>CM038232.1:49888532-50365499 GCA_021442155.1 Cymbidium sinense
TGCTAAAATGACAAAAGATTATATAAATCAATAATGTTATTACTCTCATTCTCATAGAACTTAAGGGCTGTGAGCTAGTTGATTTTTAAAAACAAAATGTAGTGATTGTGGGTTGAGGCTGAGAAAATTTACCATTGGCACCATGTCGACAGCCACGTCGTCGATATGTTGCCACATTAGCACCATGTCGGCAACCTACCCACTGACAATGTCATTTTAAATATGTTTTATACATCATTTTTACTAAAAAAAATATTAATTATGTCGATTTTAAAATTCTCTTATATATATATATATATATATATATATATATATATATATATATATATATATATATATATATATATATATATATATAATATATATATATATATATATATATATATATATATATATATATATATATATATATATATATATATATATATATATATATATATATTATTTAAATTCTTTAGAAATAGATGCGGTAGAGTAGAGTTTATGTCTTAGCTTGTTATAATACACAGGATATTTAAAGAAAATGGGGAGCGAATTTTACGTGGAAAACCTCGAAAAGAGGAAAAAACCAGGGGCACGGCGATAAAAATGTTCCACTATGGATATGTTGCAAAGTACAAATTCTTCCCAATGTGGGATTACAAGATGGTGTATGAGGTAGGAACAATAACTATGTAACAATGATTAGGTTGTAGATTCGATGATGGAGATCGGGGGAACTTCGATGCGGGGTAATTTACGTGCGGGTGGTGATGTAGCCTCTTTTCTTCCCTTGGTTTCTTTCTCTTCTTTACTTGTTTGACTCTCTTCTTCTTCACTTTTTTTCTCCCCCTGTGAGGGATAGAGTTCTATTTATAGATGGGAGGAGGGGCGTTTTCTGTAATTTATGCAAAGTCTGCTCACTCTTGATCGGACGGCTTAGAATGGTTCCTTCGATCATTTGATGTATTTTGAGCATTTGGATGCCCAAATGAAGTCAGAATTATGAGATCTTAGGCTCGTTAGATCCGGCTCGTCGAGACGCTCGATTTGACTATAAACACTCTATATTTAAGAGCTATTTTGGGATGTAATTGATATCCCAAAGATTCCAAGGATATTTAGTGCTTAATCTCGATCGGTCTTGACTCAATCGTGTGATATTAAGATTGACTTTGATTAGCGGTATTTTGAGCACCATATCGATTGCCCCATCATCCAAAAATATATCATGACCAATATATTTCAAATATTCATATAAATCAAGATTACATGGAAGCAAATCTACGTTCTTTGGCATGAGATTAGAGGTTATGAATTTATTTGGATGCTCACGGAAGTTTTCGAGCATTTTTGAGTCCGTTAGCACCGGTATTTGGCACAGGCCTTGCTGGAGCTATGGGCTGACCATCGAATTGAGAATCGCCACGGGTCGTGAGCGCGGCCGCTCTCGGTCGCGCGGAGCAGCGCGGTCGCGTGTCCGCGGGCCTTCTGGGCCGGGCCGGCGAATGGCCGCATGTGAGTCCGTCGGCGAACGCGTTGGCCGATCGTCGCCCGTGGTATGACGGTCAACCTTGCCCGGCGGTCATCGCGACAGTTCGGGTCGCTGACGGTTAGTCCGGCGGTCATGAGGCCGGTTCCAGCGGGTCGCCGGTTGCTGCCGACAGTTGGTCAGCGCAGCGGATGGCCGGCGGATGGCCATAGCAGCGTCTGCTTGTAGCGCCTGCAGCGTCATGCCGCCAGCAACGTCTGCGCATGGTGCGTGCCTTAACCGGAGTTTTAAGAATTTAATGCGTTTTTGAGGGTTTTACCCTTTTACCCTTGTGAGGGGCTATAACAGGTGAGGGAGAAAGGCATACCTTTCCCTCTCCCTTTCTTCTTGAGTGAAAGTCCTTTGGTGGCGATCGAGGAGGCGTCAAGACCTACGGTCATCTGACAAGGCTCGTTTCTCCACGAAGGGGTGAAAACTAACCGTGACCACCGGGTTGAAGCGATCAAGACCGCGTTCACGACAAGGCTCGGTTCTCCCGAAGGGTGTAAACTAACCTAGTCGGACCGGCCGGATTGGGCGATCAAGACCAGTCATACGGCAGGCTCCGATTTCTCCCGAAGAGTGTAACCAACTAGTGGACCGACGGATTGGAAGCGATCAAGACCCGTAGTCATACACAGGCTCCGTTCTCCCGAAAGTGTAAACTAACCTAGTCGGACCGACGGGGTTGGAAGGCGATCAAGACCGCGTTATCGACAAGGCTCCAGTTTCTCCCGAAAGTGTAAACTAACCTAGTCCACCGGGATTGGAAGCGATCAAGAGTAGTCATCTGACAAGGCTCCAGTTTCTCCCGAAGTGTAAAATAACCTAGTCGACCGGCCGATTGGAGGCGATCAAGACCCGTGTAGGGTGCTTCGATGCATGATTCCATGGCCGACGGTGATGGCGGAGAAACAATAATCGAGGTGCACTTGCATGAGTCAAAAGTTTAGGAGGTAGTTCTCATACTCATTGGGGAGGAATAGTCTCCCCCCTTTTCCTCTTTTTTTTTTTTTTTCATGCGCACGCGTCTTTTTTTTTTTAGATGGAGATGAAAAATTCTAGCTAAAGTCATGCGGCGAGTCAAAAGAGGGATGTCCAAGCAAGGGGTGAGTGAGCGACTTTACAAAACTCTTAGATTTATGTTTCTCCTTCCCTTATTCATAATATATTTGCACGGGAGCGATGGCGGAAGAGGCTAATATACGACTACAGATGATAGTCCCTTATTACATCGATGACTTAATAGTGTTTCAAAAATTTCATTTTCCCAATGATTTGGCTATACGCCAAGAGGTCATCGAGCCGTTCGCCTCCACCGGGATACTTTCGTTTAGAGATGATTTTACGTGCCGGATTGCGATTTCCTCTAGCTCCTGAGCTGATTGAGATCTTCAAGACATGTGGTGTGGCTCTATCACAGTTTTCATTTCGGGCTTTAGTGGTCATCGTCGGTTTGGCTGTCTTTTTCAGAGAGCGTGGCGTTATTTTGAATATTCAATACTTATGCCGAATGTGTAGATTTACATGTGATGCTCAGGGGCGCGTTTCTTATCGAGCCATAAAAAATTGGATAGAGTTCTTGGCACGGGATCCCTCCAAGAATTGGTCTAGTGGATTCTTTTTTGTGAAGAATGAGTGGGGCCTCCCGGAGAGATGGGGAAGGTTGAATGACCTCCCAGATCCGTTTCAATATCGAGAGCGAGATTCTAGAACCCTTAATATTCACGATGTAGAGCTTACGGCATGAGTTGCATCATATTGGAAAATATACAATAGAAGATAGGATGTACAAGGTTGGCTTTTCCATCCGGGAAGATCTCATGCTCTTCCATTGAAGAGGTCGAAAAAGGTGTGAGAAGTCTCCTCATGTTCATAAGGTTCTTTCCGAGTCGTGCAGATCACGTGGTAGCAATGTTCCATCTTCTGAGAAAATACTTCGTCTTTGAAATGGCTTGGATATTTACGGAGATAATGTTCCCTGGCATCGAGTTTATTTTGACTCATGATGGGGAGTTCGTTACTCTAAGCCACAAATTCACGAAGAGATATTAAATCACATATGTACTGGACGTCAATGGGCAGATGAATTGGTGCGTTATTTTTCCTTCTATTCTTCTTCTTCCTTCTTTATATAATAATATTGTGCGAATTTTTTTTTTTTTTTTTTTTAGGTAACTCATTAGGAATGATGGCTCATTTGGGTGTTGCCTTAGATGAATGGAATCGAATTTGTAAAGATAAAATATCTGGTATGGCGAAAATGAATCTAAAGTTAAAGAGGTGGCGACCTTGGAGGATCAGTTGAGTGTAGAACCGGCGAATATGTCGACTTTTTTCTCTCAAGTGTCGAGAGCGTGGAGCGATTGAGGAGCAGTGGCATGAAGGAGAAGAAAATCAGACACTTGTCGAGATAAGAAAGTATTACAAGATCGTCTTTGAAAGGAGCATAGAATGTCGAGCGAGGCAAGTGAGATCTCCTTGAAGGCGAAGACTTCAAGAATTCTCACGGCTTATCGTGGCCTTCGAAGACTTTCGTTCAGAAGCTCGTAATCATATCTTTGATATTGAAGTGAAGGACTTGGAGCGGTTTAGAGGAGGCTTCATTCGAGGGTTCTGAAAGGAATCCGTGTGGTACATGCAAGACGAGCTAAGATAGAGTATATCCCCGTAAACATCACAAGATCCTTGATTGAAGATGAAGGAGTGGTAAGTGGGCTCCGTGGAGCTTCTCTAGTGAGAATGAGGATGTTGATATTATGTAGTATCAGTTGTCATTTGTTCTATGCAATATCATTAACGTGTATCAGGAACTTAATTTCTTCTTATATCATCATATTGATGCTGTCAATAATATCGGATATATCCTCTTCTTTTCTCTTTTCTTCTTCTTCTTCTGCACCCTTATCTTGCTTGCCCATTGGGTAATTGGTGGTATTATTTGACATAATATGGATGAATTGGATCCACCGAGGATTTTCTATCCAAGATTGTTTTAGTGTTTCGATGGCGTTAACCGTATGGAAGAGATCGTGGGAAGTCCACAAGGACTTTTGACCTTTCCTAGGTTGTTTGTCAATTTTTTGCTTAATGACATTAACTTTTATGGAAGAGGTCGATCAAGTCCCTGGGATTGATCATATATTGAGATAACATGAGTTGTGTATTTCTCAAGTGGGAGGAAATCTTGTTAGAAACGAGCTTGCAAATTCACTAGTTCAATGATATAATCATATGATGCGGTATAAACTTCAAGAGAAAATGACAACAATAGGTACAAGAACAACAACAAGTCTTGACCCCACCGGTGGGGTCGTTATACAAGGTGAAATGACAAACGAGATAAAAGTCACAATAATCATGTAGTGAGTTGATAATATTTCAAGATTCTTAGTATTCCAAGTTCGAGGTAGAGTTTTTCCTTCTTGGTCCTTGAGCTTGAAGCGTTCACGGCTTGACCATAGCTATAACCACATCAGGCCATCCCAGAGGTGAGAGTTTATTGCGTTGAGGGCCTTTTCCGACCTCAGAGGACCAAGTCACCAGATATGGGGAGGTTTTACTCTTCTGTTGAAGTGGCGAGCCACCCGTTGGTGATATGAAGCAGTCCGAAGTAGGGCCATATCACGAGTTTCAGGGAGTAGATCTAGGTCTTTGGGAGTTTTTCTTCATTACTACCATGATCAAAATTGGACTCTTGGACTTGGAACCCGATATCCACGGTATGATAGCTGCAAAACACAAATTATATGGCGTTTCACCCGTTGGTGCGTGATGTAGTGCGGTAGGCCCAAAGAACATTCGGAAGTTCATCAACCCATTGCCCCCCAGTCTTCTCAAGACGCGTTTTTAGTCCTTTGAGTATAGTCCTATTGGTAACTTCAGTTTGCCCATTGGTTTGAGGATATGCTACAGCCGTATGCAGCAGTTGAATGTGAAGATCTTTGCAAAAGGACGTAAAGACTTTTCCAGTAAATTGAGTTCCGTTGTCAGTGATGATCTTTGCAGGAAGGCCGAATCGACATATTATATTTTTTGACAAATTGTTTAGCATTTGCCTCTGATTTTGGCGAGTGGTTGGCCTCTACCCATTTGGTGAAGTAGTCTAGAATGATGAACTTTCGTTGCCCCGATCGATTGGGAAAGGTCCCATGATATCCCACGAGCAAAGGGCCACGGCTTTGAATGGATGAGAGTTCATGCGGTATGTGAGGGAGGTTAGAATGCAATTGACAACTTGCACATTTTTTTGTGAACTCAAGGCATCTTGTTTCATTGTAGGCCAATAAAACCCTTGTCTCATGATTTTAAAGGCCAATGCTCTTCCTCCAAGGTGTTCTCCACATATTCTAAGTGGACCTCTTTTAGCAGCGTAATCGACCTCTCGAAGCGAAGGCATTTGAGATCTGGACCAGAAAGCTTCGCTTGTATAATTCTCCTCCAATAGAAAGTTTGAAGCTTGTCTTGGAGGCGAGTTGGAAGTTGGATCTTCGTGAAGGTTCCTTCTTGTAGAAAAGATAGGATCGGGTTTATCCATGAATATTCTTTTCCTCATCAATAGTTTGAATTTCCCATGACCCTTGGATGCTAGGAAAATAATGTATTTCTTCAACATGCTTTCTCTTAAATAGATCTCCGGTGGTAGAAAGCTTAGCAAGAGCGTCGGCAGTATTCTTCTCGTAGTATGTGGATGATTTGATATGTTTTGAAATGAGTAAGAAGGATTTTACCAAGTGAAGATATTGTGCTTGAGGATTGTGAGTATTAAAATCTCCTCCAACTTGGGAGGCGACAAGCTGGGAAGATGAATTACTAAGTTTTGAGCAGTCAATGAGTCTCAATCCGCTGAGAGCTTCATATTCAGCCATATTATTAGTTGGGAATTTTTGCGAAGTCCATACTCTAAGGTATTCTGGGGAAATAAGTAAGATTCCGACAGTACTTCGAGCTCCATCAACATAGAGGGTCCATTGGGGACGGAAAGCAAGAGCAGATAGCTCCTCTAGAGTTGGGTTGGTGCATTCCACTATAAAGTCTGCAAGTACTTGAGACTTTATGCGGGAGAAAATTTATATCAAATTCTCCGATTCTAGACCATTTGATTAATCTTCCAGATGCTTCTGGTTTCTGTAGGATGGCTCTTAATGGTATCGCCGATGGTGTGAGCTTGAAAGTATGGATAATTTTCGTCGAAAACTAATGCCGAGCCATCACTGCAAGTGGATACGACTTTCTATATCGAGAGAATTTTCGACATAATAAATTGGTTGTTGTGTCCCATCTTCTTCTCACTGAGCTTATTTAGTGGGAAGAAAGCGCAAGATACAAGTATAACGTTTCTCCTTGAATAGGTTTGGATAGTAGGGGTGGAGATGCTAGATACTCCTTTAGTTGTTCAAAAGCACAACATTCATCGGTCCATTGAAAATTATTATTTTTAGCTCCCTTCAATATTTTAAAGAATCGGTAGTATTTATCCCAGCGAGCTAGGAAGCGGGATAATGCAGCAATTCGACCATTCAGACATTGGACTTCTTTGATATTCTTTGGAGGGATCATATCCTGGAGAGCTTTGATTTTCTCAGGGTTGGCCTCTATCCCGGTGAGTTACCATAAATCCAAGAAATTTTCCAGCGTAACCCCAAAAGCACATTTGGTGGGTTAAGTCGTATGTTATAGCGTCGAAGAAGATCAAAACATGTTTCCAAATCTGAAATATGTTGTGACTTTTCTAAGCTTTTTACTAACATGTCATCCACGTACACCTCCATTGTGTGGCCTAGCAGGTCTTTAAAAACCTTATTCATAAGGCGTTGATAGGTAGCACATTTTAATCAAATGGCATGACTTGGTAACAATATAAACCTTTATATGTTTGAAATGTAGCCTCTTCATCTTGGGTTCATCTTTATTTGATTGTAACGAATAAGCATCAAAAAGCGAGCATTTGATGTCGGACGTAGCATCCACCAATTGATCGATTCGAGGAAGAGGAAAACTATCCTTTGGGCAGGCCTTATTAAGATCGATGTAATCATACACATTCTCCATGTTCCATTTGTTTTCTTAACCATGACAACATTTGCTAGCCATGTTGATAATGTACTTCAATGAATCCTTCGAGCTTGTTAACTTCTTGTTCAATAGCCTGAAGACGATCGGGTGCGAAACTTCGCTTCTTTTGGATGATTGGTTTGAACGTTGGATTAATCTTGAGGGAGTGCGTGATTACATTGGGGTCAACCCGGCATATATGGACTCCAAGCAAATACGTCTTGATTTTCGCAAGAAATCATATATTTTCCTTTGTTCTTCCAGAGTAAGATCCCCACCTTGTAATGGTTGGTCATCGATGCTATTGAGTAAATCTCTCTAGGGAAGCTTTTTGAGGTACTTCTTCATCTCGAAATTAAAAGTCTTCATCTTGAAGGTGATGGAAGGCGTGGTTGAGCTTTATGCGAGATAACATGATTGATTGGTTTCCACAAACCACCCAACTCCACGGGGTAGGAAATTTTATCTTGAGATGAGGCCTAGCAGAAAATTGATTGGAGGGGCCTCCAGAAGATTGCATTATATGCTCGACTTGACCACCATGAATTGAATTAAATGAGTCACTTGTCGAAATTCTCCGAGGGTAAGGTAATTGTCCCTTCGCGCGTCTTGGGTGATTATCAAACCCATATGGTAATGGTCCGGTGGTTGGAGCTTTTCCTAGCAGCCCATGTTAAGAAATGTTGAGTAAAATAAGACATCGCGAACTCCCATTGTCGATCAAAATTCTTTAACATTATAACAAGGATCACCGATCCGCATTGATGACGAGTGGATCTTGATGAGGAACATGGACCCCTTCTAAGTCCGAGTCATTGAAAGTGATGGAATGATCAATACGAGACTTCTTTAACTCCGGTTCTTTGAGGCGTGCGAACTTGATTAGTAGTATCGTCCTCTGCGATGTTTCAATTTCTCCAATTGATGATGATTTGGTTGTTTTTGTGATGATTGGCGTTGCCCCAAAGCGGAGGTGTGTTTGTTTGAGGTGGTGATTCTTCACAAATGCGTAGATATCCTTGTTGAATGAGTCTCGATTTCTTCTTTGAGTTGTATGCATGCTTATGGTATGTCCCACAACTTGAAAGTGACAATATTGCTCGATTTCCGAATTTGGTTTCAATGGATGCGCCACTTGATGCTTTCTTCATTGCGAATAGCCATCGGATGTTAACACGAGATGTGTTCGTGTGTATGTTTTTCGGTCGAGGTTCTGTTGATATGAGGGCGTGGAGGAGATCGATTACCTTAGCTTCTTTTGATGGGGTCCACTTCACAGGGGTGCTTTTACGCTTCCAGGATTGTTCAAATTGTTTCGATGGGCATTAATAGCTTCATCGGGAGATTTGTGCTTCTATCGATGAACTAAATCGAAATACGGCGTGTCCCGTGAATAGAAAGGCCAGGGAGTCCTCAGGAAAACTCCTCTTAATAGGGTCTACTCGGGTATTTGAGCCTAGGAGAACCTCCGGAAGTATTCTTTGAGTGATTCACCCTCATTCCGATGGAAGATGGGAGGAATCTTTAATGATTCTCTATTTATGCTGTTCCACAAAGATCTTAGCGAGTTAGTTAAAAAAGGATGGATCCCCTGGAAGAGAGTAGAACCAAGTCGAGCTTGCCTTGAGGTAATAGGGAAAAACTTGACAAAGCGGTGTGTGAGCTCGTTGGATATGCATGATAGTCACGTAATGGTCGATATGTTCATGTGGGTGATTGCCCCATCATAGGAATCAATGCTGGAAGCTTGAAACCTAGAATGGGATGTTGAAGAATGGCTCCGTAAAGGTGAGGACTCCACATAACGTGTGGGTGAAGATGAATTCTTGAAGAGGTGAAATTCATCTGCATTAAGCATCGTACTTCATGTGAATGTCATGACGCAGGATTAAGATGAGCATGTGTGAAGCTATCAACTCGGTGGATTAAGCGGTTGGCTGCGATGGATGAGTAGGTGTCAGGAGATCGGTTATGGTTTTCTGTGGAGGAACTTCATCGGGAAGATTAGCATTTTGACCTCCTCGGCAATGACCGATCTTGGGGTTCATTTGTCGTTCGAGTTGTAGTCCTTGCAAAATGGATCATCTTATTTTGGGACTCCTCCATTCGGACCATCTCCAAAGAGATTCTCGTTCGCCGTCATACTATCCGAGGGATTGAGGCAAAAGCACGTTCTTTGGTTGGACGGGTTTTGAGAGTGGAGTTGGGCGAGGCTCCGTTGTGGCGAGTGTTGCCTATTGGCCATGGCGTGGATATTCACGTATGATTGAAGGGTTTTATTCCCACAGACGGCCAAAGCTATGCGTCTAGAAATGATCGGTAGAGTAAAGTTTATGTCTTAGCCTTTGTTGATAATCGAGCACACAGAATTTAAAGATGAGAGCTTTCACGTGGAAAACCTCGAAAAGAGGAAAAACCACGGGGCGCTAAAATGTTCCACTATGGATATGTCTTGCAAATCTTCTTCGATGGATTAGATGGACATGAGCAACAAATTAGTTATGGATTTGATGATGGAGATGGGGTAACTTGATGCGGGTAATTTCAGATGCTTGGGGTGGTGATGGCGCCTCTTTTCTTCCTTGCTTGGTTTCTTTCTTCTCTTCTTTACTTGTTTTGACTCCTCTTCTTCTTCACTTTTTCTTCCCTTGAGGGATAGAGTTCTATTTATAGATGGGAGGAGGCGTTTATTATTGTAAGTCATACTCCTCTTGATGGACGGCTTAGAATGGTTCCTTGATCATTTGATGTATTTTGAGCATTTGGATGCCCAAATGAAGTCGATTATGAGATCTTAGGCTCGTTAGATCCGGTCGAGGCGCTCGATTTGACTAAACACTCTATATTTAAGAGCTATTTTGGGATGTAATTGATATCCCAAAGATTCAAGGATATTTAAGTGCTTGATCTGATGGTTGACTCAAATCTGCTTTTGGATTTGACTTTGATTAGCGGTATTTTGAGCACCATATCATATATATATAGAAGTGTTGGTTTCATGGATCTCAAAGAAGCCGTTTGGCTATTACAGGCTACAACTAGGATCTACTTCATTTAGGATTTTGTAAATTTTATAAATTTTATAAATTTGTATTTAATAAATCATAGATTGGTTAAATTTTGAAAGTTATCCAGCATCCAAAAGATTTAATCCACTTAAGTCTCGCTGAAATATTTGATTATTTATTTCAAAATTTAAGTTTGTTAGTTTACATATAAATTTATTTTTTTAATTAGCAAATTATTGAGCTGAATTGATATAATAATTTTTATTCGATCATTAAATCACAAATGAAATATTTATTAATTAATTTATATTAATTATCAATGATATATTATTTTTTACTATTAAATTTGTATGTAATTTTTGCATTCATTATCAATAACATTAACCTAAAATTTTATTTGGAAACTCTATTTAACCATAATTAAAATAAAACAAAATTCTGATTAATTATTAATTAATAGTTTATTAAATTTAATTAATGCACATCATAGTTGTTGTGTGCTAGAAAATCAGTTGCGGTAGAGTAAAAGTTTACTTTTTTTGGGAGTCCAGCAGTATTTAAAATAGCAAATAAAACTCAAATTTTTTACGTGGAAACCTCAAGAGGGAAAAAAATCAGGTATAAAAGCTTCCACTATGTATCTGCTTCATGAGTACAAGATCTTCCGATCGGATTACAGATTGTATATGAAAATGGACGCATTTATCTGATATTGGCAGCGATGTTAAGACGATATTGGCATGGAAGCGATGTTGGACCAGTTGGACGATGTTGACGACGAAGTTAGCGACGATGTTGGCAACGATGTTGAACGATGTTGGCAGCCCGAACGATAGGTGGTGATGATGAAACGATGGTGCGAGGATCAATGGCGGCGAGGCGTGGCGGTGGTTGGCGTCAGTGGCGGCCGCGATTGTGCTTGGAGGATCTTTGAGCTCTCTCTCTCTTGCTTGCCCCCCTTCTCCCTTGGCCTCCCTATGAGGAATGAGGCTATTTATAGGTGGAGGAATGGCGTCTGTAAATACATGCAAAAACCCGTACCACTCCATCGGACGGCTCAAAATGATCCCTTGATCATATGAGTATATTTTTGCATTTGAATGCTCAAATGAAGTCGAATGTAAGATCTTTGGCTTGTTGGGCCGTCGAGGCCTCGATTTGATAAACACTTCATATTTGAGAGCTATTTAGGGATTTAACTGATATCCCAAAGTTTAAAGATAGCTTGATCTCGATTCTTTCGATCGGCTTGCTTTTAACATCAAGATTAGTGCCGACTAATAGTATTTTAAGTGTCATATTAGTTGCCTATTTTGGATGATTATCTCAATCATCAAAAAATATATAAACTTGAAAATAGTAAATTCTCAATGAAATTTGAGTAATCTTCGCATTTTGAGCAGATCTTCATAGAGCATAATATTATAACTACTGAGCGATCTGAGCATAAATGCGTGTAGGTATGTACGAGATTGATTCTGGACCCATCCGTGTGAAAGAACGGAGCTTCAGCGAGCCATGGTGCGAGGTTGGTATGCGCGTGCCTGCTTACATGGCAGCGAGCCGAGCGTGGCGGCGGTTGGCATGGGTGACTGGGTAATGAATTGCGGCAGCAAGTGGTGAGCGAGATCATGAATCAGATTCTGCGCGTAAATACGTGGTCGATCGGGAAAGCGAATCAGCGCGGAAGCGTCAATTGGCCGGGTGCTGTCAGTGATGAAACTGCGGTCGGCGTGTGGCGGCCGACCGCGGTTGTCTGGCGGCCGGTTCGCCTGGCCAGCAGTTCGCGGCCGACAGGCGGCGCGGCGTGGAACCCATGAGACCCTGTTCTGACCATAAGATTCGATTCCGTGGGGCGGTTGCGGCCCGTGGGTGGCACCGACCGACGACGGTTGAGGCGAGCTGGCGGGCACACAGGCGAATAATGATTTTGATCGTTAGGCGGTTTAGATTTTGATTTGCCCCTAGAAGGGTCTATAAAACCCCCCAGGCTAGAAGGCACCTTCTCTTCTTCTTGAAGATCGTTTGGGCGGTCAAGGCCGCTGATACTACGTCGTTGTTCGTTTTCCTCGAAGAGGGTCAACACTGGACCGTCGGTTTGGAAGCGATCAAGACCCGCGGTACCATTTCGTTGTTCCGGTTTTCCCTCGAAGAGCGTCCGGCCTCGGACCGTCCGGTTTGGAAGCGATCAAGTCCTACTGTCGTTGTTCCGTTTTCCCTCGAAAAGGTGTATAAACCTCGTCGGACCCGTCGGGTTTGGAAGCGATCAAGGCGTAGACTTACGTTGTTGTTCCGGTTTTCCCGAAGGCGTCAACCACTCGTCGGACCGTCCGTTGAGGCGATCAAGGCCACGTGCATATCGTTGTTACGGTTTTACCTGAAAGAGGCATCAACCCTCGTCGGACCGTTGAGTTTGGGCGATCACCCAGTTTCTGGCGAGCTCGATTTCCCTCGAAGAGCGTTCACCCCGGACCCGAGGTTGAGCAATCAAGACTTCATACAGCAAACTCGATTTTCCCTCGAAGAGCGTTGGACTGTCGGACCAGCGTTGGGCGATCAAAGCGGGTTAGCGAAGATGCTCAGCGATAGTGGCCGGCACGAATCGGTGGCGATGACAGATGGTAGCAATGATGATAACCGGCGATGGTGTAGCGAAAGCGATAATTCGGCGGTGACCAATGAACCAATGGCGGTCAAGTCTGATGGTTGGCGATGATGGTGGCGGCAACAGCGGCGAGTCGATGATAGCGATTAAGCGTCGATAGTGGCGATGAGTGGCAGCGAAAAGATGCCGGCGATAATTAGCCAGCGATGATAAAGCTGGCCATGATAGTTAGCCAACCGTTAATTCAGCAACAAGCGGCTGAGCAACAGCAATTAAGCAACATCGATAATCGCGAGATAACCAGCGATGTAGTAACCGAGCGATTAGCGATAATTGGCCAGCGATGGCCAGCGGCAGCAATCAGCAGCGATGCCGCTGATGGCGGCAAGGGGTGTTCGGCAACAAAAGATGGCAGCGGTAGTGGCGACGATAATAGCGATAGCCAGCGGAGATAGTGGTAGCCGGCGAAAGATGCCGGCGATAATTCCAGCGATAACCGGTGCAGTTCAGCCAGCGATAATAGCCAATGGTGCGATCAGCAAGGTGTGGATCAATGCGAGCAGTAAAGCAATTGAGCGTCGATAGTAATGAGATAGCCGTCGGAGATGTGGTAACCAGCCGAGCGATAATTGGCGATAACCAGCAGAATTATCAGGCGATAATTATAATGGTTAGCGGCCAACCGAGTGGTCAGCGTAACCGAGCAGTCAGCAGAGTCGTGATCAGCGGATGAAGCGGCAATTGGTAACCAGATTACAGTGATGCGATGGCAGCGGTAGCCAGCGATAATGTCAGCAGTGATACTTGATGATTAGCGGCCGGCAGGAGTCAGCAACGATGTTACGATGGTCGGCGCAGTAACCGATAATGATGAATGACCCAACCGATAGTCGGCTGATGACCAACAACGTCAGCGGATGACCACAGATGTAGCCAGTAATGGCCAACAGTAATAACCAGTCCGGCAGATGGTTTTGACCAGCGGGTAATCAGCGATGTGGCAGCACGTAGTCAACGTGGCGGATGTAATATAGTAAGATGAAGCGATGATTTGACGAGATTTGACCCATCGGGGTGGTCGATTTAACGGCGACGGTAATGACGCAAATCGACGCCGGTGAAGCCAGGTGATGACCGGCGACGATGAGGATTTTTTACCTATCCGAGGATGTTTGTTAGAGTGTTACTCGATGATGTTAACCTGTGTGGAAGAGGTTGAATTGAAGCCGCCAGGATTTTGACCTATCCGGTTGTTGTCGAGTGTGACTCGGCGACGCTTAACCTATATGGAAGAGGTTGAATTGAATCCGAGGATTTTGACCTATCCGGTTGTTTGTCGTGTGTTACCCATGACGCTAACTGTGGAAGAGGTTGATTTAATCTACCGAGTTTTGACCTATCCGAGGTTGTTTGTCGGCGTGACGGAATGCTAACGTATGGAAGAAGAGGTTGAATTGAATCCGAGGATTTTGACCTATCCGGTGTTGTCGTCGTGTGTTACCCATGACGCTAACCCGTATGGAAGAGGTCGAATTGAATCCGCTAAGGATTTTTGACCTATCCGAGGTTATTTGTCAGGGTGTTACCCGATGACGTTAACCTGCATGGAAGAGATCGTGGGAAGTCCACCAAGGACCTTTTGACCTCCCAGGTTGTTTGTCGAGTCTTTGCTCGATGACGCAACCTGTGGAAGAGGTCAGAAGTCCACCAAGGACCTTTTGACCCATCCTAAGTTGTTTGTCGAAGTCTTTGCTGCGACGCTAACCGTATGGAAGAGGTCGTAGAAGTCCACCAAGGACCTTTTGACCCATCCTAGGTTATTTGTCAAAGTCTTTGCTCGATGACGTTAACCTGTATGGAAGAGGTCGTAGGAAGTCCACCAAGGACCTTTTGACCCATCCTAGGTTGTTTGTCGATTCTTGCTCGATGACATTAACCTGTGTAGAAGAGGTAGATTAAAACATCCATTTGTGGTTGTAGCCAAAGTTGCTCCTTAACCTTGGCCTTATTTTTCCATGAGTATGATTGGAAAATCATAATTTCCAAAGCTATATCTTTTCTCAATGTTTAAATATCCTCCAACTTTAACTTGTTTCTTGGGATGGTAATCAATTAGATGCTTAACATGGGTGATCTTCGAGATTAAGAGTTCCCCCGCTCAAAATCCAAAGGAACAAAGTTTGATGAATCTTCATTCTTCGCCATGCTCTTTAAAAGCTTGAAATGATCCACCTCGATGGTGGTTTTGATCTTGTTGGGAAACTTGGTCGCCATACAAGATGAAATAATAGAATCGCCTTCCCACGTGACGGCGCCAAACTGCTGCGTAGAAAACCAAGGTAGAAGTAAAAGTATTCGCCTTTAGCTTCTTTGGAAAGTCCAAAGACACACACGTATTTAAAGAGTGAACAAGAAAACTGCAATTTTATGTGGAAAACCTCAAAAAGAGGAAAATCACGGCCTAGCCAGAAAAGCTTTCCACTATGTATCTTTTGAGTACAAGATCTTCCCGATACGGATTACAAATTGTATATGAGAAAGGGACAATATTGCAGTAATAAACAATGTGACATTATGTTGACAATGTTGACAAGTGATAAACGTTGACGAATGTTGAACGGTTGATATAAGTTGACGACGGTTGACGACGATGATGACCAACGACAAGTGGTCGTGATGATGACCCAAACAATGGTCGAATCTACAAGATCACGCGGGCGGCTAATGGCGGCGCGTGGTTGACGACCGAAATGGCACGACTTTGGAGGATCTTTAGAGCTCTCTCTGCTTGGCCTCCTTCTCCTTCACTTGGCCTCCCTCATATGAGGAATGAGGGGGCTATTTATAGGTGGAGAATTGGCGTCTGCAGCAAATACATGCAAAAGCACCCTCCACTTTATGGATGGCTCAAAATGATCCCCTTTGATCATATGATGTATTTTATTGCATTTAAATGCTCAAATGAAGTTGGAATTATGTAGGCTTGTTGGGGCAGCACCGTCGAGGCGCTTCGATTTGACTATAAACACTTTATATTTGAGAGCTATTTAGGATTTAACCGATATCCCAAAGTTTCCGAGGATATTTTAAGAGCTTGATCTCGATCGGTTTCAACGGATCGCTTGCTTTTAACATCAAGATTCATGCTTCAACTAATAGTATTTTATCATATCAGGCGAATGGCGGTTTTGATGGTTTGGTGATTTCAGCTTGATTTTATTTTTACCCTTTTACCTCTATAAGGGGTCTATAAAAACCCCCCTAGGGCCAAGGGAGAAGGCACACTTCTTCAACACTCTAGTGCTTCTCTTCTTCTTGAGTGAGGTTAGTTTGGAGGCGATCAAGGCCCGTAGTTCATACGGCAAGGCTCCGGTTTTCCCTCGAAAGAGGTGTCAACTGACCTCGTCGGACCGACCGGGTTTGGAGGCGATCAAGACCAGTAGTTCATATGGCAAGGCTCCAATTTTCCCTCGAAAGAGGTGTCAACTGACCTCGTCGGACCGACCGGGTTTGGAGGCGATCAAGACCCGTAGTTCATACGGCAAGGCTCCAGTTTTCCCTCGAAAGAGGTGTCAACTGACCTCGTCGGACCGACCGGGTTTGGAGGCAATCAAGACCCGTAGTGAGAAATTGGATTTCTTCAAACTTCGATGGAAGGTTCAATGGCTGATAATTGCCAAGATGGCGGGGAAGCGGTAATTAGGAGCCGTCATTTGAACGACTTCGAGAAAGTTTGGCGGTAATTTGAGCATCATTGGGGAGGAATAGTTTCTCGTCTCTTTCCCCTTTTTATTTTGATCTCATATGTATGCATGTCCTTTTAGATCGGATCGTGGCAAAAATCCTAGCCAAGCGTCCATGGTGAGTCGAAAAAAGGGTATGCCCAGTATTGGGGTGAGTGAGTAGCTTCACAAAATTTCATTTTTCAGATTTTGTCATTTCTCCCCTCTTTATTTATTCATTATGTATTTTCACAGGGTGATGGCCGGAGGATAACCCATGGCATACAGACGATATACCATCCCGTCAGATAGTTTGATGGTTTGTTGTAAGAAATTTCATTTCCCTAATGAGTTGGTGGTATTGTTGCCGAGAGTCGTCGAGCTCGTTCACCTCCGTCGGGATACTTCACTTCTATTTACGAGATGATTCTTATCTTTGAACGATTCCCTTTAGCTCCCGAGCTAATTGAGATCTTCAAAACATGCGGTGTAGCTTTATCACAATTTTCATTTCGGGTTTTAGTGGTCATCGTCGGTTTGGCTGTCTTCTTCAGAGAGCGTGGTGTTACTTTGAACATCACATACTTGTGAATGTAGATTCACATGTGATGCTCAAGGGCGTGTTTCTTATCGGCTATAAAGAATTGGATAGAATTTTTAGCAGGATCCGTCTAAAATTAGTCTAATGGATTCTTCTTTGTGAAAAATGAGTGGGGCCTTCACGAGAGATGGGGAAGATTGAATGACCTTCCGGATCCATTGTGAGGAGAATGAGATCACAACTCTTAATATCACGATGTAGGAAGCTTGCGGCATGAGTTACGTCATTGGAAAATATATAGTTGAAGATAGAATGTTCAAGGTTGGCCTTTCTATCCACGCAGGGAGATCTCATTCTTTTCCACTAAAGAGGCCAAGTGAAGGAGAAGGGGGGCAAGCAAGAGAGAGGAGAGAGCTCTAAAGATCCTCCAAGCACAATCATGCCGCCACTCGACGGTCGTCAACCACCGCCGCTGCCATCACCGCGTCCTCGCCGTCGTCATTGTTGTCGATCATCATCACAAAATTATCGTCGTCATCGACATCAACATCGACATCGTTGCCGCGTCGCTAAATCGCCGTCAACTTCATCACTCGCCAACTTCGTCAACATCGTCGTCAACTTAACTATCGCTGCCAACATCGCCGCCAATATTGTCTATTACCAAAGAATCGTTGTCCATTTCTCATATACAATCAATCTCGATGTCGGAAGATCTTGTACTGAAGCAGATACATAGTTGAAGCTTTTTACTGGGCCGTGGTTTTCCCTCTTTTGAGATTTTCCACGTAAAAATTCTGGAGTTTTACTTTTCGCTCTTTAAATACCTGTGTGTGTGCCGGACTCCCCAAAGAAGCTAAGGCGTAAACTTTTACTCTACCGCAACTGATTTTCTAACACGCAACAATAGTAAATAAATGTTAATGGTAATCATCAAAATTAATACCAATGTAGATTAATACGAGTGAGACTGAAGCGCATTACCTAATATTGACACCCACCATTAATACCAATGTCAATGTATATAGTTAACACTAATATTTACTTGTGCCATTACTAACAAGGCTAGTGACAACTATTCATAACGCCAATCCTAATGCGCAATATCGTTAACAAAGCTATTGTCTATCATCAACACTAACATCAATGCTTTCTATTGCTTGAAATGATGATGCCATCATCATCGTCGATACCAATATCCATCTTCCACACCAATACCATGTTGACTGTTTCAAGAAAAACAACATTTGATTTTATTTTTTATTTTAAAAAAGTGAAACCAAATGAATAAACAACTAATTAGATATGAAATGGAAGTTTGATTTATAGTGTTAAATCTTAAAAACTTTGTCTTTTGCCCAAACACATTATTTTTAGAAATTCTACTAATAAGCTCCTTTGCATATACTTGTGAAGAAGCCTCACACAATATCTCTACATTTATTGGAGCAAAATCCTTATTCTCTTTTATGACATAAAAACATAATATTTGTTATGTGCTAGAAAATCAGTATCGGTAGAATAAAACGTTATGCTTTAGCTTTGTTGAGAAATCCAGCGAACACACAAATATTTAAAAAGAGAACAAGAAACTCCAAAAAATTTATGTGAACATTTTCTAGAATGAGGGGAAAAAAGCACGGGGCTTTGCCCAGTAAATACTCAACTATATATCTACTTTGAAGTACAAAGTTTAAATCTTCTCGATAACAAGTTTACAAGATTATATATGAGAAATCTTGACAATGGAAATTCTAAAATCAGGTTATAACAACTATGTGATGGAAGTTAAGCTGTAACGGTTGTCGACAGTGAGCGACGACGATCGACAATGTTTATGGTGGTGATGGACTTAAAGCTTATAGCTCTCTCTCTCTCTCTCCCAACTTTCTCTAAAGTTTAATTCTAGTTTCCTCCTCCCTCATGATAAGAATGATGTCATATTTATAGGATTTTAAAAGGGGCATTTTAGTTATTGTAGCTAAAATCCCAAAACACTCCATCGGATGGTTCATATCGATTAATTTGATCACAGATAATTTTTTGGTGACTTGATTATCCAAATAACCTTCGATTTGAGTGATCTTAAGCTCGTTGTATTCGTCTCATCGAGCCGCTCAATTCGAGTATAAGCACTTCAAATTTGTAAGTCATTTGACGATTCAATCAGTGTCTCAAACTTTTCATGTATATCTCAAAGTTTTCATGTATAGCCTTTAGGCTTGATTCAAGCTCATTTGCTTGACTCTATTTTAGTGTCATTAAATTCATCTCACTGAGTTATTTTAAAATTTTTAAAATGATATATCAATATTATTAAAAAGTATTCGTCTATTAACCTTGCTCATCAACTATATATTCAAATGATGTATTAATAATTTAAATATTTATTATAAATGAACAAAGATAACTATTCCAACCCTCAAATCTTCCACAATTCGAATCAAGGTATATGTATATATACTGATAATTATCACTTGGCATCGAGTACCCAGTCAAGATGAAATCCACAGATTGATGACTCACTTGTAAACAAAAGATAAATCTAATTAAAATGCAAAATAATTTTTAATTGAATAAAATAATATATTTTAAAAGAAAATAATTAGTTATATTATGAAAGGGGTAATGAGCTGAAAAGGTATATATTAAAAGAAAAATATGCAACATTTACTCGAAGAGGAAGAGCGCATAAAACTTATATTGATAGCCTTTTAAGTACACTCTCATTTTGGGTAGCTCAAAGCCTCATGTGAGGTCCCAACCCCACACAATACACCAAGTGTAGTTAGAAATACACTATGATTATTATACCATGAATAAAACTTGAACATGTCAAGCTCTAAAATTAATGCATTCATACTTACCAGTATTTTGGATATTCAAACCAAAATTTTGCTATTATTTTGATATGCACATATATACATAAAAAAATTCATACAATAATGCACTAATCTTAATGAAATTCTTGACTTAGAGATTTTGAAAAATCAATTCATACAACAATATACTAATCTTGATGTAATTCTCAAGATTCATATCATATTTAAATATTGTGATTTATTTTACATATTTTAAGAAAATAATTTCCAAGAAAAGGTGGTAGAAAAACTCTAATTACTAAACACAAATCATACAATACACGCCCCTCTAAAATTAATCCGACGTTGACGGAATCTCAAGATTTTCGTAAATGCTTCGATCTAATCATTTCAAAGAAGCTTACAATAACCAATCGGCCTCGATGAGACTAACGTAAGAAACATCAAGCATACCGATCCGAAGCTCGAATCGACTTAGATCAAGCATCGAATGAAAATGGATCCGATCCGCCAAATGGTCATCAAACGACATATTTATGATCGAGCTCGTCAAGAAGAATCCAATCCAAGATCACCCAATTCGACATCATTAAGGCACCCGATCATCAAAATACAATCGATCGGGGATCTCACTGGGCCATCCGATGGGAGTGGTTGGAGTTTTCCACAATTTACAAGGCCCCGCCACTCCCAAAAATCTATAAATAGAGCTTCATTCTCACCTTAGAGGACCTCAATTGAAGACAGAGCTCGAGAACCACCCGACCTCGACCGATCTATCACCACCGCGCTACCACCAAGAGTTCAAGATCGAGCTCGCCCTTAGAGATCGCCTCTGACTAGAAAAGACCAGCTTGCGCCCTTTCTCCAAGATCAAGAGGTTGCTCCCGTAAGATCGGCCGCTTTTGGGAAACTTCTCCCTTGGGTCGGAGTTGACCGATATTGTTTTTTCTACACTCTAATATCAGAACACCTTCTTCTCCAACTAACGAGAAGCAAGGACCTCAGATCTTTGAACACATAGTGAAAGTTCTACAGATCAAGGCCCCGTGGTTTTTTCCCTTAACGTTTTCCACGATAACCCCGTGTTCATATCCCCGCCAGTGTGTTGATAATTTTGGCTACAATTTAAGATCTCGCGATCTACCCAATAAAATTCTCAAGACGCAATGTCACATATAAAAAATTTAACAACTAAAAATAAAGTCTAATGCAACATACTCAAATATGTAAAAATAAAGTATAATATATATCATGCGGCTAAAGTCCTACTATTACCTGTGGTATGACTCAAAAATTTATAACTAATTATAGAAAAATCTAAAAAAAAAATATAAATAAACTCATTTTGAAAAGGGTAAATAGAGGAGAATTTGATAAAATTAAAATCCCTAAGGTTTGATTAATAAATAATACTTAATTAAGTTTAAAGTTTAATATAATTACCCTAATTAAGGCCAAATTACTTGGCCATTTGGTCTCAATTTTGGTGGGTTAATCACATGAGATGTCCTCTTCCTCTCATAATTTTCTTGTCATTTATTGGCTATATAATTATGAGAATTTAAAATCTAATCTTAATTACCCTACTTAATCAATTCAATGATAATTAAAATTATTAAATAGTAAAATTTCAATGATTAATTATGTTTAATCATTATTGATAGTGGGAATGATGAGGGAAAATAATTAGGGCCCCTTTCCTAATTATTTTCCTAAGTATATTCCCATTGGAGGATTAATTAATACATGGCTTAATTAAAGATTAATTAAGTAATTTAATGGTGAAATTAATTCAACTTAAAATGGTAATTAGACTCGATAATTCAAACTGAATTCATAGGTTTTTCTTTATGTGTTTAATAATATAAAGACTCTTAAGGAACATATGGTTAACCCATGAGTGTGGGAAAATCATATAAGTACTTAATTGGATCTCTCCTTTATCTAATTAACACTTAAGCACGAGCCTAATTGCATTAGGACTTTTAGGAATATTGTAAATTTTAATTTCTCATTTGCATATCATTGAAGGCTTATAGCTAAGTGGTTAATTAAATTAAGAAGCATGGGAAAGGGAAATTAAATTGCTCACTTAATGGCTTGAATCTAATTAATCCATAAAATCCACTTAATTACTTTTCCTCAAACACATTAAGTCACTAATATGGGATGAGGGCAAAACAGCAAATTTTCTTTCTCCTCTTTAGGTTTTAATAATTCAAAACCAAAATCAAACTTTATAATAACCTTGGTTAATCTTAAATGATTTTATTTAACTTTATTATCTTTTGGAAGTAATGTTGTTGAATGTATTATGTGGTCATATTCAATTTTTTTTTTCAATCATTATAAATTTGTATATCATTTTATATCATGCATTCATGTTTTCAAATAAAAAAATTAATTGAATTTAATTATGTGTAAGTTGTATGTGTTGGATTAATCATATTATATGTGTGACTATTATCATTAATAAATTTCAAAACTATTTTCAAAATTATAAATTGATGAGGAAGATCTAAATTGATGTTGGCTATGAATATTTTATATGGTTTACATTTGTTTATAACTTAAACATATGTTAAAATATTATTTTATTTTTATGATTCATGTGTATATTTATAAATATTTGAATGTTAGTAAGTATATAGACATCCGAGAATATATTTTAAGTAGCTCTAAGGAGGTTTTAGATTACTTCACTTCCTGGTTTAAACAACACATATTTACTTAATTTCATTCACATGTATGCATACATTAGAATTTAGATAAAGCTTTACTTTACATGAATAAATAAATTTGTTAACATATAATCTTTTGCATGATTCTCATTCTCATGGTTGTGTATACATTTATATATATTTAAAATAACAAATATATAGTATGGCATCCCGGAAAATGAGGTTTTAAGTAGCCCCAATGAGATCTTAGATTACCTCACTTCTCTAATTTAAGTAACTGCACATACTTGCTTTAATCTTTAATACATGTATATGTATACTTAGCTAAAGAATGAAATCCCTCTTTTCTATCAAAAATATATGCATTAACAATCATTCAAGTGTGCAAAAAATACATTGTATGTATAGCTATGTTAAGTTCAAAATCATATGCATGTTATTGATGATGAAAAGAAATGATATAATATTATCCATGTGATAGTAATTCAACTTTATTAATCTTAAGATGTCTTTCATGTTTGAATAGGATACTTTAAAATTAATCCAAATTTAGGATTAATGAAAATACACAATAAATCATTCATTAAAAGAAATAAAAAATCATAATAACATGTCTTTAGAAAATGATTTAGGGTAAGGATGAAGAGGGTAAAATCTTTTTCCTCTTTTCATGATAATTAGATGCTAAGTAAATATCAAATGAAACAAAATAACATATATATATATATATATATATATATATATATATATATATATATATATATATACATATATATATATATATATATATAAATCCTCTTAAACCACCCATCATATTTAGCTTAAATAATTTCAACTTAGACAATTATAATTCTAAAGCCTAGTAAGACATACCACACTAAGTCTGAGCACATACATTAGAATACTATGTCAAAACTTCTAGTTCTAAGTTAGGACATTGTATGTTGTGATGTTGTATTTTATTTTGTGATGTAATATTTTAGACTATGTTAAGATTATTTGTGCATAAACTGAATGTTTGGTCGCTATTAGCCTAATGATATTTTCTATCATTAGGAGATTATGCTAAAGGGATTGATAAAATAAAAGTAAATATAATTGATTTTACTTGTAGGTTACTTATACCCCCTTTTGCATAATCCATACTAGGACAGGTGGGATTAGTTACCCATGTGGAGGGTGCTAAGTACAAATTATGGAATGTAATTGCTCGGGTTTGTATGATAGATTTAGATAGCATCTACTTTGCATATGTAGTTAGATTTTACTTTTCATAAAAATATAATTTTACAAATATAATTAGGATTAGTGATATGGGGTTTATGATGAAAGGGTTGGAAGGCAAAGTCTTGGGAGGCCTTATGAAGCCTTGGAGCAAAATCAAATCAAAAAGAAATTAAAGAAGAGTGAAGAATGAAGACCCTCATAGCATTTTGTTTGATTGTAATTATAATATTCATATATAATCCGAGTTATATAAGAGTAGAGCTCGGCTACCCAATTTCTCTCTTCGGTGGTACCCACCCACACCGACCTTTTATTCTTTCATGATAATCTATATAATATTTAATTGTTGTGTTTATCTTGTACAATAGAAATTGCTTCTTCTTCATAGGTTTCTTAAGCTTGATGATTGAATGTGTGACCCGGATGCGGTAGGCTCTTTAGGACAAAAATAAATTTTCTACCCTCATTAATAACACATAACTAAATTTTAAAATAATTCATAAACTCACTCTAAAACTTAGGTTATAAATCAAGATAATTAAAAGATTTAGCAATCATTTAGTTGAATGTTGAATGTTCTAACATCATGCATATCATCTTGCTTTACTCTTGAATAGGGGGGGTCTCCACTCTTGCACGATAGTCTTGCACGATAGGGGAATACTTGATCTATGATAAATTGTTAATTAATAGTTTATCAAATTGATTGAGTATAATAATTTTAATGCAATCAAATGTAATTGTAAATACCAACATTAATTAATTATTAACATATATTTTAATAAGTTATTACTAAAGATTTAACCTTCATATATCTTCCTAGGGTATTAATTAAATGCAGATCTAATTGGACTTAAAATGAACATTTAATATTTTGACCCAACCCAACCCGTTTTATTAAATGGTCAAAAATCTCAAACCGAAATTGAATTTACAAAAAAAGAATGATCATTATACATGATAGGTCAAAATCGATCAAAAATCCAAATAAAAAAATAGTTCACAAGTAAAAAAATTGAGTCAATTTCAAAATTTATGGATAAAAAATGAGAATGAGGAAGCCATGATTGAAAGTAAAATAAGATTTAAATACACAGAATTTATTTTAGCACTCTAGCTTATAGAGAGAGAGAGAGAGAGAGAGAGAGAGAGAGAAAAGCCAATAATTCATTCGGCTGAACTGAGCTTGTTACAACTGGCAGTCTTAAAATCATCCAAAAAGAAGTAAAGTGAGAAACAGTCGAATCAACGAAGCATGAATCTGCAGAATATTATTATGTTGGCCTTTTTAGTTGGATCCATTGAATTCCTCACCTTTAAAATCTGTGCTTCTTATTAATGACGCTGAAAGAAAGGAGAAAGCGAGAGAAACCTTCTCGTCTTCCATCCTACAAAACCTCCCTCGCTTCCCACAGTTTGTTTTTCAGTTTCAGAACTTTCTTTCTTCATTAACTTCTTAATTATGATGCTTTTTAAAGTGAAAAATAGTATAAATAAAAAAAATCAAATGTATATAAAAAATCTTTGATAAAAAATTTATAAAAAAATCCATTGTGCTGAAGAAAAAATTATAAAATGAAAAGCTTAGAATCCAATGGAGGTGATTGCATATTTTAATATATTTGAGACATTTTCTATTTTATTTTTTAAAAAATAGTGAAATCAAATAGTTACTATCAATTTTTAGTTATTTTTCAAAAAAAAATGTGATAAAAAAATTATTTTGAAAAGAAGAAATATTATAATGTGATGACTGTGAGAAACTTACTTTTTAAATTTTTCAAAAAGAAAATCATTATAATACACAATAATTTTTTTCAAAAAATAGCTTTCTTCACAATAATTTTATAATCGGCTTTGCAAAAAGGTACAGCTGCCCAAAATAAACCCTTAATAGTTAAGAGTTTAGACTTTCAACAAAAACTTTTGAATTCAAACACTTATACATGCATTATATGTCAACTTTTGATTGAATTTGTTCAAATGTCTCAAAAAAATGGAGACAATTGACTCTCCCATGCCATATGTGTGTGTATATATATATATATATATATATATATCAGAATTTACATGAATACTACACAATTCTTAAAAATTAATATATTTAACTTCTAAATTTTAATATTTATATATATAATATATAAAATTTTAATATCACTATCATTTAAAAGTAAAATACATCTTTTAAATATATATATATATATATATATAAACGAACTCTTAAAGATATAGAAACATATATCAGCCCAATTCATCTATTATTAATTTTTATTTGTTATACGTCACATCTCTAGAACGTATTGATCTAAGCTTAATAGAAATTAAAATCAGAAATTCCGGAAAATTTAATTATTTAAAATTCATATAAATGCTAGTTAACTGTTACTGTCTCTAAACTCCAAGGAAAAAAGCGATTATTTGTTTTGAGTTAACAGACCGCAGAGTTTTGAAGCGTAATAGACCGACGATGCGGGCGTTTCAGCTGCTGCCACTTCTGTCAACCAGAAAGCGCGGTGCTCAGAATCCGTTAAAATTTATGAACATGTGTAGGAGTCTGAAAATAAATTTTATTCTATTTTTGTGTTTTTTTTTTGGAAAATATTTTTTTTTTTAATTATTAATATATATACATATATCATAAAAAATTATTATATATATTATATAATATTTAAGATATCAAATTCTATTATCAACTCAATCTTGCACAAAAGAAGATTGACGATAAATGATTAAGATATACATAATAAAAATATTTTAAAATTTTAAATTAATAGAAGAGATGATTTTCTTCTCTTTTTAATGGCTATAGTAAAATTAATGATAATTTCAAATAATTGTTTATATAATTTAATAAATATTAAAGAAAATATGATTTGTTTTTTTATTGTCTTGTTTGACTTTGAGATTAAAAGCATCACATAAATTAGGTTAAGGTTAGATATTTGACATTTGAAAAAAAATATGACAAAAAATATTTAATATATATCTTAAAAAATTATTTGTTTATTCATAATTTCATGTAGACAAGTTAGCTCATGCAATACATGGTAGAGAAAAAAATATTATTATAAAAATTTAAAATTTTATCCTCTCATCCATTACATGATTGTGTTAATATTAACTAATAAAATAATCTGACATATAAAATCAGATGAGGTATTAAACTTGAAGGTTCAAGCCTTCAAGGTTCAAAATTAAGTGTGTTTGGGACATTATTTCGCGGTGTGAATCGAGCCACATCGCTTTTTTGGCAAACCAAGTGGAGATCGTTTTGAAGAATTTGCAGGAGGAAAGCTATGTTTTCCAACCTGATCTGGCCAAGTGGAGTGACAGCTAGAAAATTACGGTTTGACTTTTTGAAAATTAAAAAAAAAATTGTAATACTCCGCACAACTTTTTTAGACAATAACCACTTCTACAACAATTCCACCACTATTTTTTTACACAGCTATAGCTATCCTAAAGAGACTCTAAGTTCAATTGAGATTCAATCATGGGTCAAATCATGATGACAAAATATATATTAAAATGATTTAATAATTATTTAACTAATGGGATGTTTCTAATAATTATTCAATTAAGTGATAAAAATAAAAAATATCAAACAAAACATATCAAATTAACTTATATAATAACAAAATTATTTTCAATAGTATTTCTCTTTTTTAAGGTACAATCAAACATCTTATACACCAACAAATCTTGATATAATTAAAGTTTAGTATCCCTAAATTTATAGTAATTAATACAACTAATTATTATGATTGGATCATACATAGATTATCCTTCTTCAAAATCAATGCCTCTTTCATCTACTATGGATTCAAATAATATATTTAAATAGAGAATAAAGTTAAGAGAGAAAATTTTTAGCAATCATAATAATTAGGTCAAAATCTCATAAGAGAGAGAGAGAGAGAGAGAGAGAGAGAGAGAGAGAGAGAGAGAGATCCCCCACTCTTGCATAGTTACATGTTTAAATAGCAACAACTTAATTGTATCAAAAATATTTTGGACCACAAGTGCTATGAGAGGTTCCACACACAATGGGAGGTCATTAAGTGATGCATGCTAGTGATTTGTTACATGCAAAACTAGCATGTTCTAGGAAGATCCCTTGAATCATCATTTGAAAATATAGATCGAATGCTTAAGTTTAACGATACCCACTAAGTTATTTCATCAAGCCAAGATGATCCTACGCTCCATGGATTGGCCATTATTTTGAGTGACGATAGAGAAGAAGAAATTATTATGCATCATCAAGATTGTTGTGCAATATATTATGTATATGAACGAGCACACAACAATCGTAATACGCTATTATGTACAACTGCATACACATAATAATACAACATGTACACATCAATCCAGACGGTTTAAATGCCACAAACAATAATTTTTCGCCAAAGAGGTTTTGTCCTCGCCAAGAGCACTATGAGAGGGCTTCCACCACTAGAGTCATTCAAGTAAACTTTATGAGTAGAACTCCACCATGTCTATAGCTTTCTTCTAACTTTTTTGAGCTCACTAAGGGTAGAGAATATTGAATGCGATTTCAAATACACGCTAAACATTTCAAGCGGGTTCAAGTAAAGTAAAATTCGCATTTCAAATACACTAGATGGTTTATGATATTTGAATTCGCCGATTGGGCGATTTTCAAATACACAGGCTAATGTAAAGTGATGTGGTGGGTTCGTGCCGCCGTGGCCGCGGCGCCGCGTCTGTCGCCAGCCGGCTTCAGCACCTTCACCGCTATGCCACCCACCGCCAATCGCCTCCAACCTCCTCGACTCCGCCACCGGCCGCCGCCGCTGATTAGCCGCCAGAACGCCGCCGCCGTGGTTTGGTCGGCTCTATTATATTACGACCGTCAGCAGATGCTTCAATGGCCGCTTTGAGTTGGAATCATATGGTATACTTGATAGAAACCCTCACGTAAGGACTTAAGTCTGTACAAACATCACCCTAGTCTAAAAGATTTTTTTGACTATGTAACACATATGTCTGATGAGGATCCTTATTGGGTGACTACCTCCTCACTAAGTAGAGGGAGCAATTGCAATGACTAACCATGGGATCTAGATCGCATGTCATCATTCTCAATCATCCGATTTAAGTGGAAATGATGAATTTATTAATCTAAATTTTGAAACTCCATATCTTTGCTATTATATACTCGCATTAAGAGATCTAATTAATTTGTGTCAGTTCTCTCACTTATTGAGAGGGGTAATTAACTATAGGGGCTTGCACTTATAGGAAACTTGGAACGAGATCTAAACTTCTCACCAAATGAGAACAAAATCTCTGGGTAATGTTTTATCTACTATCTCATCTGCCTTGTGAAAATTGCACAGACATTTTAAAATACTATTTTCATCATCGAAGAGGTCGGTGGCGAATTTTCGGAGCCCACAGTTAATTGATTACTTTAATCGAGAGTATTCTTAAAAAATTTTAATTTCCTGTGATGTAATTAACTATGAAAGCTTGCTTCCACAAGGAACTAAAGAACTTAACTTAAAATAAATCATGCTTTATTTTTTCATATAAAGTAGAGGAAAAATCTCTGGTATACATGAATACTCATTTGTCTTATAAGTCCTTATTATGTGATTAAGTTGTAGTGATGTTTATCTTTAGATAAGTATCATCTTAATCATCGATCACTTTAATAAATACCTCTTAAGATCTGTGTGGTATCCACAATGACTCCAAATTAAAATAGCACAATAAACTATGAAATTTCTCTAACATGGTGATGCCAAAGTCTTGAGAATAATTTGATGAATCGACACCAACAAATACAACAATAACAAGAAACTAATAATTTTTGTCACCGATTATAGCCTAGTCTTGCAAGAAAAGACCTTGGAATGCAGAGAAATGCGAAAATTTTGTAAGAGGAAAAGGAATGAGAGCTTAGAAAATTTTTATACCTATTTCTATTTATTTGGGGTGTTTAAATAGCCAAATTCTCTATCAAATCGCACCCAATGGCTAGTCGAACGGCTAGCCATTTCAGCCATTGGGGGCGGCCTTTAAAAAAATAATTTAGTGATTGTCGACAGGTAGGCTATCGAAAATGGTGGCAATGGTGGCAATGTGACACCATGTTGATGACCTACCGACCGACAATATCATTTTTTTATTTTTTTTATACATAATTTTTATTAAAAAAAATATTAATTATGTTGATTTTAAGAATTTCCTCTTATATATATAGAAGTGTTGGTTTCATGGATCTCAAAGAATCTGTTTGGCTATTAGAGGCTACAATTAGGATCTACTTCAATTAGAATTTTGTAAATTCTATAAATTTGTATTTAATAAATCATAGATTGGTTAAATTTTGGAAGTTATCTAGCATCCAAAAGATTTAAGTTTGTTAGTTTAATTAGAAATTTAATTATTTGTTGATTAGTAAATTATTGAGCTGAATTAATATAATAATAGCTTCTATTCGATCATTAAATCACAAATGAGATATTTTATTAATTAATTTATATTAATTATCAATGATATATTATTTTTACTATTAAATTCGTATTTAGTTTTTGCATTCATTATTAATAACATTAATTTAAAATTTTATTTGGAAACTCTATTAAACAATAATTAAAATAAATCAGAATTCTAATTAATTGTTAATTAATAGTTTATTAAATTGATTTAAGTATAATAATTTTAATGCAATCAACTGTAAGTGTAAATAAAATTCTATCTGGAAACTCTATAATAGTTAATTAAATTGGTATGTAATTTTTGCATTCATTATTAATAATTTTAATTAAAAAATGTATTTTGGGAACTCTATTAAACCATAATTAAAATAAAATAAAATTCTAATTAATTGTTAATTAATAGTTTATCAAATTTATTAAGTATAATAATTTTAATGCAATCAAATGTAATTGTAAATACCAACATTAATTAATTATTTACATATATTTTAATAAGTTATTACTAAAGATTTAACCTTCATAAATCTTCCTATATTAATTGAAGTAGATGGGGTTCTTCTCAAATTGACATAAATAGAAAACCCCAATTTTATTAAATGGATCAAAATCTCAAATCGAACTTGACTCTATTGACCCAAACTAGAATGATCTATTTATACATGTATAGGTCAAAATCAGTCAAAATCGAGTCAAAAAATAGTTCACAAGTACAAAAATTGAGTCAATTTTGAATTTTATGGATAAAAAATTAGTCATATCCTAATTCACGAGTAAATTTCGAGTTAATGTCATCACAAAATAATTAAATATGACAATTTTTTTGATTTATATTCTCCAATAAATTTTTAGTCAGTTATTATGTTGGGTCAATTTTTGACACCTCTGTATCTTCCCTCACCTTCTTCCTAAATTCCTAAAACGCTCTACAATGAATCAGATCTGAAACCCTAAACAATCAGCTAATGAGGAAGCCATGATTGAAAGTAAAATAAGATTTAAATACACAGAATTTATTTTAGCACTCTAGCTGAGAGAGAGAGAGAGAGAGAGAGAGAGAGTTAAAGCCAATAATTCATTTGGCTGAACTGAGCTTGTTACAACTGGCAGTCTTAAAATCATCAAAAAGAAGTAAAGTGAGAAACAGTCGAATCAACGAAGCATGAATCTGCAGAATATTATTATGTTGGCCTTTTTTAGTTGGATCCATTGAATTCCTCACCTTTAAAATCTGTGCTTAATGACGCTGAAAGAAAGGAGAAAGAAGAGAAACCTTCTCTTCCATCCTAAAACCTCCCTCGCTTCCCACAGTTTGTTTTCAGTTTCAGAGCTTTCTTTCTTCATTAACTACTTAATTATGATGCTTTTAAAGTGAAAATAGTATAAATAAAAAAAATCAAATGTATATAAAAAATCTTTGATAAAAAATTTATAAAAAAATCCATTGTGCTGAAGAAAAAATTATAAAATGAAAAGCTTAGAATCCAATGGAGGTGATTGTGTTGTGCATTTTAACATATGTTTGAAATAATTTTCTAGGTGCTTTATTTTTTCAAAAAATAACCGAAAATCGAAATAGCTTCGTTTGACTATCAACTTTTTAATTATTTTTCAAAAAAAATTTATGATAAAAAAGTTATTTTGAAAAATAGAAATATTATAATGTGACGACTGTCAGAAACTTATTTTTTAAAATTTTTAAAAAGAAAATCTTTATAACATCAATATTTTTTTTCAAAAAATAACTTTCTTCATAATAATTTTATAACCGTCTTTGCAAAAAGGTACAGCCGCCCAAAATATACCTTTAATAGTTAAAAGTTTAGACTTTCAACAAAAACTTATTGGATTCAAACACTTAATCATGCATTATATATGAATTTTTTATTGAATTTGTTCAAATGTCCCAATGAAGACAATTGACTCTCCCATAATATATATATATATATATATATATATATATATATATATATATATCAGAATTTACATGAATATCACACAATTCTTAAAATTTATATATTTAACTTCTAAATTTTTAATATTTATATAAATATATAAAATTTTAATATCACTATCATTTAAAAGTAAAATACATCTTTTAAATATAAAAAATAATATATATATATATATAAACGAACTCTTAAAGATATAGAAACATATATCAGCCCAATTCATCTATTATCATAATAAATCTCAAAAAAAAATTATTTCATAATTTTTATTTGTTATACGTCACATCTCTAGAACGTATTGATCTAAGCTTAATAGAAATTAAAATCAGAAATTCCGGAAAATTTAATTATTTAAAATTCATATAAGTGCTAGTTAACGGTTACTGTCTCTAAAATTAACTCCAAGGAAAAAAGCGATTATTTGTTTTGAGTTAACAGACCGCAGAGTTTTGAAGCGTTATAGACCGACGATGCGGCGTTTCAGCTGCTGCCACTTCTGTCAACCAGAAAGCGCGGTGCTCAGAATCCGTTAAAATTTATGAACATGTGTAGGAGTCTGAAAATAAATTTTATTCTATTTTTGTGTTTTTTTTTTGGAAAAAATATTTGTTTATATTTTAAATTATTAATATATATGCATATATCATAAAAATTATTATATATGCGAAATTTTCATACAATCTTAGATATCATCTCTTCTCTTAGCTTGAATCTTCATGCACTAGAAGACTAATGAGTAGTAGAATTTGATGTTAATTCAAAAATTTTCATAATAAAAATATTTTAAAATTATAAATTAATAGAAGAGATGATTTTCTTCTCTTTTTAATGGCTACAGTGAAATTAATGATAATTTCAAATAATTGTTTATTTGCGTCTTTGGAAAATAGTTCTTGGTAGAGTAAAATTTATGCTTCACATTGATTAGTCAAGCCACCAGTAATTAAGAACATGAGACACTCAAAATTTTTAACGTGGAAAACCTCAAAAGGGGGAAAAATCTGCAGATAAAATTATGTATCCTTTTGAGTACAAAATCTTCCGATGGATTCTATTTGAGAGAAGGAATACATTGTAGATCAGTTTATAATAGTTCTTGATGTTGGAGATCTTTGGTCCGGTGGAAATCTGGGTATAATTAACGATGGCGTGGCTAGTGCGATCTTGCTCGGGGATCTTGAGCTTTAGAGCTTTCTCTTATATACTTCACTCTTCTTCCCGATCGGACTCTTCCTCTTCTTCCTTGCCTTCTTCCTTGCTTTCTTCCCTTGTCTCACTTTCTTCAGGTTCTTGTTCTTCTTCAGCCTCTTGCCACTTCCAACAGCTTAGCCCCTCCATGTGAGGAGTGAGGCTGTTATAGATGGGAGGAGTGGTATTAAATAAATTATGTAAGGCCCATCACTCCCCTGTCGGACTCGGGATGACTCCTTGATCATTTGATGTATTTTGAGCATTTGGATGCCCAAATGAAGTCGAATTATGAGATCTTAGGCTCATTAGATCCTCGTCGAGGCTTCGATTTATATAAACATTTCATATTTGAGAGCTTTTGGGATTTAATTGATGTCAAGATTAATGATATTTTAAGTCTTGATTCGGTTTGACTCAAAATCATATAACTTCGACATCAAGATTTGTGCTTTAGTAGTGGTATTTTGAGAGCCATAGTTCTATTTTTGGATGCAATTCAATCATCCAAAATATATGTCAAATATTCAAAATACTTGGAAGTTTTGCGTTTGAGCCAGGTAGATGAAGCCCGTCGGCGTCAGAGCGAGCACAGTTAGCTCTGGAGTCGGCCGAAGCGACCGCGTTTCTCGGTGGGAAGCAGGCGGGCGCTTTTTATGGGCGGTCGGTGTGGCGATGAGCGCTGACGCGGCTGCGGATCATGAAACGGCGTGGAGTGTTCGCCCATGGGCGCGTAACAGCCTCTGCGTCTTGGCCGTCGGGGACGGCGTCACGATTCGTGCAGCTCGGGTCTCGCCATTCGCGTAACGGTTAGTGTCCATTCAGCGATTTAGTGACCGTCCGGGTGAAACGACCCGGTCATGGCCGGAGGCCGTGGTCAGCGTCTGAGGAGGCCAGCGTTTTGCTACCAGCGTCACATTACGCCGTATGTCATGGTAGCGCTTCTGCTGCAGCGCATGAAGGCTGTAGCCTTCAGAAGGCCAGAGCGGTTTTGCCATTTGAACCGTTTTGAGGTTTTCTTTATATGGGGTTATAAATACCCCCAGGATGAAGGGAGAGGCACCTTTCCCTCCCTCTTTCTCTTAGTGAGGTCCTTTGGAGCGTCGAGGCGTTAAGCGGTGCATCGTCGTGGTTCGGTTTCACGTCGACCGTCCGGGTTGGAGGTGATCGAGGCGATCAAGGCCACGGTGCATCGTCGTGGTTCGGTTCACCACGTCGCGTTGAGTTGAGGCGTCAGGCCCGATGCGTCACGTGGTGGTTAGTTCCCCGCGTCGGTTGTCGGGTGGCGATCACCCGCGGTATCGTCGTGGTTCGGTTCCCCCGTCGGACCGTCCGGGTTAGGCGATCAAGGCCCGGTATCGTCGTGGTTCCGGTTCCCGGCCACGTCGGGCCGTCCGGGTGAGCGATCAAGGCCGGTATCGTCGTGTTCCGGTTTCACGTCGGTCCGGTTAGGGCGATCAGCCCATGCGTGCATTAGTTCGGTTCCACCCGTCGACCGTCCGGGTTAGGAGGTATCAAGGCTACGGTGCATCGTCGTGGTTCCGTTTACCACGTCGACCGTCCGGAGTTAGAGCGATCAGAGCGGCGTATCATGGTTCCGGTTCTCGGACCGTCCGGGTTGGGCGATCAAGGCACGTATCGTCTTAGTTATTTCCGCCATCGGCGTCCGGGTTAGAGCGATCAAGGCCACGGTATCGTCGAGTTTTTCAAACGTCGGACCGTCCGGGTTAGGGCGATCAAGACGCGATGCGTCGTGGTTCCATTCCGACTCGTCGGTTCTGGCTCGTCGGATCGTCGGGTTAGGGCGATCCGAGACGATTGGAGATGCTCGATGATGGGGAACGACATTGGTCACGATAGTGACGGTTGGCGAGATAATCAGCGATAATGGTATGGGCGGAGATGCCGGCGATATTGGCAGCGATGTCCGGCGGCGGATCGCGGCGGTGAACTGATGGTTGCGCGGAGGGTGGTCGGCAATGGTCGGCAATGGCGTGAGTAGAGTCGGCAGCGAGAGATCTTTGACTATCAGGTTGTTTGTTAGAGTGTTGCCGGTGTTAACACATGTGGAGTAGGTACAAAGTTTTGATATCGGAGGTTGTTGTCGAGGTGTTACTCGATGGCTTAACATTAATGGAAGAGATCGCGAGAAGTCCACCAAGGGCGTTTGACCTTTCACAGGTTGTTTGTCGAGCTTTTGCTCGATGACATAATGCGTATGGAAGAGATCGCAGAGATCCACCGGCGTTTGACCTTTCTCGGTTGTTTGTGGCTTTTGCTCGATGACGTGCTGCGTATGGAAGATGAAGTCCACAAGGGCGTTTGACCTTCTGGGTTGTTAGTCGAGTTTTACTCGATGGCGTTAACGTATAAGAAGTTAGTGAATCTGGCGAGTGGTCACGGTGGCGGAGCGTCGATAGTCGGCGGATAGCCGGCGCAATGGGAGATCCGGCGATCCGGCGATGGTGTCAGCAGCGATGTGCGGCAGCAGTGTACGGATCCGGCGACAATAGTGATAGCCGGCGAAAGATGCCGCCATAGTTCAGCGAGTGGCCGGCGGCAAGTAAGCGGTAATACTTATAGTGGTTAATCGGTTTAACCGCGCGTATAGTTAAGATGCGTAGCGATGATATCAAATGGATAATCGGCCAATGGTGATCGGCGAAAGGCCGGTGATAGTCCGAGCGATTATCGATGTAGTCGGAGTGGTAGGATGAGTTACATCAGGTTGTTTATGAGTGTTATCGATAACATGCTTATCTGGAGTAAAATTTTGACATTTTGTTGTTTTGAACTTTTTTCGATGGCGAATGTATGGAAAAGATCGAGGAATCCGAACGTTTGACCTTTTGTTGTTTCGAGCTTTATCGATAACCGTGCGATGGAAGAATCAGGCGTTTTCGGCGGCATGATTGGTTGGCGAGTGATGACCCGGCGGATGCCGGATGGTCGGCGATGTTGCGCGTGATAGCAGCGATGACAGATAAGGGTTGCGGCCGAGGTGGTTCGGTAGTCGGAGTCGGAGATCTTTTATCAGGTTGTTTCGGTGTGACTTCGATGGCGTTAACTGTATGGAAGGTGTCGAGTCCCCTTGATTGATCATGTCCCATTGAGATGTAACATGAGTTGTATATTTCTCAAGTGGAGGAAAAGTAAAGAAAAAGCAAATCTTGTTAGAACAAAGGCGTGAATTCACTTGTTCAATGATATAATCATAAGACCGATGCGGGCTTTAAGAAAATGACAACAACAACGCAACAACAAGCTTTAATCCAGTAGGTGGGGGTTATACAAGGATGAAATGACGAGATAAAAGTCATAATAATTATGCGATGGGTTCGATAATATTTTGAAGATTCTTAGTATTCCAAGTTCGGTAGAGTTTTTCCTCACGGGTCCTTGAGCTTGAGCGTTCAGCTTGACCATGGCATACCATCCCAGAGGTGAGAGTTTATTGCGAGGGCCTTTGCTTCGAGACCGACCAAGTCGCAAACGATATGGACGAGGTTTCACTCGTTGAAGTGGCGATACCCGTTGGTGATAGCGATCAGTAGGGCCATATCGAGTTTGAGTAGGTCGTCTTTGCGGAGTTTTTTCATTACTTCCATGATCGAAAAGCGGACTCTTGGACTTGGAACCCGATATCCGGTATGATAGCGTACCAAAACACAAGTTATGGTGTCTCACCGTTGGGGTGCGATGTGCGGTAGGCCCAAAGAACATTGGGAGCTCATCAACCCATTGACCTTCTCAAGGCGTGTTTTAGTCCTTTGAGTATGGTCATTGTAACCGGTTTGCCCATTAGTTTGAGGATGTGCTACTGTATGCGGTGAATGTGAAGATCTTTGTAAAAGGACGTAAAGACTTTTCCAGTAAATTGAGTTCCATTGTCAGTGATGATCTTTGTAGGAAGACCGAATCGACATATTATATTTTTTCAGATAAATTGTTTGGTATTTGCCTCGTGATTTTAGCGAGTGGTTCTACCCATTTGTGAAGTAGTCGGCTAGAATGATAAATTTTCGTTGCAGATGCTATTGGAAAAGGTCCCATGATATCAATCCCACGAGCAAAGGCCATGGGCTTTGAATGGATGAGTTACGCATGCGGCATGTGAGGAGGTTAGAATGCAATTGACAACTTGCATTTCTTTGTGAACTCAAAATCTTGTTTCATTGTAGGCCAATAAAACCCTTACCATGATTTTAAGGGATGCTCTTCCTCCAAGTGTTCCCCACATATTCACAGTGAACCTCTTTTAGCAATGTCGGCCACGAAGGTGGAAGGCATTTGAGATATGGACCGAGAAAGCTCGCTTGTATAGTTCACCTCAATAATAGCAAAGTTTGAAGCTTGTCTTGAGAGGCAGTTGCGGAAGTTGGATCTTGAAGGGTCCCTTCTTGTAGAAAAGATAGGATCGGGTTTATCCACGAGCGTTCCTTTTCCTCATCAATAGTTTGAATTATCCATGGCCCTTGGATACTTGAAAATGTATTTCTTCAACATGCTTTCTCTTAAATAGATCTCCGGTGGTAGAGGTAGCAAGCTTAGCAGCGTCGGCCAGTATTCTTCTCTCGTAGTATGTGGATGATTTGATGTGTCTTGAAATGAGTAAGAAGAGATTTTACCAAGTGGAGATATTGCAGTTGAGGATTATGAGTATTAAAATCTCCTCCAACTTGGGAGGCGACAAGTCGATTATTACTAAGTTTGAGCATGATCAATGGCAGTCTCAACCCTCGATGAGAGCCTCATTATTCATGTTATTATGAATTTTAAGCGAAGTCCATACTCTAGGGTATTTTCTTTGGGGAAACAAGTAGATTCCCGACCGCATACTTCACGAGCTCCATCATAGAGAGTCCATCGAGGAGATGAAAGACACGTGCGAATATCAGAGTTGGGTTGGTGCATTCACTATAAAGTCCGCAGTATTTGAGACTTTATGGGCGAGGTAGAAAATTTATATCAAATTCTCCCATTCTCTGACCATTTGATCAATCTTCGGATGCTTCGGTTTTGTAAGATGGCCCTTAATGGTAAATCGATTACGAGATGGTGTGAGCTTGAAAGTATGGGCGCAATTTTGTGAAAATTAACGCCGAGCCACTTTATCGCAAATGGATAGACTTTCTATATCAGAGAATTTTCTTGATGTAATAAATTGGTTGTTGTGCCCCATCTTCTCTGCACTAAAATTGAGCTTATTGCGTGGGAAGAAACCATGATATAAGTATAACGTTTCTCCTTGAATAGGTTTGGATAGCGGCGGAGATGCTAGATATTCTTTTAGTTGCTCAAAAGCATCGACATTCATCGGTCCATTGAAAATTATTATTTTTAGCTCCCAATATTTTAAAGAATGGCAGTATTTGTCCCCGAGCGCTAGAAGCGGGATAATCACGATTGACCATTCAAAGCGTTGACGTCTTTGATATTCTTGAATCATATCTTGGAGCTTTGATTTTTCGGGGTTAGCCTCTATCCACGGTGAGTTACCATAAATCAAGAAATTTTCCGTAACCCCAAAAGCACACTTGGTTGGGTTAAGTGGTATGTTATAGCGTCGAAGGAGGTCAAAAACATGCTTCTAAGTCGAAATATGTTGTGACTTTTAAGCTTTTCACTAACATGTCATCCACATACACCTCCATTGTGTGTGGCTAGGTCTTTAAAACCTTATTCATGAGGCGTTGATAGGTAGCACCGGCATTTTTTAATCCAAATGGCATGACTTGGTAACAATATAAACCTTTATATGTTTGAAGCAGCCTCTTCATCTATTGGGTTCATCTTTATTTGATTGTACGAATAAGCATCAAAAGCGAGCATTTGATGTCGGATGTAGCGTCCACCAATTGATCGATTCGAGGAAGAGGAAAACTATCCTTTGGGCGCCTTATTAAGATCGGTATAATCAACACATCCTCCATGTTCCATTTATTTTTTAACCATGACAACATTTGCTAGCCATGTGGGTAATGCACTTCTCGTATGAATCCGAGCTTGTTAACTTCTTGTTCAATAGCAAGGCGATGGTGCAAAACTCCACTTCTTTTGGATGATTGGTTTGAAGCGTTGGATTAATTTTGAGGGTGCATTGATTACATTTAAATTGACCCGCATATCTCGGACTCCAAGCAAATATGTCTTGATTCCTGCGTAAGAAATTTATATATTTTTCCCTTTGTTCTTCTGAGAGTAAAGATCCCACTTGGTAATGGTTGGTCATTAATCGATACTATTGAGAGTAAATCTTACGAAGCTTTTTGAGGTACTCTTTCATCTTGAAAGTTAAGATCTTGATCTTTGAAGGTGATGGAAGGCGTTGGATGATGGTTGAAACATTTGATTTCCACAAACCACCCCAACTCCATGGGTAGGAAATTTTATCTTGAGATGAGGCAGTGATAGCAGAAAATTGATTGGAGGGCCTCAGAGAGCATTATATCGAGTCGACTTCACCACCATGAATTGTATTAAATGAGTCACTTGTCGAGGAATTCTCAGGGGTACAGGAAGAGTGATTGTCCATTACGCGTCTTGGGTGATTATCAAACCCATATAGTGGTCGAATGGTTGGAGCTTTTCCTAGGCCCATGTTAAGAAAGTTGAGTAAAATAAGACATAGAACTCCCATTGTCGATCAAAATTCTTTTAACGTTATAAGGATCACCGTCCACTGGCGATGACAAGTGGATCTTGATGAGGATATGGACTCCTTCTAAGTCCGAGTCATTGAAAGTGATGGAATGATCTTCCAGTTACGTATTTGCTAGGTTCTTTGGAAGCGATACTTGAGAACTTGATTATGTAGTATCGATCCTCTGCGATTGTTTGATTTCTCCAATTATTTGATGATTATTTGGTTATTTTTGTGATGATTGTCTGGTTGCCCCAAGCGGAGGTGTGTTTGTTTGAGGTGGTTGATTCTTCACAAAAATGGCGTAGTATCCTTGTTGAATGAGTCTCGATTTCTTCCTTGAGTTGTATACATGCTTGATAGTATGTCCGCGGCGATGAAAATGACAATATTGCTCGATTTCACGAATTCGGTTTCAATGGATGCGGCCACTTGATATGTTCTTCATTTGCGAATAGCCATCGGAGGTTAACACGAGATGTGTTGGGTGTGTATGTCTTTTTCGGTCGAGGTTCCGTTGTTGATATGGGGGTGCGTGGAGGAGATCATGACTACCTTGTAAAGCTTCTTTTGATGGGCTGTTGGTCCACATTTCTGGGGTGTTTTGCGTTTCCCGCATATTGTTCAAATTGTTTGCGATGAGCATTAATAGCTTCATTGTTATTTTTGAATATTTAGCATATATTTTTGGATGATTAGCTAATGTCATCCAAAAAATAGAACAACGATATACTCTCAAAATACCCTTGGTCAAGCACAAATCTTGATGTCGAAGCTATATGATTTTGAGTCAAACCCGAGATCAAAGCAAAATATCATTAGAATCTTGAGTCAATTAAATCCCAAAAGCGACTCTCAAATATGAAGTGTTTATAGTCAAATCGGCGTCTCGAGGATCTAATGAGTTTAAGATCTCATAATTGACTTCATTTGGGCATGCTCAAAATACATCAAATGATGAAGTCATCTGGGTCCGTCGAGGGAGTGGTATGGGCACATGAATTTACTAGAATACCCTCCTCCCATCTATATGAGCCTCACTCCCTCACATGGAGAGGGCTAAGCTAAGCAAGTGAAGTGAAGCAAGTGAAGAAGAAGGAAGGCTGAAACAAGTGAAGAAGAAACAAGAACAGCGAAGAAGAAGAAGAGTCAAGCAAGTGAAGAAGAAGGAAGCTAAAAGCAAGGAAGAAGGCGAAGAGGAAGAGTCAGTCGAGGAAGAAGAGGAAAAGTGAAGTGAGGAGGAAGAGAAAGCTCTAAAGCTTGAAGATCCCAACAAGATCCTTTTCATGCCTACCATGTCGTTATTATAGCTTTCCATGAAGATTACTCATATTATAAAGCGATTGTTGTTACATGAGTCATCAATTACATAATCCGTTATCGGAGATTTTGTACTGAAGGATACATAGTGGAATCTTTTCTTGGGCTAGGCCGTGGTTTTCCTCTTTTCGATTTTGCGTTAAAATTTTGGGTGTCTCTGTTACTCTTTAATTACGTGTGTGTCGGACCAATCAAAGGCTAAGGCATAAATTTTTACTCTACCGCAACTGGTTTTCCAGCACGCAATATTGTTTATATAATTTAATAAATATTAAAGAAAATATGATTTTTTTATTGTCTTCTTTGACTTTGAGATTTAAAGCATCACATAAATTAGGTTAAGGTTAGATATTTGACTTTTGATAAAAAATATGACAAAATATTTTAATATATATCTTGTTAGAAAACCGGTTGATAGAGTGAAAGTTTTTCTTAATCGTTGGTAATCCAAACAGTATAAAAGTGTGAATAATAAAACTCAAAAATGTGAAAACCTCGAAAAGGGGAAAAACACAACTTGTAAAAGCTTCCATGTATCTTTTAAGTACAAAATCTTCGATGGCTATCTGAAAGGGGACAGTAATAATAGACAATATTGTGATGATGTTGGCACGAAGTTGTCGGCGAAGTTGGCAACAAAGTTGGCAAAATTGATAGTTGATGCGGTTGGACGAAGTTGCGCAAAGTTGGCTGGCGAGAATCTGATGGCGGTGATGGCGGCGGCGATGGTTATGGCGTGGCGGGCGGCGGTGGTTGCGTCAGTGGACGATTGTGCTTGGAGGATCTTTAGAGCTCTCTCTCTCTCTCTTCTTGGTCTCATATGAGGAATGAGAATTTATAGATGAAGAGTGCATCTCGTAAATACATGCAAAATACCACTCCCCATTGAATGACTCTGATGATTCTCTTGATCATATGATGTATTTTGTGTATTTGAATGCCCAAATGAAGTTGGAATTTTGAAATCTTGGGCTTGTTAGATCCATTATTCGAGGCCTTCGATTGATAAACATTCCACATTTGAGAACTTTTAGGGGTTTAAGCGATATCCCAAAGTTTCCAATGATATTTTAAGTTCTTAATTTTGGTTTTTTTTTTGGATCGACTTGCTTTTAACATCAAGATTGTTCTTATAGTAATTTTAAGTGTCATATCGTTGCACTATTTTTGGATGACATTATATCAATCATCCAAAAATATATATCAAATACTTGAAAATAGCAAATTCTTGATGATATTTGAGGATTAACTACACATTTTGAGAGCATATCTTCATGAGCACAAGATTATGACTATGGAAGGCGATCAGCAAATATATGTAGGTATGTGCTGCAAGATTTCGAGTTCTGGACCCATCAAGTGCGAGCAGGCTTCATTTAGGCGCCAGCTGGGATCTGCGCGCAGCTCACGATGGCGACAGCACTCAGCGGTCATGCAGCCAGCTTAGGAAGATTGGTATGAGGAGGATCAGTCGAGACGTGGGCGAGCTAAACTTCCGCGTCTCAGCCGGAGAGGATCACGCGGTCTGATGAGCGGGAGTCGGCTGAGTTAGTATGGCCGGATACCGCGATGAGCGGCGAAGGCGGCCACATGCTGCCTTGTCATGAGCCATGTTGAGCGATGCCGCCAGCGATGCGTCTGCTGGCCTTGGCCGGGCGAGCGGCAGTGACTGATTCGGCCGTGGGCGTGGACCGTGGGCCGGCGGTCGCGGCCGTGGACCTGGTCGCGCATGAACTGCGGTCGCGACCGTGGAGTAGCGGGCAGCGAGCAGCCTCATGCGAATGATGGTTTTGATGGTTTTAGGCTTTTACCCTTTTGCTAAAGTCTATAAAACCCCAGGGCAAGGGAGAAGGCACACTTCTTCAACACTCTTGTGCTTCTCTTCTTCTTGGTGAGGTTAGTTGGCGATCAAGGCAGGTAGTTCATCTGGCAGAGCTCAGTTTTCCCTCGAAGAGGTGTGTGACCTCGTTGGACCTCAGGTTTGGAGGCGATCAAGACCGTAGTTCATCTGGCAGGCTCAGTTTTCCCTCGAGAAGTTGCGACCTCATGGGACCGACCGGGTTTGGAGGCGATCAAGACGTAGTAGAAGTTGGATTTCTCAAACTTCGATGGAAGGTTGATGGTGATAATTGCCAAGATGGCGGGGAAGCGTATCGAGGAACTCATTTGAATGACTGAAAGTTTGGTAGGTAATTTGAGCATCATTGGGGAGGAATAGTTTCTCAGATCTTTCTTTTTATTTTGATCTCATGCCCTTTTGTAGATCGTAAGCGAAAAAATCTATAAGCTGTCCATGGTGAGTCAAAAATATGGTATTGGGGTGAGTGAGTAGCTTCACAAAATTTCATTTTTGATTTTGTTATTTCTCCTCTTTATTTATTCATTATGTATTTTCACGGGGGTAATGGCGGAGATAACCATAGCGCGGCCGACGATATACCATCCCTTGTCACTTGATAGTTTAATGGTGTTCAGTAAGAAATTTCATTTCCTAATGAGATGGTGGCTATTGTTGCCAAAAGTTCGATCAAGCTCGTTCACCTCGGATACTTCACTTTCGAGATGATTCTTTCTTTGGGATTATTCCGCTCCGATTGAGATCTTCAAGCATGTGGTGTAGCTTTGTCACAATTTTTATTTGAGCTTTAGTGGTCATCGTCGGTTTGGTTGTCTTCTTGAGGCGTGGTTACTTTGAATATCACATACTTGTCGAATGTGTGATTCACATGTGATGCTCAGGGCGTGTTTCTTATCGGGCTATAAAGAATTGGATATAATTTTTAGCACGGGATCCGTCTAAAAATTAGTCTAATGGATTCTTCTTTGTGAAAAATGAGTGGGGCCTTCCTGAGAGATGGGAAGATTGAATGACCTTCCAGATCCATTGCTGATGTCGGAGAATGAGATCTTGACAACTCTTAATATCCCTGATGTAGGAAGCTTGCAGCATGAGTTACGTCACATTGGCAAATATATAGTTGAAGATAGAATGTTCATGGTTGGCCTTTCCATCCGTGGAGATCTCATTCTTTTCCACTAAAGAGGTCAAGTAAAGGTGATGAAAGGTCTCCTCATATTCATAGGGTTCTTTCAAGAAGCCTCCAATCGGTGGTGGCAATGTTTCTTCCCTAAAAAAAGAAGACATCTGAAGTGACAACGTCGGTCTGTGAAGAAGATGTTTAAGGTTGACCTCTCGAGTTTAGCTATTTCAACTCATGATGGGGGAGTTCGTTTCTCGAAGCTGCACATTCTTGAAGAGGTGTTAAATCACATATGTACTGGGCGTCAACGAGCAGATGAATTGGTACGTTGTCTTCATTCTTTCTTCTTTTCTTCTTCTTTTCTTTTGTGTAATATTTGTGATGATTTTTTTTTTTTATAGGTAACTCAAACATTAAGGCAGATGGCTCATTTGGGTGTCACTTTAGATGAGTGGAATACTGAATTTGTGAAGATAAAATATCTGCAAGGCGAGTATGAGCGAAAGATGAGTATTAAAGCCAAAGAAGTGGCGACTTTGGAGGATCGGTGCGGTCGAGCTAGAACATGTCGACTTCTCTTTCTCTCAGTGTCGGGAGGTGGAGCGCCTCATGATGAGCTGATTGAGGTGAGTGAGAGACTCTTGAAGAGAAAAGACTTAAGGCACTTGTGGAGAAGAAAGCTCTCAGGCGAGAAGAAAGCATTACATCGTCTTTAGAAGGAGCATATAATGAAGCGGAAGCAATAAAAAATATCCTTGAAGGCGGTGGAAGACTTTAAGAACTCCCTTATCTCAACACTCGAAGACCATGTTCAGGAAGCTCGTAATCATATACTTGATGTTGAAGTGAAGGACTTGGAGCACCAATGTTTAGAGGAGGGCTTCATCCAGGGTTCTAAAAGGAATCCTTAGTACATCAAAAGGCTGGAGCTAGTATTGAGGATGTCTCGACCAAGTATCCAAGACTCTTCGATTCGGAGATGAAGGCGAGAGTGAGTCCAAGGAGATCTCTAGTGGTGAGGAGGATGTTGATATCAAGCGATATGATGTAGCATCACTTGAGGATGCATTTTTTTTTTATGTATTGTTATTAGTGTGTAATCTTGATTCTTTCTTATATCATCATGTTAATGCTATCATTTTTTTTTTTTTTTTCTTTTTTTTTTATGATGCTCTTATTTTTATTTTTATCATCCGGGTAATTGGTGAATATTATTCGGCGCTAACGGATGAGGTTGAATTGAATCCACCGGGATTTTGACCTATCCAGGGTTGTTTGTCGAGTCTTACCGATGGCGTTAACTTGTGGAAGAGGTCGTGAGAGTCCAAGGACCTTTTGACCTATCTGGGTTGTTTGTCGAGTGTACTCGATGACATTAACTTTGTGTGAAAAGGTCGTGAAAATCCCAGGATTGATCATGCCGATTGAGATATACGTGAGTTGTATATTTCTCAAGTGGGAGGATTAAATGAAATACGTTTGTAAGAAAGCTATAAATTCATTACTCGATAAGTTGTACAATCATAAGATGATTTTAACATGATATGAGTTTCAAGGAAATGATGACAATAACAACAAGTCTTTATCCTAAGTGGGTTAGCTACATGAAGAGAAATGACAAAGCGAGACAAAATAAAAGTTATGATTATGCGGTAGGAATTGCGATAATATTTTGGAGATTCGGTGTTCCAAAGTTTTTCCCTGATCCTTGAGCTTGAAGTTCACGGCTTCACCATAGCTATAACCACATATGGGGCCATCCCAAAGAGGTGAGAGTTTATTGCGTTGAGGGCCTTTGCACTGCGAGACTTTAGGACCAAGTCACCGGAGATATGGGGAGGTTTTACTCTTGTTGAAGTGGAGCTACCCTTTGATGAAGCGATTGTAGAGGCCATGTCACGAGTTTGGGAGTAGGTCAGTCTTTGTCAGTTTTTCTTCATTACCATCATGATCGAATAATTGAACTCTTGGACTTGGAACCGATATCATTGGTATAATAGATTGTGCGAAACACAAGTTATATGGTGTCTCACTTGTCGAGTGCGAATGTAGTCGGTAAGCCCAAAGAACATTAGAAACTCATCAACCCATTGCCCGGCCTTCTCAGATCGTGTTTTAGTCCTTTGAGTATAGTCACTGTTGGTAGCTTAATGCCCATTAGTTTGAGGATGTGCTTCTAGTATGCGGAATGAATGAAGATCTTTGCAAAGGATGTAAAACTTTTCGATGTGGGTTCGTTGTCCATTGATGATCTTTGCGAAGAGATCGACATACTATATTTTTCAAACAAATTATTTAGCATTTGCCTCGTAATTTTAGCGAGTGGTTGACTTCCACCCATTTAGTGAAGTAGTCGGCGGCTAAAATGATGAACTTTCGTTGCCCGATCTTATCGAAAAGGTCCCATGATATCAATCCCAGCGAGCAAAAGGTGCTTTGAATGGATGAGAGCTTTGTATCGATGTGAGAGGTTAGAAGTGACAACTTGCACATTTTTTTGTGAACTCCAAGGCGTCTTGTTTCATTGTAGGCCAATAGAACCCTTGCCTTATAATTTTAAGGGCTAGTGCCCTTCCTCCTAGGTGTTCTCCACATATCCCCGAGTGAACCTCTCTTAATGCATGTCGACCTCGAAGGTGAGAGACATTTGAGTATGGTCAAAGCTTCGTTTGTATAGTTCACCTCAGATAATAGTAAAGTTTGAAGCTTGTCTTGAGGAGGTAAGTTGGGTCTTGGAAGGGTTCCTTCTTGTAGAAAAGAGGATGGGGTCCATCCATGTTCCTTTATCTCATCAATTGCTTGAATTACCCATGACCCTTGGATACTGAAAATATATTTCTTCAACATGCTTCTCTTAAATAGATCTCCAATAGCGAGATGAAGCAAGCTTAGCGAGCGTCACTCGAGTATTCTTCTCTCAGTATGTGAATGATTTGATGTGTCTTGAAATGGAGAAGAGACTTCACCAAGTGGAGGTATTGTGGGATTATGAGATTAAAGTTTCCCTCAACTTGGGAGGCGATAAGTTGAGAGTCAGTGTGTCACTAAGTCTTGAGCTTCACAGTCAATGGCGAGTCTCAACCCCGCTATAAGAGCCTCATATTCAGCCATATTATTAGTTGCAGGAAATTTTAGGCGAAGTCCATACTCTAGGGTATTCTGGGGAAATAAGTAAGATTTTCGCAGAGCTTCCTCCATCATAGAGAGTCCATTGAGGAGGCGAAGGCATGTAGATAGCTCTTGGGTTGGCGTGCATTCCACTATAAAGTCTGAGTACTTGAGACTTTATAGCGGGTAGAAAATTTATATCAAACTCTCCCAATTCTGAGACCATTTGATTAACCTCCCGGATGCTTGGTTTACGTAGGATGGCCCTTAATGGTAAATGAGTGTAAGATAGTATGAGCTTGGAAGTATGGGTAATTTTGCTGAGAAAACTAAAACTAGAACCTTATCCAAGTGGATAAGCTTTCTATATCGAGAATTTTTTTCTTGACATAGTAAATTGGTTGTATGTCCCATTTTCTTCTAAAAGAGCTTATCGCGTGGGAAGAGACATGAGATATAAACATCTCTCACCTTGAATAGGCTTGGATAATAGTAAGGGTGGACATTATTATTTTTAGCTCCTTTAAGTTGCTCAAAAGCGGTGACATTCAGATCCATTCAAAATTATTATTATTCTTGGAGGAGTCATATTTTTTGAGAGCTTTGATTTTCTCGGGGTTGGCCTCTATCCACGGTGGGTTACCATAAATCCAAGAAATTTTCACGTAACCCCAAAGCACATTTGGTGGGTTGAGTCGCATGTTATAACGTCGAAGAAGGTTAAAACATATTTCTAAGTCGATATATGTTGTGATTCTTCAAGCTTTTTCTAACATGTCATCCACATATACCTCCATTGTGCGCCTAATAGGTCTTTAAAACCTTATTCATAAAGTTGATAGGTAGCACCGCATTTTTTAATCAAATGCATAACTTGGTAGCGTATAAACCTTTATATGTTTGAAATGTTGTAGCTTCTTCATCCGTTGGGTTCATTTTATTTGGTTGTAACGAGTAAGCATCAAAAGCGAGCATTTGATGTCGGATGTAGCATCAACCAATTGATCAATTCGAGGAAGAGGAAAACTATCTTTTGGGCAAGCCTTGTTAAGGTCAATGTAATCAATGCACATTCTCCATGTTCCATTTATTTTCTTAACCATGACAACATTTGCTAGCCATGTAGGGTAATGTACCTCTATGAATCCGCTTAAAAGCTTGTTAACTTCTTGCTCAATAGCTTGGAAGCGTCGGTGCAAAACTTGCTTCTTGGATGATCGGTTTGAATGTTGGATCAATCTTGAGGAGTGCATGATCACATTGGGGTCGACCCGGCATATCCGTCGGACTCAAGCGAAGATGTCTTGATTTCTGTAAGAGTCATGTATTTTTCCCTTTGTTCTTGAGCATGGATCCCACTTGCACATTCGTGGTGGTCATCGTCGATAATACAAGAGCAAGTCTTCTAAGCTTTTAGTACTTCTTCATCTCGAAAATTAAAATCTTGATCTTTGAAGGTCACGAAGCGTGGTTGAGCTTATGGGATAACATGATTGTCTTGTTGTTGATTTCCAGACCACTCCAACTCAACGGTTGAAATTTCATCTTAAGATGAGATATTGAAGTGATTGCAAAATTGATTGGAGGGCCTTCCAAAGATAGCGTTATATGAATTTGACTTGACCACCATGAATTGGATTAAATGAGTCACTTGTCGAGAAATTCACCAAGGACAACGGAAGGGTGATTGTCCCTCTACTGCAGGATTATCAAACCCGTATAATGGTCACTGCGGGTTGGAGCTTTTCCTAACAGGCCCATGCTAAGAAATGTAGTAAAATAAGACATCAACAACTCATTGTCAATCAAAATTCTCTTAACATTATAGCATGGGTCACCGATCCACTGCTGATGACAAGTGGATCTTGATGAGGAACATGTACTCCTAAGTCTGAGTCATTAAAAGTGATGGAATGATCGGTACGAGACTTCTTTAACTCGGCTCTTGAGATGGTAATGAGAACTTGATTAGATAGTATTGGTCCTCCTTTGTTTCAATTTCTCCAACTTTTGATGATTATTTTTGTTGTTTACGTGATGATTGTCACGGTTGCCCCGTTGGAGGTATGTTTGTTTGAGTCGATTGATTCTTCAAATCGATGTAGATATCCTGTTGAATGAGCCTCAATTTCTTCTTTGAGTTGTTTGCATGCCTGAGTATGTCCACGACTTGATGGAAGTGACAATATTGCTCGATTTCAATTTGGTTTTGATGGATGCGCCACTTGATATTTTCTTCATCTCGAATAGCCATTAGGAGGTTAACACGAGATGTGTTCGGAGTGTATTCCTTTTTTCGGTGTGGTTCACGTCGTTGATATGGGGGAGTGGAGGAGATCACACGCCTTGTTGCTTCTTTTGATGGGGCTCGGTCCGCATTCCTGGGTGCTTTACGTTTTAGATTGCTCAAATTATTTGCGATGGCATTAATAGCCTCATCCAGAGATTTGTGCTTCCACGATGAACAAGTCGGCATATGAAGCGGTGGTGTCTATCATTAGTGAATAAAAGGCCTGGGCGAGTCCTCCAAGGAAAACTCCTCTTAATAGTTGAGTCTACTCAGGGTATTTGGCGAGCTTAAGGAGAACCTGAAGTATTCCTTAAGTGATTCACCCTCATTTTGGCGAATGCGGAGAGAGAGGAATCTTTAATGATCCTCGATTTGCAATGAACTGTTCTACAAAATCTTGGCGAGTTAGGTCAAAGGTATGGATGGATTCCCTTGGAAGGGAGTAGAACCAAGTGTGAGCTTGTCCGCGAGGGTAGGAAAGACGACAAAGCGGTGTCGAGCTCGTTGGATATGCATGATAGTCTGTAATGGTCGATGTGTTCATGTATTGTGTCATCATAGGAATCAATGTTGAGCTTGAAACCCAGAATAGGATGTTGAAGAATAGCTAAAGGTGAGGATTCCTCATAGCGGTGAGGAAGATGATTTCTATCTTGAGGTGAAATTCATCTTACGTCGTAATTAGCATATAACATGTGGCGGGATGAGGGGAATGTGTCAAACTACCATAATTGGTGGATTAGCGATCGGTTGGTACGTGATGGATGAGTAGAACTAGCAGTGTCAAGGAGATCGACATCACGGTCTGCGGAGGAACTTAGTCAAGAGATTAGCATTTTGACCTCCCACGTCGATCTTGGGGAGATGTGTTTTCCGGTAGTGGTTGTTGTGTTCCTCAAAGTCGGATCATCTCATTTTGAGACTCTTCCATTCGGCACATGATCTTCTAAAGAGATTTCTACGCCTTCATTAGTCCGCTATCGGAAGTGAGCGAAGGTTGGCGTCCTTGGTTGAGATTGGTTTGAGAGTGGCGGAGTTGGGCGGAGGCTCGTTGTTCTGAGTATTGCTGTTGGCCATAATGAGGTTCCAGTGTGATTGAAGGGTTCTTCCAGCGGCACTTGTTGCGTCTTGAAAACCAGTTGAGAGTAAAGTTTTTAGCCTTCTTGTGAAATCCGCACACAGTATTTAAAAGTGAATAATAAAACTCAAAATTTTACGTGGAAAACCTCAAAAGAGGGAAAAATCACGGGCTGATAAAAGCTTCCACTATGTATTTTAAGTACAAATCTTCCGATCAGGATTCTGATCATATGAGAACGGGATTCTTAGCAATGATGTTGATATGATGATGGTAGCGACGAATTGTCGGCGAATTAACGACGATTGGCGGAAGTTGCGACGAATTGGCTGGCGAAGTGGCTGACAAGTTAATGACCGATGACGAAGTTGGCCAACGGATTGACGGCGCGAGTCGGCGGGTGGCGGTGATACGGCGTGGTGGTTGACGGCAGTCAGTGGACGATTGCTTGGAGGATCTTTAGAGCTCTCTCCTCTCTTGCTTGGGCTCTCTCTATGAGGAATGAGGGATTTATAGATTGGAGGAGTGGCATCTCAGTAAATACATGCAAAATCGAACCACTCCTCATCCGGACGGCTCAAAATGATTCCTGATCATATGATGTATGTATTTGAATGCTCAAATGAAGTCAAAATTTTGAAATCTTGGGCTTGTTAGATCCGCTCGTCGAGGCGCTCGATTTGACTATAAACATTTCCATTTGAGAACTTTAGAGGTTTAACGATATCCCAAAGTTTCGATGATATTTTAAGTTCTCTTGATTTTTTCAGGTTTCTTTTGATCGAACTCATCAATTCGTGCTTATTTAGTAATTTTTTAAGTGTCATATCATATCTTAAAATTATTTGTTTGTCATATTTCATATAGACAATAAAGTTAGCTCATGCAATACATGGTAGAAAAAAATATTATTATAAAAAAATTTAAAATTTTATTCTCATCCATTACATTTATGATGTGTTAATATTAAAATAATCTAACATATAAAATCAGATGATATTAAACTTTAGGTTCAAACCAAATGTGTTTTTATTTAAATTTTCGAGCCACATCGCTATTTTTAAACCGAGTGGAGATGTTTTTGAAGAATTTCTTGAGGATGTTTTTTTATGATCCAGTAGTAAAAAATTATTTCATTTTAAAAAAAAATTTGTAATCTCACAACTTTTTTAGACAACAACCTCTTCTACAACAATTCCAACTATTTTTTAGCTATAGCTATATAAAGAGACTTTTAAGTTCAATTGAGATTCAATCATGGGTCAAATCATGATGACAAAATATATATTAAATGATTTAATAATTATTTAACTAATGGGATGTTTCTAATAATTATTCAATTAAGTGATAAAAATAAAAAATATCAAACAAAACATATCAAATTAACTTATATAATAACAAAATTATTTTCAATAGTATTTCTCTCTTTTTTAAAACAATCAAACATCTTATACACCAACAAATATTGATATAATTAAAGTTTAGTATTAAATTTATAGTAATTAATACAACTAACTATTATGATTGGATCATACATATTCTCCTTCTTCAAAATCAATGCCTCTTTCATCTACTATGGATTCAAATAATATATTTAAATAGAGAATAAATTAAGAGAGAAAATTTTTCAATCATAATTAGGTCAAAATCTCATAGAGAGAGAGAGAGAGAGAGAGAGAATCCCCACTCTTGCATAGTTACATGTGTTAAATAGCAACAACTTAATTGTATCAAAATATTTTGGACCACAAGTGCTATGAGAGGTTCCACACACAATGGGAGGTCATTAAGTGATGCATGCTAGTGATTTGTTACATGCAAAACTAGCATGTTCTAGGAAGATTCCTTCAATCATCATTTGAAAATATAGATTGTGAATGCTTAAGTTTAACGATACCACTAAGTTATTTCATCAGCAAGATGATCCTACGCTCCATATTGGCCATTATTTTGAGCTGACGATAGAAGAAATTATTAGCATCATCCAGTTATTGTGCACATATTATGTATATACGAACACAACAATGTGAATTTTATTACTATGTATTACTAGACACACATAATACAACATGTACACATCAATCATTTTAAATGCCACAAACAATAAGTTTTTGCAAATTTTGTCTAACACTATGAAGGGCATCCACCACTAGAGTCATTCAAGTAAACTTTATGAGTAGAACTCCACCATGTATAGCTTTCTTTAACTTTTGAGCTCATTATTTTCATCATTAAATGTTTGATTTTTAAATCTTGATTTTGAATATTTTACTTTAGTTCATAAGAAAATTGCGTTTCAAATACAAAAAAATTGTATATTTAAATTGCTTGCGATTTTCAAATCGAATGAAAAATGATCTCCAAATTCTATTTTTTTATATCATTATCTATTATGATAGCAAATGCTATTACTTATTAATAGGAGATTATAATAGCATATATCAGCCATTGCGTAATTATTGCCTATTAGATACCATGATCAAATGATTCTTTCTTATTTTATCAAAAATAAAAATCTGAATTATGAATTTATAAATCATAGAATTATAAAGTGTCTTTTATTTATTTTTTTTTTATAGATTCTTTCTGTTTATTAAATCAGACAAAATTCTAAATGATTAAGATTACTCAGCCATCCACTAACACAATAAATTGGATAACTTTAAAATTACAATCACTTAACAAAAGTTCATCCTTCCTTTCTGCTAATATTTTTTTGGTAATTGGATACAAGTTCAACAATTGGAAACCCCACTATGTCCATTAAGTTCTTGAGCTACCTGCCTTGCAATTCAGCTGAACTCGGCTCCACGTTAATCCTTAACAACTTGTTCCTCCTTCTTCCTATCTTTCTATAACAAAGCAATCTTCCTCCTATCTCAGCAGATTGATATTATGGCTGCTTCTCCTCTCCTCTTCAGCGCTCTCTCTATCCTCATCCCCATTCCCATCATCTTCGTCTTCTTCTTCTTCTTCTTCAAAAGTAAATCGTCTAGCTCAAAGCTCAAGATCCCTCCAGGTCCTCCTGGCTGGTCGTCGGCAATCTCTTCCAAGTCGCGCTCTCAGAAACCCTTCATCCAGTGAACTGATTTCTCTATTTATGCTCATCCGTATGGGTGCACTCTCATCATTATCAGCCTCGCGAAGCCCTGATCAAAGGCCAGCTCTTCGCCAGTCGACTGAAAACCCACCAGAGTCATCTTCAGCTGCAACAAATTCACGTGAATTCCGCCATTTACGGACCAGAATGGCGTTTCTCTGAACATGGTCTGGCATGCTCTTCCGCTCGGCTGAAACAATTTTACTAAGGCCGCCATGGATCGTTTCATCGACCGCATCCGCTCGAGCCATCGCCAATGACGGCGCTATATTGGTTCTCCACGCTCGCTACGCCGTCTTCTGCATTCTAATCTCCATGTGCTTCGGCGTTGAGCTGGATAAGAAATTATTCGTATCGACGAAGTCATGAAGCGGGTTCTCATAATCTCAGCCCGCGCATGGACGATTATCACTTCTCCGGCCATTCTTCTCCAAACAGCGCTCAAATAAGCGTCCGCAAAGAGCAAATCGATACCATCGTCCCGCTCATCGACAAACGCGCGCCATTCTTCAAAATAACGATCACAAATCCGCCGCTTTTTATCTCGACTTTCGACCTCCACGTCGAGGGTCAATGCCAAACGACACAGAACTAGTCACCCTCTGCTGAATTTCTCAACGGCGGAACCGACACCACAGCCACCGCCATCGAATAATCGCTCGTCTCATCAACAACCCATCCATCCAATCAAAGCTCTACCAAGAGATCATCTCAGTTTCCGGCGCAGAGAAGCCGGTGACCGAAAACGACATTGAAGGTATGGTCTATCTCAAGCATTTGTTAAAGAACTGTTAAGGAAGCATCCGGTATTCTCCTCACACGCGGCCGTACAGACCGAAGCTGGGTGCTATGGTGCCGGCGGATGCCAATTTATGCCGACGATCTCAGAGGATCCGAGGCTGTGGAAAAGAGCCACAGAGTTCAAACCAGAGATTTTGCCGGAAGGAGGAGATCGCTGATATAACAGGTGTGAAGGAGATGAAGATGATACCTTTCGGTGCTAGAAGGATTTGTCCAGGCTTGGGGATGGGAACCATCCATATTTCTTATGCTGGCCAGAATGGTTCAGACTTTGAATGGAAGCTTCATCCTGATGAGCCTCAGCTTGAGTTTGAAAGCAAGCGTTTACTGTAGTTATGCAGGGCCTTTAGCTTTGGTGAAGGAAATGATATATATATATATATATATATATATATATATATATATATATATATATATATATATATATATATATATATATATATATATATATATATATCGGATAAATTAGTTGCTGCATAATGGTAGAAAGAGTTTGATGCAAGGAAATATTTTCCTTTTAGGGCAACTTGGTATCTTATTCAATGTATAGTATATTATAATGTTATAATATTGTAATAAAATGTGACTAAAATGATGATTTTTTATTTTGGTGCATGATAATTTGGTTTTACTTGTGGAATGCAAGTTCAAAGAGCAACTCTAGTATAAAGTGTAAGTTTTTTGCAATAATGCCTCTGATGGGGTTTTTGGTTGCGTGATAATAATTTTGATTAATATTTATTTTTCATAAGTAAAATTTCATATTTATCTCTAAATCTATTTGTGTATTTAATTCATAATTTAATTAAAATCTCAATATAAAAGTGATATTATCTTAAGTGAAATTCTAATGAAAAGCTTAAAATTTGCAAAGATAGGATAGAAATGCATAACTAGGCAATCTAAATCAATTGTTCAACATTTTAACTTGCATAGACCTACTCACAAAATATATATATATATATATATATATATATATATATATATATATATATATATATTTATATATATTATATAATATATATATATATATATATATATATATATATAATAAATATAAAAATCATTATTACTCATAATTTATTGAAAATATTTGATGGCTTAAATTTAATTCAAAATTTCTAAATTTAGTATCACATGTGATTCATGACACATCAAATGAATTTTGATAATAATCAATACACAATTGAATAGAACCTTAATTAATGTCCTTTCTTCTTATTTGAGCCAATCTTAAAGATCGCATCAATTAGATAAAGTTATAACTATAAATATCTTTGGCATTATAATCTTTACTTCTTTAAATAATTATAACAATTTATCTTTATTTTACATCATATTAGACACACATGAATGGTTCTTAATTGAATAAGAACATGGTGTGTTTTAATTTCTAAAGATAAAGACTTGCTTTTATTTTGAGTTGTGACATTTGAAAATCATAGCTTTAGTTTTGATTCACTCTTTATGAGCAATCATTTGAATTCAACATATTTTTTTTACTAAATTAGCAACCCCTCTAAAATTAGAAATTACATACCACTCACTATCATATATTTATAAACTCAATGAAAATTATTATGAAAATTTAAATTCAAATGAGCTTAAATCAAGCATTTGAAATATGATATCAAATTAAATTTGTTGAAATGAAAATCAAGATGATTTTAAATTTAATTTAAATTTGATTCAAATCTTAGCTTGTTCATTCCTGATCAAATGGATTTAATAATGTTATACACAATCATATATAATACAATGACTATTTTCAATTAGTATCTCTTGAACTAAATTAGGATTTAACTATAAATATTTTGGGTGTTACAATTACATTCTTTAAAAAATAATAGTAATTTATGATTTTACATTGATCAATATAAATATAAACTAATATATTCAATGGAATGAGTAATATAAGCTTTAATTCAAATAAATTTTAAAATCTTAAGATGAAATAAACAATAATTATTGAATATGACATTTTAAAATTATAGCTTTAGTTCTAATTCAAGCTTTTGGTTCATTCACTCAATGATGTCTTAATTAAAACATTTATTATAGCTTAAAATTATAAATCATAAATTATTCATCTCATCTTTGATTTGATATATCATGAATTGATACAAATTACAAATTTTTGTTCTTAAAATACATTTATTCTATGAGAATCTTTAAAAATTGTGTTTTCAACTTAATCTCTTTATAGTTTACTTTTGGGGCATTATCTTCTCACTACATTTTAGCTCGGCTTTGAGAAATCTATCGTAGAAAATTGTATTTTTTTCAACTACCTCTATACTACGATTAGAGATGAGGTTTGATTTTTATATAAAAAAAAAAAATTCACGTCATAGCTTCTTCAAAGCTTCTTCCTCACATTTATCACTATTTTTTCGCACGATGTCTCAAACAAACCCTTAAAATCTCCTCTTATTTTTTTATGCTTCTCTCTTTTCATCTATTTAATTGGCGAATAACTATTATAAAAACTATGATAAATATGGAACAAATATATATAATTTTAGTGGCAATTTGGATTGAGTGTAAAGTGAAGTAAAATAAAGTGAATTCATTTCATTTTAACTTTTGTGTGTTTGGCATGATTCAAAGTAAAATTCCAAAGTAAAGTAAAGTATTTAGAATACATTGAAAGGGTCATTGTTGGTGTATTTAAAATTCGTCCGATTTTGGCGAATTTCAAATATGTAAAGTGTTATCGGTGCCGCCTTCGGCTGGCAGCCGGCAGCTTCCTATTGCCACTGGCAGCCTCCTCTCCACCGACCGCCTCCCTACCACCAACCACCTCCCCGCCACTACCATCGCTGAAGCCGACAACTCCAAAAATATTTTACATTACATTTTTTTTACTAAGCAAAAAAAATAAAAAAATAATAAACTCATATATTTGTAGAGTTCTTAATCAAATAATCTTAAAGTAATCCAAATATATTATATTCTCTTTATATTTTATTCTCTTTTTAGATATCCAAAGAGCCCCTTAAGCTCCTCACCTATCACTTCTCTATTATCATGATCATGAACCACCTGTCATTATCTAAATATATTAACCATATTACACTATCTTTGTCACATAAGCAGGGAACAAATAAGTTTTCAAGATATTATAATCTCATCTTCTCCAATTGTAGTAGTAAAGAGCTGACTTTTGGAGCCACACATTCACAATAAAATATTATTATTATTTTTTTCTACTTCTAGGATTTTCTATGTAAAAAATTTAGTCTCTCATACTCCTTCAATTTTTTTTTTCAATTTATGCGAGAAATTTTTTAGTTAAGACATAAAATGTCGTATTTTACTATTGCGAATATAACATATAATAGGCTTATTGTCTTTCTTCATTTAGACATTCATTTTGACTATAAACACCCAATAATCAGAGATCATTAAACCTCCTAAATAACCTTAAGAAGCTTCTAATCAAATTACAAATGTTTCATTTGAGCTCATTTAGAATTGAATCACTATACTTATGACGTATCGAGATTATCTCATTGAGATATTCAATTAGATTATAAATTTGTTAAAATCAAAGTACTAATAATCTTCAATTTGATTTTGAAAGTTTTTAATTTGAATACTATCTCAAGATTTGTGCCAAATCACATGAATTTTTGAATAATATATCATCATACAACCAAACAATACCTTAATGGCTAAGCCATCCCTCCACATGGACTAATCTCTTAGGCCAATTTCATGCATTGCAAGCCACTTTATTAGAAGATGACAATCACATAATGCCCATTTTACACCTTATCAAATACTAATAAAAAAGCAACATTGAGCTCTTTTTAAGCATTCATTTTATTTTAGTAATACTATTTTAATAAAATTTGTTACTCTCTTAAATTATAAATTATAAACCATTCACTCTCATATATTTGAATTGTTCACATTTCCCTTTTTATTTTATTATCTTCCTTTACAATATAATGCTATAAATTATTCATTTTTGTATATTCTTTTAATGTGATTATATTGTTATTTTATAAATATTTATAATAAAATTATTATTGTTACTATTATGTTATAAAATAAGAATATAATTATAAATTTTATTTTCAGTAATTTTTTTTTAATGCAAGCAACTTTAGCTTTAGTGGTGTAAACGAGTCAACTTGAAGCTAAAGCCTCTTTGTTCTGTTTATATTAGCTTCGTGTTTCGATTTGTTGAACAAAATCAACTAAAATAAGTTATAAAATATTTAGGGAAGGATTCAATCTTGTTCCATTTCAAAATCTTTAGCTCCAATCTACAAAACCACTATCATATTTATTGTAGTGAATAAATTATATATATATATATATATATATATATATATATATATATATATATATATATATATATATATATATATAAGATTACTCAAAATAAGTCAATATGATCAAATGAGTTATTAGGTGTTATTTCGTTTTATTAACGAATGATTACCGAGTTGTTTCGAATCGAGTTGTTTGCAAACAACTAACTTTTATCCAAGAAATCTTAAATTTAAAGGTTATATATATATATATATATTGTGTGCATTTTAATTTGTCATTAATTTAGCTTACTTATCACAAAAGATTTTTTTTTAAAATAAAATATACATTATTAAATAAAATTAAAAAGGAAATGTCGCAATCTCACTAATGTGATGTGGTTAAATGCAATAAATGCAAAGGAGGGTTATTATTAAAATTGATCACATTCAGCTTGCCATTCGGTTATTTATGATTTATGGTTTACTTTCTATTTATTATCAAAAAAAAAAATTGATAAAAGTGGTCCACCATACTTTACAGGATGTTGATTTGTACTGTTGAAATTTTATTTCTGTAATAAAAAATATTAATTTTGCAAATCATTCAAATTTTATTTTGTCATTTCTGTAAATGGCATAAAGAATACATCCGCAACGCTGACCTTCATTTCATTCTTGGTCAATGGTCATATTTGTAAATAATATCTGCTGACTATTATCATATTTTAAAATGAACTATTAGTCTTATAATTGGGTTAATTTTTAAGAAAAAGTTTAAAATCTTATTATGATTACGATAAAAAAAAAATTTAAAATAGTCAGTCCGGCCCTATGGCATAACGCGTCCACGTCTAACTCGACTGGCGCATAATTAATTTTTAAAAAAATAATCGACTTAACAGTGGCGCAGGGAACGTCTCTCTCTCTCTCTCTCTCTCTCTCTCTCTCTCTCTCTCTCCGGAATTAAAAACTGAAAGGCCTGAAACTTTTAAAAATGAAAGGATTTTCAAAATATTAATATATTATATGATTATTAATATGAAATCAAAATAATTCAAATCAATTAAAATAATTTAAATCAATTAATATATTATATGGGTATTTAAATTTATAATTATTAAAAATATTATGTATATATAATATTTTTATTTTATATTTATCATATATATATATATATATATATATATATATATATATATAATATTTAAAAAATTTTTTTAAAATAGACATATTAATCATAATTGGGTATTTTAAATTTTTTTTATGAAAATAATAGTCATTAATTTTATAGAAATAATATTAAAAAGATAGATTTTATTAATTTTTTTAATTAATATAATTATTTAAATTATTTAAAATATATAATTTAAAATATATTTTTTTATAAAATATTTAATAACTAAATATTTATTTAAATAGTTATTAATTTTTTTTATTTATATATATATATAATTAAATATATAATTTAAAAATATTTTTAATTATATATATAAATTTTATATTTAATATTTTTATTAATTAATATAACTATTTAAATATATAATTTTTTATTAATTTTGTTAATATATAATTTAAAATATTTAAAATATATAAATAAATAATTTTCAATAAATAAATAAATTATATAAATATTTTAAATTATATAAATAAAATATATATAATAATAATATATATATATATATGTATATATATATATATATATATATATATATATATATATTATATATTATATAATATATATATTTTATATTTAAATTATATAATATTTAATTATAAATAATTTAAAATATTTAAAATAAAATAAATAAATAAATAGTTATATATGTATATATAATTAGTTATTTATTTATTTAAAAATTTATTTATTTAAAATATATAATTAGTTTAAATAAAAAAATTTTAAAATTATATATATTTGGTTATTTATTTTATAAAATATTTATATATATGTATATATATATGTATATGTATATATTATATATATTTTATATATATATATTTATTTTATTTATTTATTTTGTTGTTTTGTTGTTTATATTTGTTCCTTTTCTTTATTTTTATTAAAATTATTTTATATATTTTAAATATTTTAAATTATATATTAACAAAAATTAATAAAAATTATATATTTTAAATAGTTATATTAATTAATAAAAAATATTAAATAAATTTATAAATTTATATATATAATTAAAAATATTTTTAAATTATATATTTAATTATATATATATATATAAATAAAAAAAATTAATAACTATTTAAATAAATATTTTCCTAAAATATTATATATATATATATATATATATATATATATATATATATATATATATATATATATGATAAACATAAAATAAAAATATTATATATACATAATATTTTTAATAATTATAAATTTAAATACCATATAATATAATTGATTTAATTATTTTAATTGATTCTGCCACTTTTAAGTGATTATTTTTTTTTTAAAAATTAATTACATGTGATGATGAGCTACTAAAGATCTATGATCATTCAAATATTTTTTAATTTTTTTATCGACTCACATATTAAGATTTTAAACAGTTTAAAATTAACCCCTATAATTTTCTTCATAATATTAGCCCATTATTATATACTTTAATATATATAATTTATTAATTAAGCAAACTATATAATTTCAATTTTGTATTAATTAATAATAAAGATTTAAATAATCATTAAAGTAATCCCTCAAAGGCTCAAAACTCTATCCTCATATCATAGTTAAGATAAGTGTAAACTAATTGAGTTGAGGTTGAGTCATAAAAACTCGATATCAATTTGCAAAATTTTTTGTCGAGCTTGAACTCAGTTTTATTTTCACTATCAAGCTAATTAAATTGAGTTTGACTTATGGCCTCAAACATCTTTAATATTTTGAAACTTTGATAGGAGCTCATGAGAAAAGGCATCAACAACACGAGCTCGATCAAGAAGGCATGTTGGAGAGGGTCATGAACGATGATAGTAGCTTGCTAGAGATGGCATAACATTATGACTTATTTGAAGAAGGCATTGCGACGATAACACTTAAATAAGAACGGCAATAGGTTCGATAACATTTAAATTAGAAGAATAGTTGTGAGATATGTGGCTCATGATTTAATTGATAAACTCTCAATTAAGTTGACTCAATGAGTGAGCTTAGTTAACCTATTTAAATTCGAGCTCATATAACACGTAAATTATAATCAGAGTTGAAGTTTGAGCTCATATATCCATAAGCTTGACTTACAAATTCATTAATGAGTCGAGTTTGTTTAAGTTTTTATTTTTCAATTTCAATAAATATTTTATATATTAATTAATTTGTTGTTATTTAATTTGCATATTAATCCTTAATTTTTCATTGCTTATATATTAATTAATTTATTAACGGCCTGAAAATGACTTAAGATATAGGAAAATAGAACCATGCTATATCTATGACAGTCTGTAGCTGCCTTCTTCCTCTAGTTTCTAATATTCATTATTATACTTAAATAAAAATTTGATTTTTATTTTTATTTTTATTTTTCATAATAATGAAAGGAGCTGAAATCGAAAATATCTTAAAAAAGCGACGTCCCTGCTGAGTGCTGATTTGCTCTGGGCTAGTGGCCCATGTGTAGTGTTACGGGCTTTGGGCCTGCTCCCGTTTGAAGCCCAGCGATGTAGTCTACGTGTACAAATGCATTGTTATAATATCAAAACAAAAAATTGATAATAACCCATATTATTTGATCGATTTGATTCGATTATAAATCTCATAATTTAAATTTTGATTATAAATAATTAGTTATTAGATTTTTGGTTTAATTTTTTTTTTTTAAATAATTGATTAAATTAAATAAATCGAATAATTATAATATATAATGTATAAATTTTAATTATTTGTATAATTTTATAAATTTCTAATTGATTAAGAAATTTTTAATGTATAAATTTTATTAGATTATTTTAATTAATTATTATATATATATATATATATATATATATATATATATATATATATATATATATATATATATATATATATATATATAAAGAGAGAGAGAGAGAGAGAGTGAGTGATCATTAGAGAAGGATGAATCAAATCAAGTAATATTGTAGAGAAATTTCCAATTTTGATCAAAAGTATAAGATTTTTATATTATTGTGCTATACCACTACACCATTATTTATAAATTAGGATTAAGACTAATAATAAATAATGAGTTACATGATGAGATGATAAATAGGGCATGAATATACTAAATATAGTTGTTCATGATAAGGACGAGTTCAAGTGATGATTTCCACTAAATATAAACTTAACATATTTATATTGAGGGTGAACTCAATGAATTCAAGCGAACTTGAATCAATTAGCAGTACTCACTCTAATGAGTAGTTTTTTTGACGGTGGCATGTCAAGTGGGTGATTTTACGAGTTTTTAGCTGAGATACGCATCTATATTCTTAGAATCAAGTAAAAGACATCACGAAAAATTTAGTTAGACTTTATTTTGAGAGACTCGAGTTATTATGATAGTTTATGTAATAATTGTTAGATTTTTAAATTTTATTATTAATTTACACATAAATTAAAATTTTTAAATAATAATTAAATTTTTTTCTTAATTCAAGCTAATTAAATTATCTATTAAAACTTTAACCAATCTACAATCCTTACATGCCAGCTTGCATGAAATAGAAATGACAAATTTCAAATTCACAAGACAAATTGGCACTTTAAAAGAGACTTTAGCCAAATCTAAGAAAGGAGAGTGTTAGAGAAAAAAAAAAAGAGGAAAATATTCAATCCTATTCAATATAATATTCATTAAAGTAAGTGATTTTGTTAACAAGTTCCAATATATATATATATTTAACTTCTTTAAAAGCTAAATTACAATAGAATGATTATAGCTTTATTACAACTTCTTAAACTTCATGTCCTTAGTGAAAGTTTATAACATAACTATATTTATATTTTAATTAAATCCTAATCAATGATCTTTTCATTAAATCCAAAATTATTACTCATGTATTAATAAACTTATTTGTTTAGATCGTTATGTAGAAAAAACATGTGTGAATATATATATATATATATATATTGTCAAAATGATTATTAATACATAGAGTAAGAAGAAAGGATTATTTCGATCTTAAATAATTTATAAGAGAATATATGTTATAAATAAATTGTTTAACTTAATTTTAATTATATACCTTTGTTATGATATGATACTAAAATGATAATTTTTAATGTAAGCTATATTTAAAAAATATAAGAATATTTTTTATTTAGTATTTATATGTTATCCAAAATATAAATGATTGGACATGAATCCTGAGATAGTATTTGAATTAAAAAATTTTAAAATTAAATTCATGATCATCTAAATTTTGATTTTGATAAATTTATAGTCAAATTAAATAATTCAATGAGACGAATATATCAACACTAGAAGTTGAAAATTTTAGGAACTTAATTTGATGATCAAATGATCTCTAAATCCCTAAATTTTGCATATTTATTGATACATCCCTCTAAAATTTATAAATTAATGAATTTCAAGTTAAAGCATACTCAAAATTAAGCGACTTCGTGAGATGACAAATTAAAATGGATAAAATTGAGTTCAAATGAACTCAAATCAAAAATTTCTAAATGAAAACTTCAAATATTATTTGGATAATCAAATGACTTCCAAATTTGAGCACATAAGTCGGCGGCTCGGCGAATCCAACGACTTATCGCTCAAATTGAGATCTTTTGAATCACCAAATCAAAATTATCATGATTAAATGAATCAATATCTCGTCGATAGAGTGTTTTAATTTTTCAATAAAAATCTCTCCAAATCCTATAAATAGGACTACATTCTCATGAAAGGAAGAGGGCTAGAAGCGAATTTGGGAGAAAAAAAGATATAGAAGTTTGAAGTTCATCATCATGCCGATCGTAGTTTTTTTGAATTAAATTATATGTACAACCGATTACATTAAATTGCATAGTTGTTGTAACGATTAGAATTATTATCAAGATTTCTCGTATACAATCTTGTCGTCAGAAGACTTAAACTTATAAACGGATATATAGTGGAGCTTTTCTATCTGCCGTGATTTTTCCCCTTCTTTCGATTTTTCACGTAAAAATTCTAGTTTCATATTCTCTTTCAACTACGTATATGCATGTGTTGGATTTCCGATGAAGCTGCTATGAAGTTTTATTCTCTGCTGATTGGTTTTCAAGACGCATGGCCGGTTGGTCTCACATGAAACATTCTCTTTACATCTTCACGATGGTTGACAATTTGACTTCAAGTTAAAAGTAGCACCATCTATATGATGAAAAAAATCTTACTTGGGGTAACATAAGAAGAATGAAAAAATCAAATGTCGATCCTTCAATTCTTATCGGAAGGCAACCCACGATCTCAAATCATCCAAATCAATATTACGAATATCTAATTGATTATATCAGGTTAAAACAAGTCAATGATGTGAAGTAATTTCAACAAAAAAGAATATATATAGCTTTATAAATTGTGATTTTTCAATCATACTCATGAAAAAATAAGACAAAGATCAAGAAGAAATTTTGGCGACAACATCAAATTGATATTTTGATTTGACCTCTTCCACACGGGTTAATGTCATTGAGTATCTGACAAATAATCTCGGAAGAATCAAAATGTTTAACCTTGCCACAGTTAACGTCATACAAATTGATGAGTTAAAACTATTAACTTTTTCCACATAGATTAAATGTCATCGAGTAACATTCTGACAAACAATCTTGGATATGTCATAATTTTGTACCTACTCCACACAGGTTAACGTCATCGAGTAATATTCTGACAAGTAATCTCAGAAGAATCAAAATATTTAATTTCTTTCACACAGGTTAACGTCATACTTTGACAAAACAACTTCGGATAATTTAAAATTGTTGACTTCTTTCGCACATGTTAAATTTCATCAAATAACACTCTGACAAACAACCTCGGATATGTCAAAAATCTTTTATGTATTCCACCCCTAGAAGACACGCCCCTGAGGAACATCAATGGGAAGCTAGTTGTGGATAATGTCTTCACTAAAAAGACTCCAAGAGAGCAAGTGGCTGATAGGGTCTCTACTCATCAAATATCTCTCAAGGCAAAAGCCTTAGAAAGTACAAGTTTATCAAAAACCTCAGAAAAGTAAAACCTCAGAAAGTATAGATACATTAAAAATTTTAGTAGGCAAAAGCCTTAGAAGGTACAGGTACATCAAAAATCTCAGTAGGCAAAAGTCTTAGAAGGTACATATACATCAAAAATCTCAGAATGCAAAAGCTTAAGAAGATGCGGTATATCAAAATCTCAATGAGACAAAGCACCGGAAGGATCAGGTAGATCAAAATCTAAGAAATGGCGAATGCTTGGTCTGTACATAAAAAATCTCGAAAAGCAATAAGATATAGCTACATCAAAAACTTAAGAAGGAAAAAGCCTCAGAAGGTACAAATACATTAAAAATCTGAGAATGCAAAAGCCTTATAATGTACAGATACATCAAAAATCTCAATAAGCGAAAGCCTCATAAGGTAAAAGTACATCAAAAATCTTAGTAGGCAAAAGCCTCGGAAGATCAGTACATCAAAACTTGATGCGAAGCATCAAAAGACAAGGGGTCAAAATCTCAGCAAAAGAAAGAAATGCAGATTCATCAAAATATCGGAAGATGCAATTACATTAAAACTTCAGACAAAAGCTCAGGAAGATATAAGCACATCAAAAAATCTCGGTGGGTCAAAATCTCAAAGATATGCAGTATATCAAAATCTTAGAAAAATCGGAAGGTACATGTACATCAAAAATCTCAATAGAAAAAAGTCTCAGAAGGTACATGTATATCAAAAATCTTAGTAGTCAAAAGCTTGAAAAAGTACATGTACATCAAAATCTCAGAAGACAAAAGCATCGGAAGATATAGGTACCCAAACGGAGGAGAATATATGTTCATCTTTTAGAATGAATACCACCAAATCATTTGAAAAATAGAACTTCGAAGATTATCAAAGTATCCTTTGTTGATAGTTGGACGTTACATCGTCGAGATCTGGCAGATCACGATGCTTTGCAACATCATCTTATATCTTTAGACATTAAGATATCTGTTGAAAAATGGTCAACCATGAATATAACCTCTATTTTTCAAGCTCAATCACTGAAACTAAATTCGGGATGAGGCACTAGAGGTCGTTAGAAACCAGATCGAGGGAGCCGAGGGGGGTCATTTACCAAGTTAATGGAGGCTACAAAGAGAAAAATGGAAACCTGGAGCGAATTTGGGATCTCTAACAGTTAGTTGGAAACCTCAGTCGAGGAAGCTGGAGCTGTGAGGGGTCGATGCGATATATAAGTTAGTAGAGGCTACTAAAGATAGAAAGCGAAACTTCAGAGGCTACAGATGTGCCGCTAACCGAATCGGTTGGCAGATCAGAGAAGCTGAAACTGTGTCTTGGTAGATTATACAAGTCGATTAGGCTCTACAAAATAAAGTAAAGAAAGTAAGGTGCAAAATTTTCATTACCCCTTCGGAGGTATTTATACTTAAAATTTGACACTTCAAATTCTTTTAAAAAATAATAAAAAAATAAGAAGAAAATTCTTTATATTCTTTAATTATATATATATATATATATAAACTTTTCATCTTTTTATAAGAGAGAGAGAGAGGGGGAGAAAAGAGAAAATTATTGATATTTTAAATTTAAAATAAATAAATAAATAAATACTCTTCACATTTCTCATTCAAAAAAAAAAAAACTGTTTATACTCTTCATTAAAAATAGTTATCTTTCCGTCACCTCCTCTCCCACTCTCTTATGGCAAAGGAAAAAAAAATTATTTAAAAAAATTATGGGGCCCATGACACCCTCTCATTCAAGCCAAATGTCACCCATAAAAAAAAATAAAAATTGGGGGACTCACAACACTTTCTTTAAAATTTTATTTGGTTCTGAGTAAAATTAGTGTGTCGTTAATTCGTCTTAATTACATTTGGTTTTAAATAAACCAAATCATGTATTTATTGAGGCATTTGAAATACATGAGATTTGAGTGTATTTGGAATTCCGTCAATCTAATGATACTCAAGTGATCTGCGAGGCCATTGGCGGGTCGCCTTGCCCATTGCATCTTCGGTAGCCACCATGCGTAGCATACCTCCATTGCTAAACTCATTGCCGCTTAGCCATTCTGCCGCCCAGCAGCCGTAAATGACACCTCCAGCGCCACTCCGCCATGCCTTGCCAGCCATGACCCGCCATAGCCGTAGCCGTAGCCAGGAAGCGGTAAATACTCCGGCGGCCCTGACGCGTGGCCGTGGTAATATCGCTGCCGTGGCATGCCATGCGGCCGTTCTCCCACCCTCATCGTGGCTCGTGCCCATCATCGGTCATAGGCCACCGCGCAGCCGGATCAGCCGCGCCCGTCAGGACTTATAATTTACTTTACATTACATTTTTGTCACAAAAAAAAATGCAAAATCGTGTATTTGTAAAACTCGACCCAATTATAAAGTAATCCTCTGGATTAATTTTATCTTGTATTTCTGTTCGTTAAATCTGATGATCAAATGACTACTAAATAAGCAAATACATATATATATAATAAAATAAAATAAATAAATATTAATAATTAATTAGTAAATAAATTTGATACATAAAATATATATAATTACAAATTATAATAACTTTTATCTAAAGTGATTTTATATATTTTTGGATAAAATGAATTTTTTCATCTAAAAATAAGGGGACAAATGATATATCCCTCTAAAATTTATTAATCAAACTCATATATTCAATCAAATTAAACTACTCAGTAAGATGAGTCAAATAATGCTAGAATCGAGCAAAATCGAGTCCAAATGAGCTCAAATCAATCTCAAAAGCTACATATGAAAACTTGGAAACACTGATTGAATTATTAAATGACTTTCAAATTTGACGTGCTTATACTCGAATTGAGCGGCTCGATGAGATGAATACAACGAGCCTAAGATCGCTCAAATCGAAGATCGTTTGATTGGCCAAATCACAAAAAAAATTATCTATGATCAAATGAATCAATATACACCATCCGATGAAGTATTTTGAGATTTTGGATACAATAACTAAAATATACCTCTCATAATCCTATAAATAGGACCCTATTCTTGTTATGAAAGGGAGGGAGGAGTTAGAAGCAAACTTGAGAGAAAGTTGAGAGAGTTAGAAGTTATAAATCCCAGTTGTCGTATCGCTATTACCATTCGACTTTTTCTCAGATTCTGACCACTATGCGTAGTTGTAACGATTTTGGAATTCTCGATTTTTCACATGCAATCATGTAATCTCGCTGTTGGGAATATTTAAATTATGTACTCCAAAACAGATATATAGTAGACCATTTTTACTAGGCTAAGCCCCGTGATTTTTTCCCTTTCTTTATGGATTTTTCTACGTAAAAAATATTGAGTTTTTTATTCTCTCTATTATCATGCGTCTTTGGATTTCCAAATTAAGCAGAAATTTTATTCTACTACCTAGTTTTTACACGTAACTTATAATCAAGTTGAGCATCTTGACAAGAACTAAGTCAATTAAGCCAATTATCATTAAGATACTCAAATTCTTATTAATAAAAAAAAATAAAGTTGGAGTTACATACATACCACACAATTCTTATGTATTTACATATCTAACACCTGTGCTTAAAAAGGTGCTTTCACTTTTTTTAAGTGAGTGATGATGATATTTTGATGTGATATTGAATATTAGGGTATTATATATGTAAAAATTGAAGTTTAGGTATTAGATATATAAATACATAAGAATTGTGTGGTATGTATGTAAATCTCCCAAAAATAAAATGTTGAAGCACATATTATAATAATACATATTTTTATTATAAATCTTAAGCACTTGTTAAGATGTTGATTATAATGACTCTTTTAAACTCTAGCCTCCCCCACAAACAACTCATCATGAAACTATAAGGGGTATTAAGAGTATGACTTAGTACACATGGAATATATATATATATATAAACAAATCAAGAGTGTCATGTAAAGATATTGATGGGAGAAATGACAATCAATATTGATCTGTTTAATCTTCTTATTGTCTCCTAACAATCTCTTAGTCGACTCAACTTGTGAGTTAGATCAATGAAACTAATATAATATATTCAATTTTTTTAATGATTACTCTAATATTATGTTATAAAATTAGTATCATAGTTATCATTATTGAATTAAATAATATATTAACATAAATAAGAGAAAAGAGCAATAAAAAAATTACAATAAAGAGTATTCTTAGTAATATATATATATATATATATATATATATATATATATATATATATATATATATAATATTAATATCATCATGATTATTATCCGCGAGGAACCAGCCACACTCTCTGTGGCTCGTGACGAGAGAGAGTGAACACAAGCCGTTGAGGAGACACCGATTAGCTTTCCGGTACTTTAATAGCAGCAGCGGGTTCTCTCTCTTCGCCGATGGATTGCTGCCACCGCGGTAATGGAGCGACTTCTCTTACTTATTTCAAAGCTTAAGTAGAGATTTTTCTTGTTTGCTATTATCTTTTTTCTTTCTTTATGCAAATCAATCCGTTGTTGCAACGTATTTACCAATAGCAATCAGAAAGTTGCTGAAAAAGAAAGGGAAGGTTCGATTTTTTTTGTAGGTTTGGTTGACTGGAGGAAGAAGATCTGTTTTTTTTATTTTTATTTTTATTTTTGTAATCTTCATTTGAGACAGACTTTTAAACAATTTTGTGGCAATAGGAGCAGCCTGTAAAAAGTAGAGTTTGCTTAGATAAACAAAAAATGTACATGTTTTTCCTTTCTTTTTTTTTTTTTTTCAAAATTTTACTTTTAAAATTGTTTTTTTTTTTAGAAAAAAGAATACAAATTTTCATTTAGAAAGTTAATTTTAGAAAATTTTGACAACAATAGCCTAGAAGTGTTTAAACTATGTTTTGTAGGTTACATCAAAATTTTAAAATTCAAACTGTGATTTGATGCTGAGATTAATTCCTCAGGGAGTTATGCAAATTTCGACCCGAAGAGTTACTTTGCAGATCAGGGATTATGTAGATGAGTAAAAGAAAGATAAATAATTTAAAGACACGCAAGGGCGAACACTTATGTGCTTTTTTGTTTCACATAGTCAGTGCTTACAATTGGAGCACCTGGGTTTTGGTTGGTTTCTCTTATGTTCATTTATTATTAGAGGTATTAGGGTTTTATGAGCCCAAACAGTCCCTTCTTCATTGTTACAAGTGGCATAAATAAGGAGCATGTTACCTGGTGGTAGAGAGGTCTAAGTACTTATGGATGTTGCAGAGGTGTTAGAGAGGAGCGGACATGTGTCAAATTTTGAGATGTAGTCACAACAGAGTAGTTATTTGCTTGTCCTTGTGGAGATATTCAGTGATAATGTGTTTGTTGTTGAGAACTTCGTAGGATTGTGGTTGTTCATCTGTTGGAGGGACCAAGAAAGAGTGCCCATGAATAAGTTTCTAAGAGGTCGTTTGATAACGACTTAGTTGTGATTGGCAGGATCTACTACTTGTCTATCTATTTGGGGACTGTTGGCCATTGGGAAGGTTGCCAACCGATCATTATTTTCTCGCATCAATTATTTAGTCTTTAGCTTGGAATTGATCCTTATACACAACAATCCAATGTCATCAGGTGTCATCAACTTGATGTTTTCAGAGGTTGAACACTACAACTAAAAGTTTGTGAATTTGGAAATACTTTATTCTTTTTATACCTTGCAATTTTTTGTAAGATCTTTTTGTCATATTCAACCATAAACTCAACTCGAATCCTCCGACCTTTAGAAATAAGCCACCCTTTTGTCTTGGACATTAGAGAGGATATAATAACTTAAGCTTTTCTCAAACACTTATAGATTTACATCTATAGGTAAGGAAATAAAGACCATTCTGATCTTAGCCAACCATGCCCTTGGGCCATAGAAAGAGTATAATTCCTTATGCTTTTGAAAACCTAAAAACCACCAACTACCATTAGATTAGAAAAAAATTTTACTCAAGCATTATATAGTTAATCTCTCGGTCCTTAGAAAAGTATAGCTCCTTGAACTTTTAAAAATTGAGAAATCATCAACTTGTGCAATTGGCTAGTTTAGATAATTTAGTTTAAGAATTAGCCAAACCAATTGGTTTTGATTATAAAATTTAGAAAATTGAACCTGCCAAACTGGTTTTCAACTAAATTGGCCTGAACTTTAGTTTGATTAGTTCAGTTTGTTTTGGATGAACCAAAATATAATTAACTTCAATAACGAGCCTAATTATATTTAGCTTAAATAACATGTATTAAAATTCCAAGGAATCTTTGTTAAAGATTTTGGAATTGGAATAAATATTATTGACCTTTTGTCTCTTGTTTATTTATAATTTATAGATTTTTTTGATTTAATATTTTAAAAAATTGGCACAAAATTTTATTTTGATTAGTTTAACGAAGAAAAAGCGAACTTATTACAACTAATAGCCAAATCAATAAATTTTATTCAACCAAATAAGATTTGCCGATTTGATTTTTAATTTTATCCAAATAATGCACATCCTTACACTTAGATAATGAGATATATATACCACTCAAGTCATTATATATCTCATTTTATAGATAATGAGATATATACCATTGAAGCCAATCTTTTTGGCCTAAAAGGGTGAAAAAAAAAGATTTTTTTTTTAAAGTTTTTGTTTTGTTGGAAGTTCAACCCTCTCCCAAACTTGGGATGTGGGTAGGGTGTTGGGTTAAGGCACACCTCGGGGGTGAATATTCTCTCTAAAATTCTTATAAAATTAACTAATAATTTAAATTTCATGCAATTTTTTAAAAGCAATACACCACACATAGTTGCTACGGTGTATAATTACATGAATAAGCAAGATGTCTTTAAGTGATGTAACCTACAAGTTTAATTAAAAAAGATTTACACAACAATTCACAAGCTATATCACCGAAGTTGTGAGTACAAGTGACAAGTATAAGTAATGGTGATGTATATAATGAGTATGCCGAGAGAGTATTTGATAAAATAAGCACTTAAAAATTCTATAAGACTAAGCACATAAACATGGATTTTATATATAACAAAGTAATGGACTTAAAAATAAAAAAATGTAGATAATGTAAATCCTTAGAGAACTTAGGACAATTAATTTTATATGGTTGATTAACCCCAAGGAATCCATCCCTAGGAAACACCCAAACTATGATATCACTACTAAAATTAAAAATCTTCTTCAATGGGGTGGAGAAGGCCTACCAATAGACTCTCTCTTTCTAGGGTGAGTGTAATCTAATATATTCCTTTACACCAGATGAGTATAACCCAATATACTCTTCTACATCAGATGAGTATAACCCAATATACTCTTCTACACCACACAAATATAAATCAAATATACTCTCTTACTCCAGGTGAATGTAACCCCAATATACTCTTTTATGTTGGTGAGTACAACTTTAAAATACTCTTCTACACTAGGTGGGTATAACCATAAAATTTTTAATCCATACAAATTTTTATATATAAAAGTTAGTTCAAACTTTTTTGGTGATCGGAAAAGTTATCTTCACAATTTCTTTATAGATATAAATAAAAACTTACTCACAAACTAAATACAAGTAGTAAATAGTGACACTTTATAAAATATTACTAAAGATTAAGTTAGATAATGATATTACTAATGTGATTTAAGCCTCAATGAAATTTATGTAAATTTGATTTTATCAACCAAAAATATTTTGGTAGATTGCAATAAAATTTTTAACAAAATAATGTTTAATCTCAACAAAGAATATGCTATTTAGTTTCGACAAATATAATGTTTAATTTTATTAAATGTGATGTTTAAGTTCAACAAACATAAATATTAATTTCAAACAACATAAGCATTAATTACAACAAATATAAACTTTAATTTTAGCAATGATAAACTCCAATTTTCACCCAAATAAAAATTGTCTTAGTGGCATTAATTTTTCTTTTTATCTGTTATCACTTTTGTTGGAGAACTAAGGCATAACTTTCACATTTGAGGGGATGAGTTATACTTTACTCCCTTTCTTGGCGTGTTGTTGGAAGTTTGTTCCCGGTTTTGTAGAAATTGAAGCTTAACTCTCACATTTAGAGGGAAGAGGAGTATTGAGTCCCATCATGGTGGTGTTGAGTTGTCTTCAAGCTGGTTATCACTCTTAAGGTGAATTAAGCTTCCATTCGTGCACTTAGATGGATTTGGAGGAAGCCATTGTTTTAGTTATAGTCTCAAAGTGAGGAGCTAATCTGATTTGGGGAAAGGTAGGTAGTGTTTTGTTGGTCACTTCAGCGTTGAGTTATCGATGTCAAATGATCGATTGTTTATGCCGCTCATTTTTTAGCTACAATTGAATCTTTAAGATATATATATATATATATATATATATATATATATATATCAGAAAATTTAATTACATTTATGTTGAAGACCCTTACAAAATAAGCCTTACAGGTCCTTTATGTTTTCCTAAGCATAAGCATTTTGATCAAGGGATTCAATGATTTATAAATTAAGTTTTGTCATGCTTTGTTCTATTCATGGCTATTCCTTCTTTTACGCCTACAGTTATTGTCAAGTTAATTGCATGCTAGATCTATACTGGTTATTTTTTATTTTTTTATAATCCTTAGAACTAACTTTATTATGCACATAACTACTTAAAATCAACCACATCTCATGTTCTGGAGATGTTAGCCCCCTTGATATTGTATCGTGTTACTACTTCTACTCTGGATTTATGCATATTATACTTTATGGGTGATATAGTCTCCATGCCAAAGACCAAGAAGAATGGTGTTTCTCTAATGATTGATGATATAATAGTGCAATATGCCTAACTTCTTTAGAGAATGCCTTTATTTTTTTTAATATAAACTAGCATGTGTTGTTTGTTACTATTGACATTAAAAGAATGAACTTTTCAAATATATCTACTTATATGAAATTGATGATTGCATTTATCATGAACTTTGTAAAGGGCTATGCTCAACCCATTTTGTGATGTAGTTAATTAGTACTAGAAGATGTGTTGTTAACTCGAGGCATATGACAAAGGGTCGATGATGGAGTCCATTTCCCACGCAACAAAGGATGAAGGACTTATCGTTTGGTAAAGTTGCGGAGTTGGTAGTTATTGGATTGATATATGATATACAACTATAATAGTTATTTGAATTGACCTTTGTATTTTTCTTCATAATAGGCCAATCATACCTTTATCTTAACCACCTTTTTGCTAGTTTATCGGAGTGGTTTCCATACTCTCCTTCATGAACCTCCTTCAATACTTATTCATATTGGTTAAAACTTAGATATTTTAAGCTTTCTCTTAAGAAAGACTTTTGGAATGGGCTCTAATACCTTGAAGCCAACTTCTTAATGCTCTAGTCTTCTTTACTTTTTTTAAGTAGACTCTCTGTCTTCAGTTACTTCTAAACATCTACTATTGACTCTATGAACCAAATGTTCTTGTGTTACAAATCATATGAACCCTCTAATCTCTATTTATTATTATTAGCCCTTAAAGAATATTAGTGTTATTGTAAGTTCATATTTAATAATTCATATCTAATATATGATATGCTATGAATAAGAGATTCCAGTTTGATACAAACGTAACACTATCTTAGAATTCCTTAATATAATATAGGATTTATTTATGGCTAGGGAAAGCATCATGTTAAAATATTTAATCTAGCTAGCTTACCTGTTAACCATAATTACATATTAATGCTTGTAACATAATTAAATACTCAAGCCTCCTTGTTGTTTGTTAAAATTATTTTTAATATCAATAAATTCAATTAATTTGTTAATATAGTTTACAAATAACACTTTATTAATATTTACTCATTTTAATGACTTTAGGGTCATTACATTTATTGCCATGGCCATAATGATGTAGTGAGAACTGACAAAATAGACAATCATTATATTCGAGGAGGCAATTATATTGAATTTAATTAAATTTGTTGATAGAATTTAATTAACTTTGTTAATAATCTCAATTAGTTTGTTAATAAAATTTAAATAATTGTATTGATAACACTTTATTAATATTTAATCATCTTAATAATTTTAGGGTCATTACATTTGTAGTCATGGCCTTAGTAAATAGGTTACATTGAACATCAAGTGTTACTCGGGTTAGAAACTTTCTGTGCCCACCAACATGTATGATGCTATCTTGGGCCATTCTATTAGCCTAGACTGTTGTGGGAGCTGAGGAGGGTCTTTGGTTCCTTGATGAACTCTTCAGCCTTGTTGTATATGTTAGCCTTGGCCAAAAAGTCCTCCAATAATTCTTGGTGATAGTAGATTTTATTTTGTCATCTCACACTTAGATTAAGGTGGTTGTTGAAATTGCTAGATTTTTGTCTTGGACCTTTTGCATCGTTTAGGTGAAACTAACAATATAAATTATTAGTGATTCATTTTCTTCTTAAATGTTGTTTAAGAATGTTTGATAGCTCTTTAAACTTTTAGGTGCTAGAAACTATGTGAAAAGTTGGCTTTGAACTAGTAAAAAAAATGTGATTCTCCTTACAATGTTATTGGAAAATCATTGTAATGCGACAATTTTCAGAGTTGTGACATGTGAGGAACATGCAACATTTGATGGCGTTAGACACTGTGTGGAGGGCCTTGTGATCTCATAGTTGAGAAGATTCTTCACCAAGTTAGTGTTAACTTTATAGCTGTGAAGTTGTGAATTTAGAATTTTAATAGGAGAGGCTCCTGACAGCTCGTCGGGGACACATTTCTTGTGGGCTCTACTCACATTGGTTAGTTTTCATTAGGGATCTTGATTCAAGTGTGATCTACTGCGATCTTTGGTGTCTCCTCCACTTTTAGGATAATAGATTGATGAGGGGGAGAGATGGACCTCTTTAGGACTCTTATTACCATAAAGAGGAAGGAAGTTGCCAAATGAAACTAATGCACAACACCTAGGTCAAGTTCAAAATGTTTGCTTGCATTATGTGAATTAGGCTTTTTTTGATCGACTTCACATCCCATCATCTTCACGAAGTCTTGTGATATGGAAGTTGTATAGGATCATATTTCTTTGGGGTCCTCGACATTGAGATTTACATGTTTGAGAGTTATGAAAAACTTTGACTATAAAGAGAGAAAAAAAGGAGAGTAGAGATAAAAATAATCGATGAATTAGTAACACAAAGGCGAAGACAATTTCACTTAATTTTACACTCGGTACACTTGGGCTCTCAGGTCCTTTCTTTCCTACTTAGTATTTTTTAGAGGAAGCTAGGGTTTCAAGAGGTCAAAAAGTCCCTTTATTACTAGGTATAAATAAGAAACCTTAGAGCTATAAGCTACAAGAAGTCTTAATGCTTTTACCCATGTTTGCTTATACTTTTCATCATTTTCTATAATTAGGTTTGCAAATGAAGAGTGGTTGTTTGGCCCCAACCATAGTACTAAAGAGGGGTGACCCATTCAGGTTGGCAGGTCTAAGTATCTATTCACTATATGTTGCAGATTCTTTAGAAAGTAGTTACATACCACCGGTTTCTCTTGGTGGGCGGAATGTTAGACTTCTCAATTTGTCCGATTTGGGACTTTCAACTATTAAGAGGCCAACATGGTGAAGTAGTGCCTTATTGGTTCTGTGGAGGTGCCAAGGGAGAGCCCATGTTCCAATCATTGGGAGGCCAACAAATAACAATTTGGTTGTGATTTGTGTGGGTACTTTTTGGAAAATTGTATATACATTAGCTTTTGGGCATAGTGTAGGTTCTTAACCCTAGTAAATCATTATTTGCCTGTGTTGAGAACGGGTCCTTATCTTGGAGTTGGTTCTCCAAAGCTACCAATGAGTTTGTCATTGTTAGATGCTAACTAAAAAAAATTGTGTGCCACCACCACGCTACTTGACCGATAATTCTAAGGTCACCATTTGGACTTAATTGGACGATGGTGATGCATCTTGGAAAGGGGTCCAATTTCTATATTGGGGACCTTATTCGATGTTACAAGGTATGTTAATTTACAAAGAAGGTATTGTATTTTTTCCCCTTATGAATTAGAAAAAAAATCATGCAAGAGATTTAAGAGATATTTCAATCCATTAGCTCCATCCTTTGCTTCTATCTTTTGTTGATAGACTCATATGATGAAGATGCTTGTATTCCATTTTTTGCCATGATTTCTACTGTGAAGCTCTATGCTCTCTTGCTGTGCGTTGTGCAGTGCTTCTGCCAATGCCTTGGTTTGGGCATTGAGGATAAATCACTTTTACTGTGCTCACTCATCATGCTAAGGTTGCGAGGTAGAAGAATCCTCTATGCTCTCTTGCTGTGCGTTGTGCAGTGCTTTTGCCAATGCCTTGGTTTGGGCATTGAGGATAAATCACTTTTACTGTGCTCACTCCTCATGTTAAGGTTCTAGAAGAATGCTGTTAATTGTGAAGATTGAAAGATAGTGCTAGAGGAGCAATTTTAGAAAATTTCTTTTGTTTCTAATGAAAATAAGATTTATCTATATTAGATTGTTCAATCATAAAGTTTTTTTAAATTTTTTTTTTTTTCATTTCTTTCTTTTACCACTAGTAAAATTTTTTAAATGTTATTTTAGATATTTTACTTGTTCGAATATATCCTGCATTATTTAGGAATAGAAGTACATAAATCAATTTACTTGATTGTGCAAATCTATAAGTACTTCTTTATCTAATTTTGGTAGTTCTTATATATTTCTTTGATTTTTCCTTAGGGTAGTAATGCAAAGACTCAAGGAGAGCATACTTACTACATCTGAGCCAAGGTATCCTGTAGGACTAATGTAAACACATATTCATTTCTAGTACAACATCTCGTGAATGTCTCCATAATACTTTACACAATTCCTTTATTTATCTTTTGCTATTTGTTTGCTTCTAATTTTGTGGTATGTTAGGACACCATGGAAAAAAAGATTCATGTAGCTAACCCCACGTAGTGGGATAAAAGGCTTGTTGTTGTTGTTGTTGATTTTGTGGTATGTTACCTTTTTATAAGTTTTGAAGAGCAATTAGTTGTACTTGAGACCTTCCTAACAACTAATATGAATATGTTTAGCAAGCCTGCTTTTGGTGGCTTGGTTCATGGAGATTTATATGTGGAGTAAATGATTAAAATAGTCTAAACTTTTTAGGTTTAGGTATGTATATTTTAGCTCCATATATTTTGATCAAGTTCAATTTAATTTTTAACTCTTCAAATTTGAACCAAATTGGTCATACCATCAATTTTGCCATTTCTTTGAATACAAATTAGTCGAGAGAAGCTTTTCATGAGGTGTTTTAAACTTTCTTCATTTAATCTTAATACTTAAATATTAACTCAAACTAATGAGATTGACTTTAAAAGTCTAAAATACCCTCACAGAAAGCTTCTCTCCATCTATTTTTGTCTGAAAAGTTTAAGGTATGACCAAATTGGTTCAAATTTGATCTACCTAGGGACAATATGAACACTCTAGAAAGTCTAAGATCAAAGTGAACACACTTAAAATGTCTAATGATCATTTTAGTTATTTACTACGTGAGCCCTATATTTTAAAAAGCCAGTAAAAGAGAGACGTAAAATTAAGTGTTGCAAAAATGAGGATGCTCAGGTGGATGAGTGGCTTTACAATTGAGACAAAATGAGAAATGAATACATATGTGATAAGGTTGGAGTAGCTTCAGTGATAGACAAGATAAGAGAGAATCGCCTTAGATGGTCTGGTCACGTAAAATCTTTTAGATGAATCTAGATAAGAGAGAGTAGATGTATTAGATTTGACTTATGTTAAGAAAGGTAGAGGTAGACCTAAAAAGACTTAATTAGGACGTATAAAAATGACTTTAATTTATTAGGATTAAATGATAATATGATGCTTAAGAGGACATATTAGAGAAAAGATGATTCATGCAGTCGACCCACGTAGTGGGATAAAGACTTATTGTTACTGTTATTATTATAAGGTCTAAACATATAGGGCTTGAATTATTATCCTGCAAGTCAAATTTGATGTACTAAATAAATCCCAAGATGGTCCCTTGCCTATTTGTACGTGGTCAATTTAGTCTTAATGTATCATATTTCTTTTTCTCTAATTTATCTCTTGACTATATGAAATTAATTCAAAATATTCCCTCATGTAGATATAATGATACAAAGTTGATCCCAACTTAATCTCTCAATTATACAAAATTGATCCAATTTAGCCATCAGAGGACCATTTTCGATCAATTTTATATAGTTAGAGACTAAATTGGAGAAATGTAATACTCTGAGACAAAATTTGTCACATGCATATAGTCCGGGCTCCATTTTGAGAGTTACCTCTGTTTTTAAAATAACCCACTGATAATGTTTTGGTCTTCTAAATAGAACAAGTTCATATGATATTACTTGTGTTGCATTTCACATATGCTTTAGAGTTGTGACAATGATAATAGCTTCACAATCTCAATAACAGCATCAATGGCAGAATTCTACTATAGCTAATATTCCTATAATGCAATTCCAATCCACATTTTCAGTTTTTCTTACTCCAAGCATAAATTAGATTCATTGAAACATCCGACTAAAACCACTGTAGTTTAATGACGGGATATGAGGAATAGGTACAATAACAACTACGTTTGACTCGAAATGAACTTCTCTAGATCATGGTGATCATCAAATCTATTATATAGTGCATAAAGCTAATGGAGGTGGCGAACATTTGGCTTTTCTGAATGTACCCTTTGATGTCACAATAATACCAAATTTATCCTTGAATATTTAGCCTGAATCTAGGCTGTATTTTCTCTAAATTTGACTTAATTTGTTCGAGAAGTTATGTACTTGATATGGATATCTCTTGTAGAATGGAAATCAAGGATTACTATTTTTCAAAGCCAGTATTTTGAATTGTAAATTTCAATAACATTAACTGAAGAATGAGGGATCATTCAAGATTATTGGTCTAGACAGCATGAGTCACTTGTCACATTACACATACTGAAATGGAGACGATAATCAAAAGAGCGTTTGAGTTATGTAGGAATACAGAGAAAAATGAGTTGGCCAAACAAGCTGAAAGTACAAACAATCTTTTATGCTTGTTTGTGGATTTTTAACCCAATTTTTTTTGTATTTCTTTGAATCTTCTTCATCCTCTCCTTTGCTCTCCTCTTACTTCCCGTTTTTTTTCTGCCCTCTTCTGTCCTATTTACTCTTCTTCCTTTGTGAGCCTCTACCTGTATTAGTGTTAACTATGCAGGAATCTGAACAAATACCCAAATTGATTAGGATTTTCACAAACACAAATGGAATGCACACAAACAAATATGCACAGACTGGTCATTGCATGCCTGGATAAAATGACATGCACGGCAGTCACACATACATAGCTATCTAATGTACTTATTGAGTATGATTTCACGTGTCTCCATTCGGAAGAAGATGGTCTTAGTATTTACAACACTAAAGATGTTTCATTCAGATTATTTTGTAATGATGGTTGTTCTTTGACATTTTATTTTATTTTATTTGATTTTTTTGTGTTGCCTCATTTTTTTTTTTTTTTGTTTCTTCTCTATGGTTTGATATTGCCGACCCCACCTAGTGGGATTAAGGCTTGTTGTTGTTGTTGTTGTTGTTGTTGTTGTCGTCTTCTCTATGGTTTGATTCGCTGAACTTCTAGCTTTTTTTAGACTATATTTTGACTCCTCAGGTTTGTTCCCGGTAACAATTTGGTCCCTCAAATTTTAATCTTTTACGATCGAGACTTCAGTTGGATGAATATGAAAACAACAAATGATTAATTGAGCTCTGATATTGTCGATTTAACATTTTGATGGACATACATATACATATATATATATTCAGATATATATTGGTTATTATCCTTTTTATGTCCTAGTGTTCTCCCTTCTCCCTTCTCCATCACCTCTTAAGGACTACCACTCCACATTTCTTGGCCACAGAGTATTCTACCGCCGCCTCTTTCTAAAATCTCCAATGGACCGAACTTCCTGTCTTCTATTTTCCCCTTAACCACATCCTGGTTCTTACCTTTGGAAGCAGTTTCACTTCCATCAAAAGAGTTGACATTACCTTCACACAAAACACCAATGAGCACAAAAGAAAAAAAGGACATGAAGGAAACCATCATGGCCCTAGGGACCTATGGGCATTTAGGTCATGGAATCATTATTAATGGTTTGGTGATTGTCTAATCTATCAGGAGGGTTTGGAAAACCTTAATTTAAATTTGAGGATCCAATTGGGAAAATAAAACTTGAGGAACCTACCTGTTACTAGGGTTGAATTTGATGGACTTGATGTAATTTTTCTCTCTTTTTTTTTTCAGCAAGGCAGCTTCCGGAGTTTTAAGGACAAGAACAAAAAGTAAGTTCTATACATCTCTATACATTTGCAATCATAGCTTGCCTCTTTGATTTTTTATTTAAAGGTCTGTTTTCTTCAAAGCACATTAGTTCTCTAGAAGCTGCACTCATCTGGTACTTCCCTTATTTATGGCTTGTTTGGATAGCTGAAGGCCATTTTGATTGAAAGTCAAAGTTTTCCATTGTATATTTTGACATTTTTTCAAATTTTTGATAACATTCTTCATGATTTTTGTAAAATGCTCTCCAATTACATTCTGTGGTTTTAAAGCTGTTTGTAGAGAAATATGAAGGATGAATAATATTTGAAAATTTTGAATTTTACTTATGAATATTTAAGTGATAGATTTTATTTAATAATTTATTAAATCTTTAAAGTTAAATTAAGAAAATAAATTATAGGTATAACAGCTTAAAAATTAATTTGATATTAAATGATTGATGCTATTTTAATAATATTAAAGCAAATTTATTAATTCAGATAAATAAGAATATATTAAGATAAATTTTAAATTCAAGTTTTATGTCTTTATATTTTGAAATAGATTTAGAAAATGTGAATGATACTGTTGAAATTATAATTCAAAATATAATGATATATGATAAATAAATTTTGACATCGCATAGTTTGGAATTTATTTATAATTTTAGGTTGCAATTTTAAATTAAAGATTTCTAAAATTTTTTAATGAAATTTGATTTATTGATTTGAAGAGAAGGGAATAAATTTACACTATGAAAACAAATATTACATAATTTAATTGAGTATTTAAATTATAACATTTACCTAAATAATAATTTTGGTTCATTAAGTAAAATAGTATAGGCTCAAGAGGAGGAGAATATAATAAATAAAAATATTAAATTTAAAAGTAACTCTTATATAAGTTAATTGGCATAATTATCTTGTGTATATTTATAATTATATTATTGTTGTGGGTATCAAATTAAATGAGGCGGAGTTAAGGAGATCAAACTTTCTAGCTTGAGGTGAGTGTTTATAGCCAGAACAAAAAAAAAAGGAGGAAACCCCTAACTGCCCTTCACATTAGAAAAACCATTCAGGAGAGGAGCGGGAATGATTGGAGAGTTGATCCAAAAGGACCTTACATGCACACGAGTCGAGCGAGTGAAAGAGAGGAAGTAGAGACCTACCTGCACCGCAAATCGAGCAGGAGAGGGAGAAAGATTTGACCTCTTTGTCGCATGTCGAGCTGCCCTTCCTCGTACACCCTTGCGTCTGCCAGCCAAAGCCACCAAGCCAGCCAAGCGACCCCAAACCCTAGTCAATCTCTCTTTTGTCTTGTGTTTTCGTTGAAGTCGAGCCGAATCCACCCTTTGTGCATTCGACCGAACATAAATAAGAGAGAAACTGAGATTGAGGAGGAAGAAATAGAAAGGAAAAATCAAATCCTCATATTGCCTTGTCTCTCTAGATCTTTTTTGGTCGCTATTTGTATTATGCATTAACTTGATTACTGCCTTAGCTATCTGGTGCTATTAGTATATGTATTATGTAATTTGTATAATTATTGTATCTTGTATAATATATAGGTGTTATGAAGTATTTATTGCATAAATACCATGTCATAAATAAGAAAATGATTTAGATGGATCCACTTGATCTTAAAATTCATCCTTTAGATGAATCCTCTTAATCTTAATTTCATCCCTTAAAAATTGCATTGTTAATCATTTATCATTTGTTATTTAAATTAATATCTTTTTAAATGAAGGCCTAGTGGCTTAATCAATCCTTAATGTCGTTTATTAATATTCTTAGTTAACATTGATTTTTTAGAATCGTACTTTTCAATTAACTAAATATTCTTTGGTCTTTTATACACTTGTAACTTAGGCGCCAATATGATGGAGTCTATCAACCCCACATGAAAATCATGTGTGCAATCCTACCAAGGCATTAACAATTTGTAATACCATAGGATGAATATATACACAATTAAGATAAGGCGATAAATATATGTAATCTTGACTAATAATTCTACTCAAACTATCAAAGAAGTGCCCATATGGAATAATTGTATGTTCATTTTATAAACAAAAATAGTCATCTATTTTGAGGTGCAGTCTTCAACTATGAGCTTCAGTTCAGAACCAGTGGTTCAACACCATTGATATGCTTGATGATCTAAATTAAGATAACTTATTAATATTATTATACCAAGATATATGAAAAAGAGTGAACTAAATTTAATGAGTTTATCATTTATCTAATGATCTTAGGATCTACTGCCCTACTTTAAACCAATAGGGGTAAAATCCACAAATTTTGAGTAATTAATTGTTAAATGGCAACCTAAATTCAAACATATAGTAAGGGGTTGTTTGGTTTGCATTGGCAGATTCAAATCGATTCCAAATCTGCGCTTTTATTTCAAGCGTTTGGTTCGAATAAAGTAAAATTCCGTATTTAATCTGGCTAGAAGGCTAGTTCGTGTATTTGGGTTAGCCATTCCAAATCTGGTGATGTAAAATGATGTGGTGGCGGTCCGTGCCCGCCTTAGCCGCGCCCGCGTCGCCGTAGCCCGATTCATAGGCCCACCGCCGACCCAGGCACCACCAGCCGTCGCGCGGCGTCGCCGCCAGCCAGTCAGCCGTCGCTACGCCCGCCGTCGATGTCAGCTTTCTTCACATTCATTTGTCACCAAAAAAACAAAGTCGTGAATTGTAAAGTTTCAACCAAACAACTATAAAGTAATCCTTTTTTCTTCGTTCTTTACGGTGTATTCTTTTCTTTACATTTAAAATAAACAACCCCTAATAAGTAGGGAGATTTGTATACATACCACTAATTTAAATATTTTTTTATATACTTGAATCTTTATATTAAATCTTTTAACAGTTTAGTTCTAAATAGCATCAAAATATATGCATGAAAAAAATATATTTCATTTTATATAAAATAATTTTAGAGGTTTTTTTTTGATGCTCTTTAATATTTAGGATATTATATAAGTAAATATACAGATTTAAATGTTAGATATATCATTATATAATAATTAATTTCAAGTTAATCATGTATGTAACTTGTCCTAACAAATACACCTTATGGTACAATTTAATTTAACGTAATTACCCAATAATTAGAGTGTCAAAATGAGCCTAAGCATTTAGTGTTAAATACAAATAAAATCAGAAAACTGCCATGAAAGAGAAGAGTGGTGCAATGCAGCATCGTTACTGCAGTTCACGTTGGGGACGAAAAGAATAGAGACATGCTCTTCATCTCTATTTGGATTTAAGACGAAGGAGGGAAGAAGGAAATTGGGGGTGATGGTGGATTGCGAACAAAGAGAAGGAACTACAACAGTTTTAGCAGAAGCACCGGTGTTTTGAAGTCAAGCTGGGAGAAAGAAAGCATTTGGTGGAAGTTGGAGGAAGAGGAGAAGGACAAAAGGCTGTGGCAGTGAGCATAGCAATTAAGGTAAATACATAAGAGCACTTTCAAATTTCCAAATCGACAAAAACATGATTCTTTGTGATTTTCCATGAAGAACACAAAATGGTCCCAGTCAAGGCATCCTTTCTTTTTAAGGTTATTACACTATTAGTAGCAGTCCTCTAGGATTTATGTAGTACTAGTTGCTGTGTTATTTCTTTGCGTGTGTGCCAATTCCTGTGAAGAAAGTGAAATTACTTCTTTACTATTTAAGTTTTTCTTATATGATTTGCTTGTTGTATGGACAAAAATTAGCAGGCACTATTGGTGGGAAGTCAAATGAACCTATTTTTGACCGTCAGTTTTTGGAGAAGGTAGAATCTGTTAGAAGGTAATGTTTCATTACTAGAGTTTTTTTACGCATTACCTTATGCATATGCTTACCAACCAAAAGCTAGACTATATACATTACTCGTTATTTCATTGGCTTCAGTAGGATCCGATGATACTTTGTTCACTATTTTTTGGTTATGATTTTCACAAGATTCTGCATGCTACCTGGATTCCATTTTCCAATTGATGTCTAAATGTTTTGCTTTAACTGTAGTCTTGTTTTTACCTTCTTGTTCATTCTATTTTGTTCACGAGTAGTCTGCATATATTAACTCGCCAGTCTGCTTACCTAATTTCTTATTCTATGATAGTTTGAAATAATGCTGTAACTGCTTCAAAACATATGCAAACATGCAATCAACTTAAAAAATGAACTCATTGAACTTTGACGACTCGCCAATGAGTGCAAGCAAGGATATCATCACATGTACGTGTGTAAAGTGAACATCTAGGCGTGCACCGAAGGCATGCTAATGACCATAACCGTCAAATGTGTACTATTGCAAATATGTGCATACATTCTAATGACATTGCAATCACTAATGAAGTTGCAAAAACTTGAGCCAAATAATTTTAAATGACATACATTTCTTCAGGAAAAATGAACAAAATGCAAAATCTTGTATAAATTATAATGAACAAACCATTGGCTGTTAAAACATAAAGTGGGAAATCATAATGGCTCCAAAATACTACATGATGAAATTAATTCCAATCCTGTTGTTGACCTACAACTATGTGTCATTTAAAATTAAGCAAATGACAAAGAGGTTAAATCACAATCCTGATGAAATTAATTAAATTCGATTTGATACGAAAATTTGACTTCATAATGCGTTGAAAACATCAAAAGTAATTAAATAGAAAATATCAAATCAATTAAGGATCAATCAAATAATTAAAATCAATTTTTAATGAAATTGCTATCCCAGAATTGAAGCTCCATCAAACGACCTCGTTGTGAATTGATCAGATTCGTGGCATTCGAGACTATCAAGCGACATCAGACCATTGAGTGTGTGAATGTCGATCCATTCGAATCGGCGTCGCATAATTTAAACTAATTTCTCTCGGCCGTCGGCGTTCTCCGACGACCGATCCAGATTGATCAGCCGTTGCGTTCTGTAGCTAAAATTGATTTTGTATTGGGGTTTATGTAAATTAATATGTAAAATAATATTAAATTATAATTAAAGGGACTAATGGGCATTTAATCTCTTCCTCTTAAATCCCCACTGGCGGCTCGTTGACCAATCGAGCCATGGCTCACAAGGGTGGCGGTTATCCCTCGTTGACTCTCATTCTCGAGATTTCCGTGCTTTCTCTGGTCTCTCTCGCGATCTCTCTTGTTGCTCGGCCGTCGAAGCTCACAGGGCGGCATACTCTGATCCCTCTCTCGTTCCTACGGCTCTGAAGCTCTAGTGTGTGATTCTCCTCTCTCATGATTCTCCCTCATTCCATTTTGATTTCTCTCGTGACTCGAAGCTCTCTTCTCTTCCCTCTCTCTCTCGTGCGCTCTGGTCCTCAGCGTGAGGTCGAAGAACCCCCCCTCAAGCTCTTCTCGACCCAGAGCTCCCTTCCTCTCTGGGTCCTCTCTGAAACCAAAACTCTCCCTCCCGACTTTGGCTCCTCTTTGTTGGATGCAGAAATAATTTTTATAAATCTTTCGTTGTTAATGACGAGAAATGTTTCTCTGGCAACCCATGTGCTTTTCTTTGGCGTGGTGGCAATAAATTTTTGGCGTTACATGCGCGCTTTCTTGGCGTGGTGGGAACTGATCTCCGGCGAAAGATGGGATGGAGGTAGAAAAATGATAAATAAAATGTGAAACAGTATTTAAAAAAGAAGAAAATGCATGCATATGATTGTCATTTTTCATCATTATATATGAAAGATTCTGGTATCTTTATCTTTGCTTAGTTGTTACAGAATCTTTGTGCATGCAATGATTACTTTACTTAAAGTTCAAATTCATTTTGCAAGTGTTGATTATGCCATATGAATGGGTGAGAAATGAAAATGTGGCCTTTCAATGCATGGAAAGATACAGTGCATGTCATATATCATTTAGAAAATAAATGGCAACTTCATCTAAAATCTTTAAGTGAAATGATTGAGGTGCGTATTAGTGTTATCTCATTTTATTGTTTGAATCTTTAATATCGAATAAATGAAATCATGACTTTATGAAGCAATGTTCTTTTTGATTTGATTCATGCAAATCTTGGAAAGAATCAAATTCAAACTCTACAAATGCATGCTTGATTTGTTAAAACGAGATACATCTTGATCTAGGATAAGTGATTGAAAGAAAATAGATATATCAAATCACTTAGTTTGCAATGTGCATTCATATTTTTATAGAACGACTCACTTGATACATGCAAATGAAAGAGTCAATGCATATCTTATAGATAAAATAGTTGAGAAATTGACACATGTCTTATAGTCTTATAGAGCAGGCATTACTTGATGACAAACAAAATGGTCAAATTCACATTATTGAAAACAAATGTTACACATCGGTTTGGTCTTGGGGCCGAGTTAACAAAACCTAAAATCTAATGATGTTGTAAATCTTAGAAGTTAATTACATATGAAATGGTAAAGATAAATCTGGCATCATTGTTAATGTATTCTTCAATTGAATCTTAGAAGAAAATCTCAAACCCGTCCTATATAATCTAGAGTTGACAAGGTTTGGAGAATGATTGATCTTGAAATAATTAATCTAGATCGATCTGCAAGAAAATAGTCGAGTTGGAGTCATCATCGGTTTGGTCTTGGGGGTCAGGATTAACAAAATCTAAAATCTTCGTATTTGCATTCATGTCAAATCTGAAAGAGCAGAATGTTGTCTTTTGGTTTGGTCTTGACAGAGTCATATAACAAAAATGTCTATTAAAACTTGCAATTATATTTCACTAGGCATTCAATCCACTTAAAGATCTTTGTATGTATGTTGAAGTGTTTAAAAATAGGGAGTGCAGTTAGGTATAAAACAAAAGAACATATTTTACATCTTCGGTTTGGTCTTGGAGAGTCAAGTTAACAAAAAAAATCAAAACTTAAACTTGCAATTGATATACTTTAGACATTTTAATGTATACATTTTAAAGAGCAGTCTTGTATGTATGTTGAAATGTCCAACAGGACATGTCAGTTAGGTATAAAAAAGAAAACGATTTTACATCCGGTTTGGTCTTGGGAATTGGTTAACAAAACAAAATCAAAATTTGACATGAAACTCATTAGACATTTTAATGTATGCAATTCAAGAAACGAATATATGCGTGTTGGGTAATTCTTAAGTCAAATATAAAGAGCAGTCTTGTCCGGTTTGGTCTTGGATAGTTAATTAACAAACCAAATTTGATATTATAAAATTTCAAATTAATAATATGAGAAACTAATATGTCTGAAGATATGAATGTGACATAGCTTAAATTCAAAAATCTCGAGAAGAAAAGTCCCGATCCTTTTGTTCTAGAGTGGACAAGGTTTTGAAGGATTATCTTGAGATAATGAATTTAGACCCGATCCTGTAGAAAAGCCGAGTAGACAGTCTATCGATTGATAATGTTACAGGATCGAGAAGGGTAATTATAATTAAAATTTCAATGATAAATGATCATATATTGATCTAAAATCGTCGTAAAATGATCAAAATTCAAAGAAAATACAAAAAAAAATATAAATAAAAAAAGAAATGAATTATTTAAATTAAAACTAAAAAAAAAAAATAAATAAAATAAATCAATCCATGATTGTTTGTCTTGGTGTGATTGAAAATTTCTTCCTTGAAAAGCCGATGAAATTAAATACATTCTTACTCGAATATTCTAAAGCGTGGGGCGTGTGTCCTCTGTGGTTTTCTTGTGATATGGCACCACGTAAATGGCGGTTCTGACTGAGCCTCGAGGTGGTTGTTGATATGCACCACTAAATTACGGTCCGCAGCGGCGACATGTTCCCAACGGCTTTGCTCTTTGGTGTGAAATGTAGAATGTATTTGGTTGGCAAAAGCCTATGTTAGCTAGGTTGACTTATATTTGTCCCTTAAACTTCAGTCTGACAGGACACGCTTGGGCGGCGTAACGTGTGTTCTTGACAAGGATCCTTGGTCGGGTTGGGTATTCCTCTACAGCGGACGAGGGGACGGGGATAGCGAACCATGGGATCTTGATGAGCGTCATCGTTCCCCGTTTTAAAATTAAAATAATAAATTTCATAAGTTAAAAACTCCTTTGCGATTATATTTCTTTTTGATTCATTGGTAGCTTGTCGAAAGTGCTCTCTCGGTATTGGGAGGGTAATTAACTATAGCTTGCGCTTTATAGGAAACACAGATATAAAAGTTCTCACCAAATGAGCGAAATCTCTGGTAGTGTCTTTATCTACTATTCATCGCCTTACGAAATTATCGACACTTAAACAACTCTTTCTTTTTTTTTTAGAAAGATGTCGGTGGAATTTTGGATCCATGATTCTGGCGACTCCGTGGGAAAGGTTTCTCTTTCCATCTTTTAGTCAAATCTAAGTTATAATTATATAAAAAAAATGAAATGAAAATGAAATGAGAAATGATAAGTTAAACTTGACAACTTAAAGTTTTCTAAATAAAGTCTTAAGTCATTTGAGATTTTATTTAGTGCATGTTTAGTATTTTTATCTTATCATCTATATTTTGGAAGTAAGATAGTGCGCTTATTTTAATTGCTAATTTTACCTTTAAACCCGTATCGCATGTAATACAACACATCGTTCGCAGACCAACATCCGCTTGCCAATATCAATCGAAGCACGAGCTACCATCCGGTAGCGGATTTCCCCATCTTGAATGAGCAAATGTTTAGCCTCAACTCAAGTAAACTCACGCCATAAAGAATCTCTAAAAGGCTCATGTTGTGACCCCTATGTAGGGTCACTTCAAAAGAAACAATCCTGAGAGCCTTGAGACACCAATCATGAAGAGGGTTGTATCGGACGGCCTTTGTCCCTCGAACAATAATCCGCCAAATGAACCATTCACCCCTGGGAGGTAAGATGTCAAGCTTCTTCATCTGAAGCAAGCAAAAAGAAGAAGAAATCTTGAAATTTCAACACTCAATTAACCGCAGCACCAGAACCAAGAAAAGTGTTCCACAATAACCGGCTTGATAACCTTGGTGGGTTAAACAATGTACTCAAAACCTTCCTGACCACAACATCAAGTTCCAGCCTCCCGCGAGGAAACCCAACTATATCGCACGAGTGCAGTTCTCCAAGTTGCGAGAGAGGACTCGAAAAGAAAATACCGTCCCTTATTGTGATGCTGGGATCTTCCTCCAAGGAGACCTCATCCCAGAACTCAAATGCCAGATATATCCATGTCCCACACGGTGAACATCTGGTGTGACACTTGGACCGCCGTGAATCCACCAAAGGTCCCTGGAAAGGTAAGCAGATATGAGGCTCAGCCTCAAAAAAGAAATTGCAGAAAAGGCATGGCGGACATCCGGTGTGAATTCTCAGATCCCCAACTCAAATCTATCATGGGAGCCCAAAAAGAGGGCCCCAATGATAAAGATACACTGAGAATCCTCCGGGATCCCGCCATCAATCAACTCCATCCCATCAAGAGGAGGTTAACTTCGATCAAGCTCTAATCAAGAAATTTCGATTCCACACTTGGAATCAAGTCCATTGAGACGCCGACCAAATTGTGTCCAAGAGGAAAGAAGAGGAGAGGCAACGACGTCAAGTAGTATAAAAGTCAACATGAGCCATCCTGTACCAATATCAACATAAAGGCTGCATAACAAGCATTCTCAACCTCAAGAACAACAAAATGTTCAAATAGAGGAAGCATCCTCGAAGTCTTCGAGAGGAACAACAAGAAGAAGAAGAAGAAAGGAAGAAAATCCCACCTTCACGATACTACTACGCGGAGACAAATTCGCCGATGAAAGCCAAAGATAAAGAAATCGCCAATAATATGAAAATAAATGATGATGCGATGAATGATAAGCACGCAGAAATATCATGCAGTCCAACACTCCCCCCCAAATAATCATCAAGCCTCAAGAATGCCAATGACAATCCTCCAATAAATTTGATCTCACATGCTTCAAGGGTCCAAATTTCAAGCAGGATTGAAATAAATGAGTCTGCAACCCGCTTCGTAATATACAAACTATATCAAGCCGACAGCCTCTCAACTTAGATCTTGAATGAGAAGATCAAACATAATGGCAAAAGTTAAAAAATTGGTGAGCAAAGGTCGCCATATCCCTGAGTATGATCAAATTCCATACCCAAAGGGATATTCAATGCCAAAGTTCAATCTCTTTCGACGGAAATGGTAATCCCAAAAGACAAATCAAAAGCATCCCGCAAACAATGATGATGCATTATTATTCGCCAATTCACAAGTTAACTCGACCGCTGAATGATGCAGTTATCAAATGACTCAAGACTTTCAACTAACTTGAAAATATGTAAAAGGTCTACAAAATAAAAAAGACAACATCGATCTCGCCTCGAGAAGAGGAAGAAAGATGAATCAAGACCTGATATATCCGACAAAATAAATGTGAACAACAGAAGAAGAGCATGCAATCAATTCATCAACATCGATGATAAGATTTATCCTTTATCTTTGGCTTCAATTACCACATTTCAAGAGCTACTTGATAATAAATTTGAGAAATTAAATATCACCAAGATAAATTCAAAAGAGCAAAAGCTAGATCAAAGAAAGGTGAAACACATTTCACCTCATACAAGAAGGATATGCGTTAGTCTATAACGTAGACAGGCTACCGCTATCAAGAAAACCAAGACAGTTCAATCCCTCCACAACCCAAGCTCATACTTGAGGTAATGATACCTCGAGGTCGCCAAAGAAGGAGCAAACAAAAGGAGCGAACTAATGACTGGCCCCTAAAAGAAAAGTCAACAAAGAGTATTCTTTAAGAGGAAAGTGTGGCCAAATTGTTTAAACATGCACTCAAAGTAGTCTCCAACTACTGAGTGTAAAAGACCAAGAGTGGACAAGCGATAATCCTAACATTGTCCATATCATCGGTGCTCGCCATCCTTGAAGATTGCTACATATTCAAAGATCGAGCAAAATATAGAAATTCATTATTGACGTATTGCGCGTCCAAGAAAGAATCCACCAAAGTAATCACCTCATCTCCCAAGACTATCAAGCAAAGGCAAAAGAGAAGTCGATGATGAAGTGCGCCTCTAAAAAAGATCAGAAAAAAAAGCAATTGAAGCGCATGCCGTGTATATTGGAAATCACCACTGAGCTGACTGAGTCGAGAGACAAAACCTGTTATGGGAAGGCTAGTTCATCTCAGAAAGATAGCCAAATAAATACCGCAAGGAAGGCTAAGAAACCCGCCAAAAAAAAAAAAAAATTAAATAAAAGAAGAAGATAAGCACAAAATGTTACTACTACTATTGATGGTCGCAACGTAACACAAGGATCATCAATAATGGAAGATTATATACAATCAAGACGACCTATCTTTGCATCATTACAAATCTGATCAATGAAGAAGGGAAGAAGTCAAGAACTTCCTACCGAGTCTTGCTTGATGATGAAGTCGATAATTAGAGAACTCGCTTTCCAAATGAAGATGAATGAGCTCACCATATCAACAAACATAAAAAATATAAAGCAAGGATTCAATCTTCTACTATCATTGACGCGTAAGCAGATGTCGAAGAATCGAAGTCATCTCAAGATTCGATGCAAATGAAGTAGCTACAAAGAAGTGGTCGAAAGTGCTACCATCCCAACAGAGGAAAGAGCCAATGAATAAAGATAAAGGAAAAGAAATTGAAGTCAATGAAAAGTTATCCCTAAGGATTCAAATAAGAAGCCTTCATCAAAAGGGATCGACTAATATTCTATCCCATCTAAGGAAAATTCTAGTTTAGTGTAAGCACTTCTAATGTCAAGATCTTAACACCTTAATTGAAGCTCTCAAAGAGGAAAGTTCAAGCATATTTTGAACGCCGCCTGAGACCTTGCATGTTCAAGAGCCTCCAATCACATTTTCGTAAGATGATCTAATGCTGGACCGCAGAGCACAATCGCCTCAGATGTTATAAAATGAAAGTGATGAAATTATAATACCGGATCTTAATTGATCCTGCTCTCCGTGAATCTTATGAATTGAGAACTTAGATGGCTATCTCTAGATGTACAACATCCGGACAAGATAAAGTCATGGTTCAATTCAAGGACGTAAAACTATCGTCATTCGCCCTTCCTCTTAAATTTGGAGACCTCTACACGTAAGCCAAATTTCATGTGATCGATGCGATACTTCATTCGTGAGCTCTTCCGTCGCACCATGGTTTCATAAGTATGGCATTGTCCCATCTACATTGCATCAATGTAAAATATACAAAGGATGGAGAAGAATGCCAAATTGTGACATGCAACCTTTATGTGCATGAAATGAAGATTTATCAAGATGCCGCCATTTCTTCCAAGGAATCAAAGCTAACAAAACAACTAAAGAAATAATGTGATCTACTTCAAAACCCATAAAAGAACAAGTTAAGAAGAAGGGAGAAGATAAAATGAATAAAGGAAAAGATTGTTCCAAATATCCTAGGGATATAAAGAACAAGTCCAAAATCAATAACACTGCCTCATCTAGCAAAGGATATCAAGAAGAAGATGAATGTGTTCCTTCTAAATCCAAAGGTCCATGACTCTTCCAAGAAAAGCTCGAAAGAAAACATTTTGACTCGACATGAGTTTGAATCGAAGGTAAATGCACCTACTTTAAAACAATCATGATATCGCAGAGAGACCAGAAGTCACCCTATTCCTCCTCAACATTTTAAAGAAATCACCCTCGAGAAACTCACAAAGTCGAGGAACCGGTGACCTTCTATGTACCTCTCCCCGGAAAACACGCCGTGAAGCCCGCTTTTATAAACTGAGGGTGTCAAGAAGAGGATCCGATTGGGTAATGCAACTATCTCAAGAAGAAGAAGCTATGCCCACAAGGATACCAAAATATTACTCCAAAGATGCAAACCTAATGCGAAACATGGGTCCAGTGGAGCAAGCAAAGGACTAAGCTCTTGAAATGATGTGGTACCCAAAAGGTTCTCAAACCATTGGTAAGAGAAATAAACACACTACCAAAGGCCTTGGTTTCATCCAAGACAACGGTCCAAAGAATATACCGTTACTATAACAGAATAAGTGAGAGATGATGAGATGAGAATTTCATTCTTAATGTTACTCACAAATAATGAAGAAGTAAAGACCTCAAGAGCTTGAAGATGGTGAAAATACTATGGATGAACTTAAAGAAATTAATTGGGAACCGAGGAGGATCCTCGCCAACGCTCATCATTACTCAAGATAAAGTGGAAGAATTAAAACTCGTGAATTGTGGATTGCTTTGCTGACATATGCTGAAATGCCGCTTATCCCCGATATAGCTTCACAAACTAAGCAATTAAGCCGACGCAAGACCAAGCCTCTAAGCGAATGAGATTGAGGTCAAGAGAAGTGTAATTGCGTAAACCAAGAAGCTCTCGGTTTTATTCGAGAGAAAAATACCGACCGGATAGCTAATTGTCCCCGCGGAAAAGAAGAATGGTCGATCAGATCAGATCGACTTCGTGGATTTAAACAAAGCATGTCCAAAGGATGACTTTCCGCTCGTAATCAAGTGGATAACACTTCAAACCACTATGTTCTCATTTATGGATGGCCGCAATCAAATCAAGATGGCTCAAGATGAGAAGCATACCTCATTCAGACGCCAATTGGTATATACATATATTGCTACCATCATGCCCTTCTCCAAGAATGCCGGAGCTACATACCAAAGCTATGACACTAATCTGAGTTGATTCATCAAAAGTAGAGTGCTATGTTGATGACCTCATTGTCAAGAGTATAGATCGCAAAGATCATCTCGATGATTTAAGGATCGCCCTGAAAGAATCGTAAAATATGATCTCAAGATGAATCCTCTGCGCGCTTTGAGTCTCTTCGAAAGTTCCTCGATATGTCAGGCCGTGGAGGGATTGAAATCGATCCCAACAAAATCAAAGCGATTGTCAAATGCTCTCCAAGGAGTCTTCACAACTTCGCCCATACAGGACATCTCATTCATTAGAAGATTTATATCAAATCGTGCGCATGTCACCCTTTGCAAAATTAATGAAGAAAGATACTCCTTTCAAGTGGACGAAGAATGTCAAGTTCGACAAGATCAAGAAATATGAACCCACCCATTCTTGACCCAATCCCGTGAAAGCTCTCATCTTGTACACAGCAAAGACTGAGGAATCTCTAGTGCTTTGTCAAAGATAATGAGGAAGGAAAGGAGATTCTATACTATATTACCAAGACTAATGAGCTAAGCGTTATTCTCGAGAAGCATTGCTGCTAATTTTTTGTCGCCCAAAAGCTACGCCATTACATGCTATCTCATAAAATTACCCTTATCTCAAGGATCGATCTTGAAGTTCTTGATGACAAGACCAACGCTGACAGTCGCAATACGATGGGTCGCCCTTCTATTACAATTTGATATTACATATGTTCCTAAATGAAGCAAGAAATTCGCAGATTTTCTCGCTCATCCCATACCCCAGACATCATTAATGATGATCTTCCCGAGCAAATCATGCACATATATGAAAAAGAAAAGAAACAAATGTGAATTGTATTTTGATGGAGCTTCGCCATTAGATACACTCAACCCTCAAATCTCCCAAAGGCTCAAGGTATCTGCCCTATCATCATCACACCGGTGGCATAATGAGACATTCTTATAAATTAACTCAACCACAACCAACAACGTAAGGAGAATATGAAGCGTTGGTGGTAGTTTAGAGAAGCCATTTCCATGGGAGTCGACCGCAAATTTATCATTCTCAACTCGCCATTAATCAAGCCTTTACAAAATCAACAAGCTTGAATTGGCCTACTATCACAAACGAAGTTCTCGAAGCTTATGAAGCAAATTCCAAATGTCATTATGACTGAGTCTCCAGAGCTGGGAATAGAAAGCATTGCTTAGCTAAATTAGCTAAAGAAATGGCAAGTATGATAATTTACTAATACTAATATGACTGAGAGAGTAAATTTAATCTCGCCGAAGAGGGTCATCAAACGCAAATCAACCTTTCATGTTGCTTACACTCAAATTACTTCTCAAAGTCAACAAGACAAGCTTCAAAGATGAAAGACTTCAACCCGAAAGCTAAAACACAATGAAATCCTTTGTAAGAGAAGGAAGACTGAGATGTTCTTCGTACTTTCAAGGAAGGCAAATTGTCAATACAATGCACAACGAGAAAAGAAGAAAATACAACAATTGTGAAATTAACGTAAACTTCATGGGTACACCAATCGTCCTAAAATGGCTTTCAAAATTAAAAGAATTGATACTATTGGCCGCCTATGGTAAAAGATCAGATCAATCATGCCAAGAGATGCCAGAATGCCAGTCCATGCAGAACATAATTCATCGCCTCCTCCAAATGCTGCATCCAACGAAGATCTCGGCCGCTTGAGTGTCGGGGATGACATGTAATTGGACCAATTGATCCACCATCATCACCGGTCACCGCTTCATCTTAGCACCGACATTTCTCCAAGTGGTCAAGTCGCACCATTTAAAGAAGTAACAAGTGACTAACTTCTTTACCCACAATATTGTCTATGATTGTACGCCAATCATTTCGATAACCTTCACTTCAAAAGTTAAAGTTTATAAATTTATTGACGGATAAGATTGATCATATATTCAATTTATAATCCGAGAGCAAATGGCTTGAGGCATTTAATAAAACACTACCAAATTGCTTAGAAAAATTCTCACAAGAAATAAAAGGGAGTGACATACCAAACTTGTGGAAGCATGGGCTTACCGCACTTACAAACTCCAAAGTCTACCCTATGCACTGTTGGTGGGCAGCTTTGCCACTCAAGTTGAACTACCTTCGCCCGAAAGTATTCAACAAAATCTTACCCAAGATGAGAATGCTCGCTCACGGATGGAAGAGCGACGCGCTTGACGATAGCTCCAAGCTCAAGAAAATCTGCAGAAGCGAATGGAGATTCGATCATAAAGACGCCCTCGAAGCTTTTCAGAAGGAGAATTGGTCCCGGCCGAGAAGACCAATCATCCTCATCGCAGAAGCCAGAATTTGAACCTAAAGGACCTTTGTTATTGAAAAGGTATATCGGAGGAGCCTATCACCGCTGACTTCAAAGGTGAAAGACCAATGCCGCCAATCAACTATTTAAAGAAATATTACACATGAAAGTGTGATTGGACAACTCGTGATTTGAAAATCTTTATCACAAACACTTATGAAATTTTCATTGGAAATTCTCTTGTAACACAAGAATGATTTCCAAAATAAAATAAAAATCTCGTTTAGGGGCATTTTTTTAAAGTTTTATAAAGTATCATTCCCCGTAAGATAGCCTTTCTTTCTCTTCGTCGACATCGCGTCTAAGTGCCGAGATCCCCACATGCATACTCAAAATTATGTTCAAATCAAATTTAAAAGTCTTACAACAAAGAAGAAATTTTCAAGTCCAAACTTCAACAAACCAAGATATACATTTATCATCCCACTTCAAATCTAGTCGGTATAAGGTCGACTCAACACGCCAAATATCTCCGAAGTCAGTGTCGCTTACTCAATACGCCACAAAGGCCGTAGTAAGAGATCCCCATCTCGTTAGCCCGAGGATAAAATCCTTCATCAATTGCTCAAGTCCACGACTCAAGTATGTGTATAAGTCGACTCAACACGCCAAAATATGAAGTCAGTGACTGCTACTCAACACGCCACAAAGTAGTAGAAGGGATCCTCCTACTGCTAGTTCAAAGACAAGAGCATCCAAATCCCCAAATCTCTCCAACTTGGTGAGTTCAAGTGACCCGGGAAATTATCCCTATTGGTCGTAGTGTCATCTTTCAAAATTCTACAACAAACAAAGATATCCTTACTCGAGAAGGCAGCCGAAGTTTGGAATCAAATACAAATGTAAAATCTCAACTCCTTCAAGAAGTCTATCAAAGCAGAAAAGCAAAGACAAAGGAAATTCTTCTTCAAGAAGTCCAATAAAGCAAAAAAGCAGAGGATCAAGAAGCTATCCCAATGTTCGTGATAAAGCTAAATGTCAACTAATGGAGTTTTGTCATCAAGATGTCCATTACATGTGCAAAGATTGATCGATGACTCTTGCCATTGATCCAACACAAGCTCGAGAGTCCCGATTTATCCTTCTACAAGCCCGCAAAAGCGAAGTTGTATGTAAGGTAATTTCTCAGATCACCGACAAATCTCCGTGATAATCTGTGATTTCTCCCATCAATCCACAAGGCATGAAGCCGTGATAAAAGGAGGCACAAGATATTAATCCTCGATGAAATCTTCAACAAGTCCACAAAGCACAAAGCATGTGACCAAGACATTTCTATCTCATCAACTCCATCAAGTCCACAAAGCCGTGATGAGGAAAATGCAAATCCCAAAGTTCGAGATGAAGTCTTCAACAAGTCAAGTCCAAAGCATAAAGCATGGACCGGATGTTCTCATCTCACCGACTCCATCAAGTCCACCAAGGCACAAAGTCAGAGTACAAATTCCAAATCTGAGACCGAAGTCTCAACAAGTCCGCCAAAGCACAAAAAACATAGGGTCAAGACATCAAATTTCGACAAGTTGATGATGACAAGTCAAATCATCTCCTTCATCTAGTCCATCACAAAACATTGACTAATGACAACAATCAACGAAGCTATTGTCGAACCGGGAAATGCAAATGCTTGCCCAACCCGAGAGTTATTCACTTCTATCGGCAACGATCGTATCATCAAAAGTTGTGAAATTACAACTTCGCCAGGACATCCAAGCAAATCTCGAGATCCGCAAGTTCAACAGGTATCAAACACCCCTCCATACGCGCACCATGTTTGTTGGGGCATTTGTTGACCTACAACTATGTCATTTAAATTAAGTAAATGACAAAGAGGTTAAATGCCCTAATCACAATCGAAATTAATTAAATTGATTTGAAAATTCGCTTCATAATGCGTAAAGCATCAAAAGTAATTAAATAGAAAATATCAAATCACGATCAATCAAATTAAAAAATCAATTTTAATGAAATTATGACATCTAAGTCGAAGCTCGACAACATCCGAACGATCTCCGCTCGCTAAATTGATCATGCGCTGGCCAAACGCCGAGACCTATCAAATCAAACGACACCTTCCGGACCCATTCGGCAAAGTGTGCGCGAATGTCGATCCATTCAATGCGACGCCGCATAATTTAAACTAATTTCACGATCAGGCCGACGTTGTCCGACATCACAAATTGACGCGCTCCGGCACAACCTAAACACCTAAAATTGACACCCATATCTGGGTTTAGTGCATAAATTAATATCACATAAAATAATATTAAATTATAATTAGGGACTAATTTGTTTAATCTCTTAATCCTCTTAAATCTACCTAACTCGCTGTCAACCAATGGAGCTCATAAAGGTGAAACGAGGGTTATCCTCGTTGACTCTCATTCTCGAGATTTCCGGGCTTTTCCTGCTTTGGTCTCTCCTCGGCGATCTCGCTTGCCCGATCAAGCTCTAGGCACGCAGATACTCTCATGATCCTCTCTCGTTCTTTTCTACTAAGCTCACAGTGCGATTCTCCTCTCATGATTCCTCCCTCATTCCATATTTCTCATGGACTCTAAGTTTCTTTCTCTTCCTCTCTTGCTCTGACTTCGTCTGTCTTCTAACAAGAAGGTCCCATGGAACCCTCTGAAGCTTTCTCTTCGACTCCATCGAGCTCCTTTTCTCTCTGGTCCCTCTCTAAAACTAAGCCTCTCCTCCCCAACTTTGTTTGGACGACGAGGAATTGTCGAGAAAAGATTGCTTTCACGCTTGTTCCAACGGATAGGAATATCAGGTTACAGAACCCATGCACGCTTTGGCAAATAAATTTTGCCGAGGCGTCACGACACCTACCATGTACTTTCGGGCGGAAGGCCTCCCAAGCTTCCCTACTGACGACGGAGGTACGAAAAATTTTGATAAATAAAATGTGAAATGTCTATATTTAAAAAAAGAAGTACATGCATATGATTATTCATGCCTATCTCATTCATCATATTATATGACAATGTGAATACGCTTATTTTACATAATCTTCATAAAGATATGACAATTACTTACTTAAATTCAAATTCATTGCCTAAGTGATACATTATGAATGAGAACGAAAATGTGACACTCAATGTTGAAAGATACAAGTGCATGTCATATATCATTTAGAAAATAAATGGCAAGAATGGCTTCATACTAAAATGCTTAAGTGAAATGATTCAAGATATTCAAAGTGTTATCTCATTTTATTCATTTGAATGCCTTTAATATGCAAGATAAATGAAATCATGACTTTATGAAGAATGTTCTTTTTTGCTTAACCATTTGATTCATGCAAATACTGGAAAGAATCAAATTCAAACTCTACAAAATGCATGCTTGATTTGTTAAAGAAACAGATCTTGATCTATGATAAGTGATTGAAAGAACCAAGTCTATCGACAATCACTTTGAAATGCATTCATATTTTTATAAGCATTCACTTGATACAAGATACAAAGAGTCAATGAATCTATACTTGACTGACAAATAGTTGAGAGAGTCAACTGTCTTATAATCTTATAATGTATTTACTTGATCTATGACAAACACTTGAAATGGTCAAATTATTCGACAAAACAAATGTTACATCCCGCTTGGTCTTAGACCGGTCCGTTAACAAAACCTAAAAATCTAATGACGCTATCAGAATCTTAAGTTAATTTACAACGACTAAAGATAAATCCATCCAAAGATATCATTAATGTATTCTTCGTAAGTTCAAGATCTCAAGAAAATCTCAAACCCAATCCTCTACGTACAATCTGAAATACAAGGTTTGGAGAATGATTGATCTTGAATAATTAATCTAGACCGATCCTCGCAATAAATGTGAGTCGACAGGTTATCTATCCGCTTGGCCTTGACGGTCCGTTAACAAAACCTAAAAATCTAATATCAAAACTCATGATTGCATAATCAAGTCAAATACAAAAAAGACAGATGTTATACACTTCCTTGGTCTTCTGACCGCCGTTAACAAAACCTAAAATGCCATATATTAAAACCTAAACCAGAATTGAACATATTTCAACTAGACAAGTACAACATTCTAAAGAATGATACTGTATGATAAAGTGTTTAAACACAGGGACACGCTAGTATAAAACAAAAGAAACGATTTTACATCTTCGGTTTGTTGACCGTTAATAAAAAACCAAAAAATATCGATCAAAACTTAAACTCAAATTGATACATACTTTCAACAGACATTTAATATCCATATTTTTAAAAGAACATATATATCAGATGATGGAAATGCCCAAACAACGAAGTAAAAGGTATAAAAAACAAAAGAATGATTTTACATCTTCCGGTTTGGTCTTAAGACCGCCGTTAACAAAACAAAATCAAAATTTGACATCGAACTTCAACATTAGATCTTAATGCCATGCAATTTTCAAAGATATCCAGATGTGGAGTAATTACTAAGTCAAATATAAAGAAACAGAACATCTTCCCTGGTTTGGTTCTTTCACCGAAGTTAACAAAACCTAAAAATTTGATATTATAAGAATCAAATGAATATCGAGAATTGAATACAAGATATGAATCAATACATAAAATTCAAACTCAAGAAGAAAAGAAACCCGATCCTCTATGCTCAAACTAGAGCTGACAAGGGATTATACTTGAGATAATGAATTAAACCCGATCCTCTCAGAAAACCGAGCGGTATCAATCGATTAACCCTGTGATCGGATGAATTATAATTAAAATTTCAATGATAAATCATATATTCAAATCTAAAATCAATCAAAATGATCAAAATTCAAAAAAAAAAAAAACATATAAATAAAAAAACTAAAATGAATTATTTAAATTAAAACTTAAAAAAAATAAAATAAAATAAAAATAAAAATAAATTCACCCTCCGCAATTGTTTATTCTGAAAATTAAGAAAATTTTTCACAAAGATTAATGCCAAATTAAATACATAACTACCTTCACACTCAAATATTCCTAAAGCAAAGCGACGCCTGTCCTCTCATGGTTCTGCATATGGCACCACATAAATGGCGCATGACCGAGCCCTCCTATGGTTCACGGACATGGCACACCAATTACGATCACTACGCCCTGATGTTCTCTAACTTGGTTGAAATGGAAATGTATTTGGTAAAAAAGCCCTATGTTAAAAGTTGACTTATATTTGTCTTGACAAACTCCACTGCGCCCAGACAGACGATGAACCCATGTGTTGTTGACAAGGATCCTTCGGGTGACTACCTCCGACTAAGCACCAGGGATCGCGATACCGGATGACGGAACCATGGGATCTTGATCGGGCGCGTCATCGTTCACAAAAGTTTTAAATTAAAATAATAAATTTCATAAGTTTTAAACTCCACTCACTGCAATTATATACTCGTTTTTTAACGATTCATTGACTAGCTTTTAATCGAAAGTGCTCTCGATTGAGAGGGTAATTAACTATAGTTTGCGCATAGAAACCTGAACCAGATATAAAAAAGTTCTCACCAAATGAGAGCGAAATCTCTGGTAGTGTCTTATCTACTATTCATCTCCGAAATTATCACGAAACTTAAACAACTCTTTCCTTTTTCCGAAAGATGTCGGTGGCGAATTTTCGGATCCCACACCTGTCACTTTGAGAAGCATACAAGTCATTTTCACAAATATTTGTAAGTCACTGCAACAAGTATGTAGATCCAGTATCTGGTTCAAATGTCTTTCTTTGTTGTGCATATTTGGATGAGTCGAGAGCACGCGGAATGCTCTTGATACTTTTGGATACGAAAGAACTTTTAGAGCTCACGCATACTTTCTTACCTTTAGGCACATCAAATCAATTATCTTGGTATTTAATCTAATGCCTTCTTAAGATTAGTAAAAATCATATAAATTTTTTTTTTCCCTTTACTTTTTAATTAATTGTCTTAAAAATCTTTTTTTTTTTGAAAGTGTGCATATTGCATTAATATTTGGCAAAAAGTACAAAAAAAGAGTACAAACTAAGGGTGCATATATGTTAAATCCTCTCTGAGGATCTGAACGAAAGCAAACCTAAGCTCCTTATCCATGTGTGTATTACCCTCACCAAAAATAAAAAATTGAGAAGAAATGTTTATATGATGTGTATTTCTCCACAAAATGTATGTTGAAGGGCAAGTTGTGCACAAAAATCAGCAGCTTTGTTACATGAAAAAAATATCAAATAAATCATCACAACAGTCCACATAACTCTCAAAATCTCATTCGGTATTTCATCTAAATCTTAAGCCTTATTTTAATGCTTCTTTTTAGGAGCTAGTTTTACTTCACTTTTTTGATCAAATAGTAATATTCTTCACCATATTTTTACTATGCATTTATAAAATATATTTTTTCTCTCAAAACTCTCATTTTGTAATTTCTTAAGTATATTTTAATCTTTTCTTGATTTTTTTTATCTATGATATTTTTATCTCTACTTCTAATGCATCTAATTTGATCATAATCTCTAGATCAATTAGCCCTTACCTTACTAATCTTTGTGTATTCCTTTCTTATTAGTACAAAGCTATCATATAAATAATCATAAGTTATAGCTTTTGCTTCATTTATTATCTTACTTGCATGATTTCTAGTTTTTTATAATTATTGTAAGCCTTCTTAGTATTACATTTTATTCAACTCTTAAAAGTACTTTTCTTTTCCTTTATAACCATTTATTCCTGCTTCACTACCAAATTTTCTTACCAGTGTATGTCTTATTTCTAGACTTTTAAAAATTCAATAGGAATTCCTTTGAAGGAACATGCCATCTCATCCCACTTATGATTTGACTTAACCAAATAATTTCAACTAGGCTCTTTTATCAAAATATTTTGAAAGGGTTTAGGACTAAATTAGTCCTCAATTACTTATAAAGGATCAATTTAGTCTTATTAAAAAGATTAATTTGGTCCTTGGTTTTGGAAATATACCAATTTGATCTTACCATCCAAAACTACGGTTTGATGTGCTAAACATAGGGCATTTTAGAATTTTATTATTTTTTAATGAAACATCTTATTTTTTTATCAAATTTTTTTTTTTGTGTACAAGTAGAATCATATTCAAAGAGATTAAATTAGCATCATGCAAAATATTGAGCAATTACATTATAATGAAAGAGTTAGAATTAGGTTAGGATCTTGGAATATAGGTACTCTTACAGGTAAATTAATTACATAGAAAGATAAATATTTTATGTGTTGAAACTAAATGGGTTGGTGAAGAGAATTATAGTTTGGGTTTAAACTTTGGTATTAGGTAAAAGTAAACTAAGAAATGGTGTAAGGTGTGATTATAGATAAAGTTTGAAGGATAATGTTATAAGTATTAATAGATGTGGGAGATAGAATTATAAAACTTTTAAAGATTATTGTTGATCTTAAGATTATGATTATTATAAGTGTCATGCTCAGTAGGCTTGGAGGTAGCGTAAAGAAAAATTTTGGAATGAATTAGAGGATATCTGAGATATCTCTTGAAAAAAATATTTATTGGAGGAATTTAAATGCGGACGTGTTGGTAGAGTAGTAGAAAGATTTTAAAAGTATTCATTAGTGGTTATGGATTTGGAGTTCTGAATGAAGAAAGGTATATTAGATTTTCTTTAAACTTTATGATTTTGTATAATTCTTATTTTAAGAAAAGAGATGAACATATTATTACTTATAAAAATGGATCTAGTAAAACATTGATTATTATTTCGATAAGAAAAATAGATCGTTTAAATTGTAAAGATTGTAAGGTCAAAGTGAAATTTTAAGTCCGGCATCATTATTAGTTTTAGATTTTAAGATGAAAGGTTGTAAGAGAAAAAAAATAAATTATTGTCTAGGATTAGATGGGGACTTAAAGAAATAAAATATTTTTTAAAGCAGCTACAAGAATATTAGAATTTGGGGTGTTAAAGAGATCTTAGCGTTATGTGGGAAAAAATATCAGTGAAATTAAGAGTTCTTAAAGATGTCTTGGAGAATCAAAAGGAAAAGCTTCTTTTAATAAGAATAGTTGGTGGTGGAGTCGAGTGTGCAGAAAAGATAAAAATAAGAAGCGTTGTTATAAAACTTGGTTTAGATGTAAAAATAAGATAGAATTGGGAAAGATATAAATTGGCAAGCGATATATGTTGAAAAATTTAGCTTTTAGTGATTTATCTGATAGATTAGATCTGAAAGGTGAAAGATGTATGTATAAGTTAAGTAAGCGAAGAGATAGGAGAAGTAAAGACATAGTTCAAGTGAGGGGTAAGGGATGAAAATAATAAAGTCTTTTCTTAGAAAAGATATTGAAAATAGGTGGAGATATTTTGATAAACTTTTCAATGAAGGATCTGAAAGTCGATTGATTTTAACAACCTTAATACCACTAAACATAATAGAGAATTTCATTTATCATATTAGTAAATCATCAGTTAGTGAAGCTTTAAAGAAAATGAAATGTGGAAAAGGCATGGGGGATAATATTCCAATAGATGTGTGGAAATGTTTAGGAGATCGAGGAATTTCTTGGCTTACAAATCTTTTTAATGTTATTTTAAAGGCCAAAAGATGCAGGATGAGTGGAGAAAGAGTTGTTGGTTCTATTTAAGAATAAAGGTGATGCACAAGTGTATGCAAATTATAGAGGAATTAAGTTAATGTGCCATACATTAAAATTATGGGAGAAAGTGAGCATAGGTTACGATGTGATCTGAAGTTTCATGATCGGTTTGGTTTCATGCGGTAGATCTACTATGGATCTTATACATTTGTTAAGAGGTTTGATAGAAGCATAGAAAGTAAGAAGGATCTACATATGATATTTATTGATTTAGAAAGCATGATAAAGTCTCGAGAGATGTTCTTTGGAGAGTTAGAGCGAGAAAGAGTTAATATTGGTTATATTCAAGTTATTAAGGATATGTATACTAGAATTGTTATTCCAAACACAAGGAGGATTGACAAAATATTTTCCTATTTGGTTGGATTACATCGATCAACATTAAGCCCTTATCTTTTTACTTTAGTTATGGATGTCTTACGAGGCATTCTGAAGATGTACCTTGGTGTATGTCTTTCTTGATGACATTCTTCTTGTTGATAAGACTAGAGGAGTCCAGAGAAAACTTGATTTATGGAGGTCAACTTTAGAGTCTAAAGGTTTTAGTTTAAGTAGATCTAAGCGAATATGGAGTGTAATTTTAGTTGTAGAAGTTTTAGTGATAGTGTTATGACTTTAGGTGATCAAGTCATTAATAAGAGTGGCGATTGAGATATTTAGGCTCTATTGTCCAAAATGATGGTGAAATAGATGGAGATGTTATTAGTAGAAGTTGGATGGTTGAAGTGGAGGAATGCATCGGCTTTATTTATGTGATAGAAAAACTTAAACTTAAGGAAAATTTTATAAGATGGTGGTAGACTGCAATGACTTAGTAGAATGTTGGCCAATAAAAGAAGCATAAGACTAAGTTAAGTGTTGAGATGAGGATGCTTAGGTGGATGAGTGGCTTTACTCTTAGAGATAGAATGCAAAATAGTATGTTGGAAAAAAGTTGGAGTAGCTCAGGTGGTAGATAAGATTAGGGAGAGTGGCCTTAGATGGTTTTAGCCACATAAAGCGTCGTCAAAATATTAGAGTAGATAGATCGATTTTTATGTTAAGAAAGGTAGAGGTAGACCTAAAAGACTTGGTTAAGATGTATAAATAATGATCTTAGTATCTTGAATTAGATGAGAATTTGACACATAATAGGATGATGGAGCGAAGGATTCATATAGCCACAGTGGGATTAAGGCTTGTTGTTGTTGTTGTTGTTATAAATATAAAATTATTACATTGATTTATTGAAAATATTTTAATTATTAATTAGGTTAGAATTTTTTATTTCATTAGAATTATTTTAATAGGTACAATCATACAATTATTTATTTTGTAATTCCGATATTACCCCACCTTTTCCATTATATATCTACTTATTTCCATCCAAATCCAAACAGTAGGATTAAATTGGTCCCTTTTTAAATAGTCAAGGGACCAAATTGGTTATTTTCATAAGTTTGAGACCAAATTAATCTTCTATAAGTAATTGGGGACCAATTTGATTTTAAACTCTATTTTGAAAGATTAATAATTCCTCACTTTTGAATCCCGCTATCTCATCAATTGGCTATACTTTTTTTATTATTTTCTTTAAACTCTTAAGTTATGTATCCAATTATCCATAACTGCTACCTTATGTTATGTGGTCAAGTTTTCTAATTTGAATTACCGCTTGAATCAAAATAAATCTATTTTGATTTGGTGACTCTGCTTTTGTCAGTAACTAAGCACTCTTCTTACTCTTCTTGTTTTATTAAATCAACAATAAGTAAACACAACTTTGATTACAAGCTATTAATCCTTATTTATAAAAAAACATTATAAAGATAATGACAGATAATTTAAAAATGAATATAATTCTGATTATATTTAAAATTAAATTAAATTTATTAATTAAAGTTTAAACCAATAATTATATAACAAGGTTAATTCATTCTATTTTATAATAAAATCTAATAAAATATATAAAATTTGGCGAAGGAAAAAAAACTTGAAAAATAATATTATTCAACTCCTTTTTATCCTCGTTTGATTTGTTTTGCTTGGCTTATGAAAATTTGAATTTTTTTGGACTAAATTAGTTGAATGATACTGTAAAAACTCACTGGGCCAGTAAAGAACATTTTTCTTAAAGATTTTGTAGGAGTTGGTCAAGGGTGGCGGAAGTGGCAATACTAGAACATCTCGTGGAATAAGTTTCTATGAAGTATACTGAACAACATGGAGAAGTCTTAACAACACAAAGATTTGGTGGCTTAGGGGCTAAATTGCTATATGTACACCTGAGATATTTGTAAAGTGAATGGACAATTGGGGATGATGGTGGCAGTGGAAACACAAGCTTAATCTTTAGTAGGTATGATTGAAGTAATCTATAATTATCTAAAACATCATGTGATGAATGAATCGGAGTAAGAATAATGACTGTAAGTTGGTGAGGTTTTGGCGCCTTAATAAAATTTGCGATACATCATCTCATGCTTAACATCAATCTTAGGCTCATAGGCTTCAAAAAAATAGGGTCTACTTAACCTCCGATACAATATTGGAATCAATCTCAAGCATAGAAGTAAACTTACGTTCTGGTAATTTATCTTCATGGTCTAGTTCATCATACAAAGAAATGTGTCCTCACAAACATCATTGTAAGGAGTATCATTATAAAGCTCATCATTTGAACATGTCTATCATCATAAGGATCATGATGTTTTTGATCATAATGTTGAGCTAGAAAATGTTTTGTATTTAGTAGGGTTAGAGAAGTGCGTGAGGCCTGTGTAGTGAATTGCATGAGACTGATAATAAGGAAAACAAAGTGTTGGTTGTTTCACATAGCCTCAGATACTTTCAGATCTAGTTGCCAAGCGTCACAAAACCTAACAACCACCTAAGGATTAGACTAAAATCTCAAGGGAGGAAGAACAACATTCATCAATCATTTACTCTAATTGGGGTCTACATGAGCTATTAATGGGAGTAATATGGCCTAGCTAATGTTTAATCATTTTTTTCACTTATTTCTACTAAACTAAAATAGTTAGTTTATTGAAATCTGATTGATCACATTAGTTCGGTGCAGATTGGCTTCATGATATATAGAGGAAAAAAATAGCAGTGCTAATCATTCACACACCTTAGGATATTTCTATTTTTGTTGGATAAGCTTCATACACTTTTTACTCTATTTATTTATCTACTATGTTGTTGCTTTATTTTCTTGATTTTTAGGTCAGCATATGAGCAAAAGAAAGCTGAGGGAGATAGAATTTTCCAGCCTATTGATTATGATGCTCCTATTGAATCTGAGCAATCCAAAATTGGGCTGCTTACTAAGGTAGTATATCTTGACTGTTGTTTTACTAAGCATATATTTCTTTTCAATGCTGTAAATTGATTAATTTGGATGTGATTGCAAAGTAGGTTGGTGTTGGAGTTGCTGTTGTTGCTTTTGGTGTGGTTTTTGCTTTTGGAGATTCCTTCCCATCTGGAAGGTAACAATGATGCACATTTTAGTATGGAAGGTTTGATTTTCCATGTCTATAATGTTTAAACCTGTATGTAATTCCTTTAGAATGTGTTTGTTGATACTTTTTCCTACTTAAAATTCTACTAGTCACAGATTTGTGAACTGTTTAGCTTTTCAAACTGTTTAACATTATCCTGTCTTTTATTTTCTCATGACTGCTTGATTATTTGATTATAACTTGTCTTAATCTAGAAGTGTTATATCTTGTTGATATAGATTTTTAGGCATATTTAAACATTAGGTCATCACCTTAGCCCATTGACCATAATAATCATTGAAAAAGTTTTATCATCCTAACATTTCTACTCTCAACATGTCCTTAATACTAGTTGGATCGTTCCAACTTAGATCAAGAGTTAGAAACACTTCTTGTTTTCTTATTAAGGCTCATCTTGTTTGAATTTTTATCTTTACTCAGTCTACTAACCCAACTCACATAATATGACATTGCATAAACTTCACATCTAGAATCATTATCATTAGCATTTAAAGTTTGTAGTTCTAACATACACATGTGTTCACTATTTGTATGCACCTGCAAAAAACATGCTCCTTCCCTCCAAAATATGTGAATTTCTAAGCATGCACAAAGAGCCATAAGAATTATGAGATTGATAAGTACTATAAAATTTTTATTAATTATAAGCATGCGGAATGCAATTTGACTACTATCAATTAATAATATTATAATTATGTTGAGTATGAAAAATTTCTACCATCTCACACATTACAATTTAAATAAATGATCTGTAATTAAAATCAAGCATCGAAATAATTTATCTCCTATATTAGAAATTGGATATCTCATCTCATTTATAGGATTTTTTTTAAGCATACTTTCTTATTTCTATTTCTTGACATCTTATTGTTTTATAAATAATTTAAAATAATGATTTTCCTTATTATAGACTAATTATAAAATTAATAATTCAAAATAAATTGATTAATCTTAAATAGCATTTTTCTCTCAAAAATATTTCTTCTCATTCAAGGCTTTGAAGCACACCATAATATTTATAATAATAATATTAATAATATAAATAGAAATGATACTAAGTAATAATAATAATATTATTATTATTATTATTCTAATGCAAATTTATATTAATCATACTATAATAATAGTGATAATATTAGTAGTAAGATAATAAATGATAATAATGTTGTCCTAGTTATCATAATTATAATTATTTTAATATAATGATAATCTTAATAATATAAGGCAATAATGTTAACATAATAATAATTAGTAGCAATACTAGTGTGATAATATATAATAATAATGTTCATAAATAATAATATAATATGATAATATAAAAGAATAAAATATATAATGGTAATTATATTATTATAAAAAAGTTAAAAAAAAAGATCATGATAATAATGTAAATAAGAAAACGAGGATAATTATAACAATAATAGAAGTAATAAATTAATCTATTAATAGTGATAATGATAGATAAATAATTTAATAATATAAATAATTATAAATAGTAATAATACAATAAGAATAATAATAATAATAATAGTAATGATTATGATAATTATAATAATAAAGATGGTAAGGATGATAATGATGATAATAATAATAATAATAATAATAATAATAATTGATTTTAAGTGTCATATCAATAATAATAATAATAATAATAATAATAATGTAATAAAAATAAAAATAAATATAAAAAAAGGGAGATAGGGAAAGGAGAAAAATAAATTATTTTAAATATTAAATAAATTTGATAATTCTAAAGTTAATTTTAAGAAATAATTTAATATATATTTTGATAAATCAAACTTAGATTTAATTTTAAATATAAAGAAAAAATAATATTAATAATCATAGTAACTTGATGATGATGATAATGAATAAATTAAACAAATAGTTAGTTTGGTAAATTATAATAATAAAAAATATTTGTCTAGAAATAATTAGAGAAAAGTATTACTTATAAATTAATTTAAATTTAATTGCAATTGATGATTAAATTAAAATAAATAATAATTGATAAAAAATAAGAAAAGTTTGAAATTATTAGTTGATCTATATTTAAAATTATATAAATGGTTTAATTATGCTTAAAAATGCATCTTTTGATAATCCAAATTTAAAAGAGCTATAATTTTATGATAGAGTTTTAAAATAATAAAATTAAATTTTTTATGCATAAATGTAAAGCAAAGCATGATGATTAAGAGACGCAAGTGTTTTAGAAGTAAATTGAGATTTGAATTTTAATAATAAATATAATTTAAACTTAAGATGATAAAGAGAAAATTTGACAAATTTTATTTAAAAGAAGCTTTATTGGTATAAATATCACACAAGGAGAAATGACATTCAAAAGATCTTTGACGAACTCATATTCCAAATAAAGTGGGTAATTATATATTTTTATTTATAGTAATTATTTTTTCTCCAAATTAAATGCATTGTTTTTTGTGTATGGATTTGCATTTTAATGTCGAAATGATATTGCAAATATTTTTATACTTTCGTATGTGTATTAAGAATGTTTCTATGCCAAATCATTATTACAAACAAAATAATTTTCTATTTTGACATTGGTCATTTTATGATTGAATCTTAAATGATCTCTCAAATGATAAGTTAAAGATATTATTAAAGCGCATGTTGAAATGCATGAAAATGAATGTTATAGAGTGATTGTTTGTGTATATTGGTGATGAAGTTCACCCTCTTATAATCTTGATTGAAATATATTTGTGTATAAATGGAATGAAAAAGTTGCCTGCCCTTATGATTTAGGTTGGAAAATGTTTGTTTCAATTTGAGAAGGTTTGAAAAATATTATGATAAGATGTGCATTTTGGGTAGACAATGACTCCTGTGATAAGTGCATTATAAAATAAGAAAAATTAACATATTAAAATGATTAGAAATATGTAGATAGTTCTTGAGTTCACCTTTTATGAATGCATTTTCTTATTGTTCATGAATAAATATGATGGTGATTCACTTATAAAAACTGACATGCATAGTATTTTTTAATTCTTGAATTATTTTAATTTAGAGATATAATTATCGATTGAGTTGTTTAAATTATTCTATTGTTGATGTTTATTTTCTAAGAAAATTCTCAGTGACCTAAATAGTTGAAAGATGAGAGTACGTGTATAGCTGAATGCTTTCATTGGGAACTAGGTATTTTAATTAGTTTCAAAGTGCATATATGCTGTGATATATTATAAGAAATCTTGTAAGAATTTAAAATGATAATATAGCTAGCTCTTTTCTGTGAATAGTATGTGAGAATGTTTTTAATTATCCATTCGATCATCCTTTCCCACCTCGGTACTCTGAGCTCTTGAGCCGAGTCATGACAATTAGAAACTCTTAGGAAAGATTTTATTCTAGCACAATTCGCTTAAAATGATTTGATAGGGAGAAATGGAAAAAAAATGATTCTCCAACCTGTCCAAAATATTTTAGGTGTAGTTGCTTTTCCTGATGCTATATCCAACACCATGGCATTTTATAACATTTATAATGCTTGCAGACTTTTGTTTTTATAGTAGTGTTTGGTTGCATTGTAGTTGGTCTTCTATCTATCTTTTGATAGATAAAAAGTTACGCATCACATCTTTTACCTTTTTTTGAGAAAATGATCCCCTAACTATTTATGCGAGATTATTTTAGTCCTTGACTATATAAAAGACCCATTTAGTCCCTAGATACGTAAAATAGGTGGCAAAGTTGTTATGCCATTAAAAATAATATTAATTAACGTTAAAGTTAATGGATCGTGTTAACAAATTAGGGCATTTTAAGAATTTACCCGTTGACTTTTTTTACAAAATCTAATGACTAATTTTGTAGAAAATTTATCAATAGTAATTGTTAAAATTTATAAAGTTAACATGTATTACTGTCCTTACATAGCATATACTGAAATAGGAGATATTGAGAATATTATCGATATATTATACCTCAAATGAGATAAGTAGGAAATTAGTTTTTGTAAAAAATTTAAGATGTAAATTTCTAAAATATCGCTTTTTTTTAACTACATTCATTATCTTCAATTTCATTTTTTTTACTTTCAATTGCAAGATCATTTTGGCTTCTATTTTAAGAGTCCAAGGCATAAATTAGGAATTTTATATGATTTGAGACTAAAATAAGATGATCAGCATTAATTAAACCAACTTATGGCTTTTTTTATGAGTCCATTGTATATGTATATATGCCCCAGATAGATGCGCTGTGATACCAAGATACGGCTTTTAAAAGGCCTAGAGACTTCCAATGTCTTTTGCCTAGTTACCCCCTCATAGAAAGGAACAAAGAATCTAGTCTTAATAGCCGCATTTAAAATTTTTATTCATCATCATGGTATCACATTCATCTAACGTTCTCTGTTTCATTTCACTTTTAAATCAATGGATAGATCAGTATATCTTCTTGCAAAAATGTTACTGGTGCAAATCATCATTTGCATTGCTATTGTTTTGGTCAACCCTGAATTTTAATTATATTTTGTAGAAATGTTTTGCCTCATGAAAGCACATTCAAGATTTCAATTTTGGATGTAAAAGTTTTTTTTTTTAAGATATTCCTTGACATATTTTGTGTCATTGTAGGCTGTTCAAGTGCTTTTGTCATCACGAGAAAATATAAATGTTGCTGAAAATATTGGTCTAAAAGATTCAACGGTTCAATTGAATGAGGTGGACAGGAAGAGTCAGGGGATTGACCCTATACAAGTTAGTTGTTTTCCCTACATAGATATTTAATTTATCAATGTGCAAATGTATCATATATTTTCAAGTTTATTTGTCTCTATAATCAAACATTTTTTGCTATTGTTAGCCATGAATATTTTCTTGAAAATTTTTTTTTCTATCAAAGATGAGCTGCTAAGTTTTCTAGCCACTTAGGGAGTCCATGCTGACAATTGTTTAAATCATTCCAGTTTACTTTGAAGTTTTAGTACTTAAGATTATTATTATTATTATTGTCTCTTTGCTTAGCTTCAAGTTTTTAGTCTCACTAGAAAATGATGCGCTATCTTTATTTTTTTACTTCCAACGCTTCAGAAGTTTGTTCTGATTGGATTCTTACTGATTCATGACTATGGTCTTGAAGCTTATGTTGATCTTGGTCCAATTCTGTCAAATGAGCCGGCTACCCCTGTCTCTTCCACGCTTATGACTCTTTCCTCCCAATGCTCTTCTGGAGCAGTTCTTCAAGATTCATACTTGAGGCATTTTTATAGGATGGCCTTCACCATTAGTGCACAAGATCATAATTTATCTCTGAAGATCTACAAGCAGAATGAAGAAGTCCACACTGATGATCACTTGGTTAATTTCACTGGAATAGAGTAACTTTGTACCAACCATACTCTTGGGTTAACCTAATCCAATTTAACGGCTCAATTTTCTTAAGCTCTTTAGGTAGCTTGGACTCATATGGTTCGACTTGAAAGAAGGGAGGGAGGAGTGAGAAATGCTGCATCACTTTGGAGTGCCCCATCAACAAGAAACCTAGTATAAAAGTATCATTAAATGCCACATCACCATTACCATATCATCAAGAAACCTACCTATCCTCTTTAGGTTGGCAACCTCTCCTTAGATGAACAGGTGTTTGATCATCTCTACCCACCCCTTTTCTAAGTGGTTGGTTTAGGTTCTCTTACAGATAATAATTATTCTAATTTACTTCATTTTTTTAATTAGATGGCTGGCTTATCCTTTATAATTTGAATTATATTTAGAATTGTTTATTCTCTTCTATTACTATAAGTTGGAACTCATGTAATTTGAGTTTTAAATTTAATGATTAATTGAAAGGACTTAAATTATCCCAAAATTTTCCCTCTTCTTTGGCCACCACTTAATCTTTCTAAGATGCCAGCCTAGTAATCAACCTACTCCCTTCTCACTTTCTTTTTCTATCTGAGAGGCCCCTTGAAGGAGTAGGGTGATTCAAGCACGGTCAATGTGTAGTTAAGGAAGATTTAGCCTAACTTAAAACTTTCATTCTACTCCTCATGATGGGAAGGTATAATCAACCTAAGCCTTAGATCTAGATCCCTTTTTCTTCTTCTTGAAGGAGTATATTTAACTTTCATAGATGTTCTGACCAGACGCACGTAAAATGTGACATAATATTGAAAGTCAAATCGATGACCTTAACCTATCGCTTTGCAATGCTTAGAATGCTTAACTCAACTTGAATGAAGACTAGAAACCTTTTTAAAAGCAATGAATTTTTACAACAGTCAATGAAAGTATACTCCCTGAATGTTTTCTTAAAAGCACAATATTATAATTAGGAAACATGTTTAATAACAACTAGGGCAATTATAAAAATATTAAATAATTAAATACAAAGATACCATGATACCCAAGAATTCATTATATCAAGAAAATTACTTATTTTTTGGATGGTTTTGCTTGAAGCATGATGAAAACAAGGGAGCGATGATATACATATATTTATATTAGCCTTGTTTGGTATATAGAATTTGAAACCTTCTATTTACAGCTCATCTTCACTTAGAATGTTCCCAACATAATCATAGGGTTATTGTGACTCATGATCATCAATGTCTTCATAAAAAAAGTAGAGATGAGGATCTTAAAGATTAGGAGAACAATGTCAGTAATATTTCTTGTAGAAGATGTGCATATTATTTTTATTTGGGATAATAGGGGTAGACACATTAAGCTTATAACTATTAGGATTTGAAGAACTTATAAAGAACTTGAAGGCTTGCTTGGAAGACAAATAGAAACTTTCTGTTGTTTATAAAACACTCAAAACTATCTTAATTTTCTTGAATCGGTGAAGTAGGTAAAATAATGTGAAATGGATCAAGGACCCCCATCAATTTATAGATGAAAATAGTATCTTTAATGGGATCCATCACCTTAAGATTTGAACATATAGAAACAAAGTGTTACTTCATTAATTTCCTAAAATATCCTATTTCACTAAACACGTCACCAGATCCGAAACATGTATCTACTAGTTGACAAAAGATGTCTTTTGATCATTCAAAGTGAAACTTTACTTACTACTTAATGATAAAGTATTTCAACAAACATTCAAAATTTGAGTGATTTTAGGACTTACATGTTTTACAAGGTAACTTTTAAGTTTAGTTATAATTTCTCAAAATTCATGAGGGTGTTTCTAAAATGCATGCAAAGACAATGCAAATGCATCGAAACTCATGCAAGTGCATCAGATCAATGAATCATAAGATATGCAGGTGCATTATGTAGCTGCACTAAAGTTTGTGTAAAGACATCACAATGGTGCATCGAAATTCATGCAAGTGCACTAAGAGTCATGTTAGAAACATAAACTTACTTGCATGCACTTTGACCCATGCATTATCCTGAGAATACTGAGCGGGGTAAGAATGAAATTGACTCAAATTGCTTAGCCTTGAAAAATATGCAAATTTTTTGAATGATAAACAATCATTATGAAAGTTATCTTTTAAAATCCAAAGTTCAAAATTGATACACATGCACACTCTCCAATCAGCCAATTTACTTATATAGTGAAGTTATAAGTTCTACTTGATTAGTCTACTCTTTCTCCTTATGAGGACCTAAGTCGATGAGGCTGATATTTTTCAACAATACCTCAAATGATAAACTTCAATTAAATTATAAATGAAAAGTGATTTTAACTATTCTCTTAGCCTAGCTACATCCATTCTGTCTTCCATTTGCATATGCCCTTTAATGGCTTTAATAAATCAATTTTATATTAAAAATGCAAACTATTGATTTCAAGATTGTGAAGTACAATTATAAGTTCTAACTTAAAGAATCGATGCTCTACTTGATTAGAGTCAACAAGATTTGCGATAGAATAAATTTTCAAGATTAATTTAAACCATATGCAAATGATAGTCCTCTATGCTTGAGATAGAGTTTGTAACATGATAAGTTTTCAAATGAATTTAAATGATACATAGCATGTCTCATCCTCTATTGAGAAATCAAAGTTGACAAGGTTTGAAGTAAATAAAATTCTATTAATTAAATATCTCAATGATGACCGTCTTGATAGAAAAGTTTATTATAATTTAAATAATTAATATTTTATTAGTATATTCAAATGAAATTCAAAAGAATAAAAATTAAACAAGCTACATAATGAAATCCATTATTTAAAAGCTTCAAGTGAAAATTCATTCACCCTTCACAATCGTTAGCCATGGATGATAAAGTTTAAGAAATCTTTAGCTCTTAGAAAACTTATTGTTAGATCAAGTGCTTAATTACATTCACTCTCAAGTTATTTTATGCTAGTAAAGATATAGCTTGTGTCTTCTGTTTCTTATATTTTTTCCACAAGATGATGTCATAAAAACTTATGATTAGAGCTCTAAGCGGGTGGTTTACTGAAATGATACCATTAAAATACCATCACTATAGCTATTCTCCATTCAGTTATTCTCCGGCCCTTAGTTTTTCTTCTTGGACAATGCAACCCAAATCTTGTAAAATTTTTTTATTGGTCAATTACCTTCTAAGTAGATCAGAACTATAACCTAGAATAGAGGATTCTTCATCACTATTAGATTCAAGCTAAGGGTGAGGAATTTTATCAATTCTAAAATCTAAGTTGTTGCTACTACTATCGTTAAGTTCTCACTCTAAAATTAACCTTAATAGAAAGTTCTCATTCCTTTGTTGGAGGGGTAATCAACTATAGGTGGTTGCGTTTATGGGAAATCCCTTACCTGATCTAAAGTCCTTGCAAAATGATGGAAAAAATCTCTAGATAGTGTCTTATCTTAAAATTAATTTTCCTTCTAAAAGTTTTACCCAAAACTAATATCAAAACTTTTGCGAGAGCCGGGCACAAAGTTTATTTCTTTGAATATAATGCTTTTTCTCTTGATCGCAAATTTTTTTTTTCTTTTGTAAAAATGATGGATTCATCATTAAGGCTATTTTCTTTTCATTTTGGTCAATTCCATCACGATATAACTATCTTTTATTAATGCAAACCTATGCCCATCTTTTTCTAGGATGAGATTTTTGAGCTTATTAGGTTGCTTTATATGTATAGTAGATGCTAATTCTTATTGGGTCATACCCAATATGGTAGTCTTTCACAAATTCATATAAGGCTTTCACATGGTTGGTGACTAGTTAATGAGGTTAATTGACTATAGTCACTTGTTATAATATTATCCTTAGATATAGACCATTCAATACTCTTCTCTAGATGTACATACTATATCATTAAATTTTTGATACATACGCTTAGGTAGTGTCCTCATTCTGATTTATCATGGAACCACTAATCACACACGTCTAGGTTGTTTTTTTTTTTTGTTGTTTTGATTGCATTTCTTCAATCAATCTACTTTACACTCTTTAGGTTCTATCTTTATTGAACTTTTGTAAGTAGATGTTGCTACTACTCATCTTTTGAGGCCTTTTGTGGCTAGACTTGTGCATTACGTTACTGTTAGAAAAGGAGGTGTAGGCTACCTCAGAATTTTGTGATCATTGTCATAAGGTAGTATTTGAAGGCATTCCCTTACAGTTCTTTTTGTAAAAATTTTTAGCATATTTTCTTCAATCTTTTCAAGACTCATTTTGATCTACGACAATCAAACAATCAGGTGCAAGAGGGACATTTAATATTCAGACCTTATCTACTCCTACAATAGTTGTTGAACCACCTCCTCACTTGTTCAAGTTTTGTTCTCAGAATTTAGAATCAATTGACTTTTTTTAGGATAGTAAAACTATTGTGTGTTTCCAATCTATAGATTTGGTTTTTATATCTTTTATAAACAAAATAACGAAATTTGATTATCTGATTATGGCTTTCCCCTTCCTCCTATTAATGAAAACATGGATGGTCAGGATGATCAACAACCTGATCATTTTGATGGGAGTAGTATGAGTGGCAACGTTCTAGTGGATAGGAGGTTTTAAATCCTATTTATTAGATGGGGTTATAGTAAAAAATATCAATTTTCTTTTATTTTCATCAGGCTTCAAGCAAAGGCAATCCAATTAATCTCTTTTTCTTTTATGTTGTTTCCCCATACTGTTGGATGTTGCACCCTTTAGTTTCATGTTTAATGTATATGCTCTTTTATTTTTGTCTTTGTAGTCTTAAAATTTCTTGGTAATTGCTTTTGTGGTACACATACTGTTTTCTTATTTTAATATTATGCATAAAATAGATTGCAACTACATTCTTGGGACTTCTTTTACTTCTTGACAACATTGCATCAAATTTGAAATTTGTGCGTACTTTAATTAGGCATCATTGCCAGTATTAGTCTGTATTCTTTTCTTTGTTGATTATAGAATATCATCTAGCTAGAGCAAATTTAAGCAAACCTAAATAATGTGGAAATCAGATTGATCATGAGTGAAAAGAAATCTTATAGTTAGAAGAGAATTTGATCTTAGTTATTGGTCAGCTAGAAGATATGTCCGGCCAATTGGAAGACCTTAGTTTTTAAAAGAACTTAGAAAGACCTTGGTAATCATATCCTATTTTTAAATAAATTCTAGGAAGATTTACATGCATGCCGCCCAATTTTATGCATTTACATATTTAACAGCTAAAGTTCAATATTTATATATCTAACACTTTCCTAGGTATGAAAAGGTGTATTTTGTCTTGAAAAAAAAATACTGATTGTGGTATTTTTGATGTGTTATGAGAGATTTATGTGACATTTTATGCAAATATTAAAATTTAGATGTTATATATATATAATCACACTATTTTTTACCTATAAGATGCTTCTTTTCTCTCTTTTAGAATTTATGACCCTCACAGAAACTAGAAAGCAGGAAAAGCTACCAGAGAGAATGATTGCAAACAAATATACCATTTATAACTAAAAACTTAGATTAGAGAGAGTTGCCTTAGATGGTTTGGCCACATAAAGTCGGGTCGATGACCAGAGATCATTAGATTTTTGTTATGTTAAGAAAGGTAGAGGTAGACCTAAAAGACTTGGTTAAGATGTATAAAAAATAGTATCTTGAATTAAATGAGAATTTGACACATAATAGGACACAATGGAGACGAAGGATTCATGTAGCCGACCCCACTTGGTGGGATAAAGACTTGTTATTGTTGTTATGTTTTAACTTGATGATGATTGCAAATCACATAAAAAAATAAAAATAAAAATGAAAACTCGATGATTGCAAAGAGGCGTGCAGTTTTCAATGAAATGCACAAATAAACCTGTTAGAGAACCTCTTGTGGATGAATCTAATAACTATGTTGTTTTTCTTGCTCTTCAGATTGAGCTTCTCCTTGGAAAGGCATACTCTGATTGGGGCCACGTTAGTGATGCTGTTGCTGTTTATGATCAACTCATTTCTAAGCACCCAAATGATTTCCGGGGTTACTTGGCAAAGGTTCATACCCTATTCTTCTATAATTTGTTTTCAATACTTTTTTTTTTTAAAGATTTACATACATATCATAGATTCTTATGTATTTATATATTTCACACCTGATGTTTGATATTTATATATCTAACATCTTGCTTATGCATGAAAAGATGTATTCATTTTTAAAAAGATAATAATAGTAGTATTTTTAATGTGATATTGAAGATTTGAGTATCATAAATATAAATATCAAAGATTAGATGTTAAATATATAATAAATAAAAAAATTCAAAATAATCTCTCGACTATTTGCAAGTGACCAATTTAATCTTAGAGTATCAAATTGCTCTAATTTAGTCTCTAACTATACAAAATTGATTCAAATTAGTCCATGTAGAAATATTGATACACTATTGACCTCAATTTAATACCTCAACTATACAAAAAATGAATTCCAATTTAGTCCTTGAAGGATCTTTTTGGATCAATTTTGTATAACCAGGACTAAATTGGAGCAACTTGATACATGAGACTAAATTGACCACTTGCAAATAGTCGGGAGTCCATTTTAGGATGCAGCCCTGTAAATATACAAGAGTTATGTGGTATGTATGTAAATGCCCCTTTTTTATTTTCAATATTGTGCCTAAGTTTTCTTTTATAAGAGAGGGCAATGCAACTTTGTTAATCATATTTTTCTGGTCTTCAATAAGCACTACATAAGTTCATTATGTTTATTTAACTTCAATAAAACCTTATAGATGTATAGTAAGTGAAATTCTGAGCTCGAAATTATATAGCTAAACTCTGATGCAATGTATTGTGCTATTTTAATTCAGCTGCAGCATTTCTATTTGCAACTTTGCTTTCAAACAATTTTCAATTATATATCTTCTTAATCGGGGATCTCGACAGTTTTGCTGGATTTACAATATGCATGATGGGATTTTAAACATTGTTTTATATAAAATATCGAATATTTTGGACTTTCTCTCGTCATGCATCAGGAACTGTTTGATCTCTTATGGGTGGTTTGGAGAATGAGATTATTTTTGTTAGATTTTATGAGAAATAAATCTCAAAATTGTCTCTTGACTATTTGCATGTGTTCAATTTTGTGTTAGAGTATCACAATTCTCCAATTTAGTCCATGATTATACAACTTTACAATTAATAAATAATTGATGGATTGAAAGGCTCTATCTTCAAGTATTCATAGTACTTTAACACCCTTTGTTGCTAATTTTATGTATTTTTTTTAATATTTTTTTAAACAATCTTTTGGGAGAGGAAAGGGGGATTTTGTATTTTTTTCCTCTTATATTTAAATAATATTCGGAATATTTTTAAGGTGCTTTGTAATTTTATATATTTTTTGGATATTTCTGGAAATTTCTAGTAATTAAAATGCGCTTCTTGCCAAAAAAAATTGGGATTCTTTATTTTTATTTTTTTTCTAATTTGTATACTTGGTTAAGATAACACTACCATTCTTAGGTCCCAAGTCCCGATGCAAAAGTGGAGGTTGCGTTAGTAGTAAAAAGGTGTAAAATTTGTCGAAATAATCATGATGAATCCTTTAAATCATTGTGTATAGGGAGTCCCACAGGCGGCGTTTATATGGCTTGAATACTGATGAAAAATGTTAAGCCATTTATTGGCGCCCATTGCAGTGTTAAAATAAGCATTATGGATGCGGAAAAAGAAGTTAGTCCATAGAATTAGGTTAGGATCTCTTGGAATATAGGTACTCTTACAGGTAAATTAATGGAATTAATAGATATTATGGTTAGAAAGATAAATATTTTATTCAAACTAAATGAGTTGGTGAAAGGCGAGGAGATTGATAATTTAGGTTTTAAACTTTTGGTATTCGTAAAAAGAAATGGTGTAGGTGTGATTATAGATAAAAGTTTGAAGGATAATATTATAAAGTATTAATAGATGTGGAGAATTTTAGCTTTAAAGATTATTGTGAATCTTAGATTATGTTATAATATACATGCCTCAAGTAGGTTTGGAGGTAAGCTTCAAAAAAATTTTTTTTGGAATGAATTAGAGGATTAATCTGATACTCTTGAAGAAAAAATATTTATCGGGGAGATTTAAATGGACATGTTGGTAGAGTGGTAGAAGATTTTAAAAGTATTGTGGTTATGGATTTGGGTATAATGAAGAAGGTAGGGGTATATTAGATTTTTCTTACATGATTGTGTAGTTCTATCTTTATTTAAGAAAGAGATGAACATATTATTACTTATAAAATGGATCTAGTTAACAGATTGATTATTTTAGATAAGAAAAATAGATCGTTTAGATTTGTAAAGATTGTAAGGTATTCCAAGTGAAATTTTAAGTCTCGATATCATTATTAGTTTTAGATTTTAAGATGAAAGGTTATAAGAAAAATAAATTAAATTATTGTCTTAGATTAGATGACACTTAAAGAACATGAAATAAAATATTTTAAGAGTAAAATACAAGAAATTAGAATTTGGGAGGTTCATAAAATTAGTTATGTGGGAAAAATATCAAGTGAAATTAAGAATTCTAAAGATGTGTTTAGAGAATCAAAAGAAAAAAACTTATTTTAATAAGAATAGTTGGTGGTGAGTCGAGTGTCAAAAAAAGATAAGAAATAAGAATCATTGTTATAAAACTTGGTTTTAGATGTAAACTTGAGAGAGAAAGATATAAAATTCGTAGAGATTAAGAAAGCGATATATGATCACGAAAAATTTAAAACTTTTAGTGATTTATCTGATAGATTAGATCTGAAAGAAGGTGAAAGATGTATGTATAAGTTAGCCAAAAGAGATAGGAAAGTAAAACATAGTTAATTAGGGGTATTAAGGATGAAAATAATAAAATCTTAGAAAAAGATGAAAATAAATGGATGAGGTATTTTGATAAACGATGAAGGATCGAAAGTACAATTGATTTTAGCAACCTTAATATCTAAACAAAAATAGAATTTCATTTTATCGTCGTTTTAGTAAATCAGTTAGTGAAGCTTTAAAGAAAATGAAATGTAAAAGCGATAGGGCAGGATAATATTCCAATAGATGTGTGGAAATGGTTAGAGATCAAGGAATTTCTTGGCTTACAAATCTTTTAATGTTATTTTAAAGACTAAAAGATGTCGATGAGTGGAGAAAGAGTTTGTTGGTTCTGTATTTAAGAATAAAGGTAATGCACAAGAGTGTGCAAATTACGAGGAATTAAGTTAATGTGCCATACATTAAGATGGGAGAAATGAGCATAGGTTACGATGTGATACTGAAGTTTCTCCTGTCTTTGGTTTCATGTAGATCTACTATGGATGCTATACATTTGTTAAGAGGTTTGATGGAGAAGCATAGAGAAAGTAAGAAGGATCTACATATGATATTTATTGATTTAGAAAACTTATGATAAAGTCTCAAGAGATGTTCTTTGGACAGTTAGAAACGAGAAAGGAGTTAATATTGATTATATTCAAGTCATTAAGGATATGTATACTAGAGCATTACTTTGTCCAAACACAAGGAGGATTGACAAAATATTTTCCTATTTCTTGGATTACATCAAGGATCAACATTAAGCCCTTATCTTTTACTTTAGTTATGGATGTTCTTGAGGCATTTACAAGAAGATGTACCTTGGTGTATGCTTTTCATGACATTCTTCTTGTTGATAAGACTAGAGAGGGAGTCCAAAAACTTAAATTATGGAGGTCAACTTTAGAGTCTAAAGGTTTTCGTTTAAGTAGATCTAAAGCGAATATATGGAGTGTAATTATAGTTGTAGAAGTTTTAGTGATAGTGTTGTGACTTTAGGTGATCAAGTCATTAATAAGAGAGCGATTGATATTTAGGCTCTATGTTCAAAATGATGGTGAAATAGATGGAGATGTTATTAGTAGAATTCAAGTTGGATGGTTGAAGTGGAGGAATACATCGGCCTATTATGTGATAGAAAAGTTACAAGCTTAAGGAAAAATTTTATAAAATGGTAAGACTAATGACTTATGGTGCGAATGTTGGCCAAAATAAAGAAAGCATAAAAGTAAGTTAAGTCTAGATGATGATGCTCGTGGATGAGTGGCTTTACTCTTAGAGATAGAATGCAAAATGAGTATGTTAGGGAAAAAGTTAGTAGCTCAGTGGTAGATAAGATTAGGAGAGTCGCCTTAGATGGTTTGGCCACATAAAGCGTCCGTCCAGGACATAGGAGAGTAGATGCATTATATTTTTATGTTAAGAAAGGTAGAGGACCTAAAAAGACTTGGTTAAGATGTATAAAATTATCTTAGTATCTTGAATTAAATGAGAATTTGACACATAATAGGACACAATGGACAGTATTCATGTGACCCACCTAGTGGGATTAAGGCTTGTTGTTGTTGTTGTATACTTGGTTAAGATGTATAAAAAATGATCTTAGTATACTTGATTTAAATGAGAATTTGACACATAATAGGACACAATGGAGACAAAGGATTCATGTAGCCGACCCCACCTAGTGGGATTAAGGCTTGTTGTTGTTGTATGTTCATTTCAAATAGTTGAATATTCAATACCAACAAATGACTGCCAAAACAAGAATCTTTGAACCTATAACTGAAATTTTACTTTGAATCCTCAATACATATACACCAAAATTCAAATTAAGGTCAATGAAATTAATTTTCATGTCAGATGATTGTAAATCTTTTGCTCAGCTTCACATGTTACTTAACCTTTCTTTTGTGAGCACAAATTTATTCAATTGGGCCTTAACAATTCCAATCATCCAGTGGTTAGAATGGCTTTATCTTTAGGTTGGTGACTGAATTTAAGCTTTTTTTTTGCTTATTTTTTCCTTTAAATATTTTCATTTTTGTAACTAGTCATTAATTTAATCTCTCTTTGATTTGATATTTTCTTGGCTTAAACGTGCTAAATATTTACTTTGATGTTTTGTCAGGGAATCATATTGAAAGAAAATGGTAAAGTTGGAGATGCAGAAAGGATGTTCATCCAGGCATGTCTTCCTTGTGTTTATCTGCTATTACATAGTTTTAATTCATCATTAATCAATGTTAGTTTATCATTAACCATGAAAAGATTTTCTGAATGCTGAAAAATTTGATAATTACAATAGAAATATATTTTGGTGTGTGACTGATTTTTATATTTAGATTCATTATGCTAAACATCTTAACTATTTGAATCTCTCAACTTCATAAGCAATTGGAATGGCATTAGTTTGAATGAAACAAACGAAATTTTGAACAGATGAAACTTTTTGCTATAACAGTCACGCTCATAAACATGTTTTTCATCTATTCGCTAAACATTTCAGGAACATCTGTATAGAAGTATACACTTTTTTCTTTAAAAGAAAAGAATGCTTAGATACCACATAATTCTCATGTATTTACATATTTGACACCTAAAATTTAATATTCACATATATATTTTCTTGTGTTGAATATATGGAGTGTAATTTTAGTTGTAGAAGTTATATTGGTGGGGTTACGATATTAAGTGATCAAATTATTAAAAAGTGGGAACGTTTCAGATATCTTAGGTCTATTGTTCAAAATGATGGTGAAATAGATGGGGATGTTATTAGTAGAATTTAAGTTGGATGGTTGAAGTGGAGGAATGCATCTGCTGTTGTGTGATAGAAAGGTATTGCTTAGATTTAAATGAAAATTTATACGATGGTGGTAAGACCTGTAGTGATTTATGATGCAGAATGTCAGCCAGTAAAAGAGAAGCTTAAAATCAAAGTGTTGCAGAGATGAGGATGCTCAAGTAGATGAGTGGCTCTATTCTTAGAGATAAAATGCAAAATGAATATATTTGTGAAAATAGCTCTAATAGCGATAAGATTAGAGAATTGCCTTAGATGGATTAGTCACACATAAAGTGTTATCGATGGCCATTAGAAGAGTAGATGTATTAGATTTGCTTTATGTTAAGAAATGTAGAGGTAGGCCTAAAAAGACTTGGTTAGAATGCATAAAAAATGACCTTAATTTATCATAGTGGGATAAAGGCTTGTTGTTGTTGTTATATGTTTTTCTATATATGAAAATATGTATTTAACTTTTAAAAAGTTATTGATAATGATATTTTTGTATTGATTTGTGTATTATTTATATAAATATTAAAATTTAGGTGTTTGATATATATTATATATAAAAAATATGTGGTATGTATGTAAAAATCACCACTTTGATTATCACATAATAAAAAAATTAGTTCAATGTGTTGGCAATCATTATATGTTAAATCTTATTGATGGATGTAAGACAAGCATCGCTGGTAATTGTCGTCTCCTTCAACCTTTGAGACCCGGATTTTATAGAAATATGCATTAAAAATAGTTCGTTTGCCTAAAATTTGATATTTACAAGTGATATACGATAATAAATTAATCAAATAAAGTACAAAATTTGAAAGAAGACATATTAAATTATAAATCATTCAAATTCTGATTTTAATAAATTTATGGTCAAATTATATGTCTCAGTGAGACGAGTCTACTAGCAAGAATAGTTTAATTAGTTTATGTAAATCAAACTTCAAAAGTATAATTAGAAACTTCAATGTATTAATTGAATGGTCAAACGATCTCTAAATTTGATATTTTTATAATCGATTGAGAGCAAAGAGAGAAAAGATAAGATCACTTAAATGGAAGTCGTTAAAAGAGAAATAAAGAGTTAACTTAGCCAAGTCAAGATAAAAGATATCGTCTATTTTCAAGTGTGAAAATGAGAATTTATAAATTATTAAATTTGATTCTAAATATTTAATGTAAGGCTAATGGTGGTGCCATGTTATCGATATGATTAAAAAAAAAAAAAGCAAATTTAGCATTATTATGAACAAAATCTGAGATCAAGAGAAAAACATTTTATGAATTCTTTTTTTTTTTTGTGTATTTTTATATGACCAAATATTTAAGTAATTTTATGATATTTATATTATTAAAAAAATCAAAATATTCATCATATGATGCACAGTAAAACATTCAAATGTATATATATTTTTATTTTATTTTATTTATATCAATGCAGGATGATTATTAGCCGCTGCATAGTCATGTTAATATATTAATATTGTTATCTTCATCTACTAGCAGGCAAAATTCTTTGCTCCGGAGAAAGCCAAGGCACTAGTTGACAGGTATTCAAGGCAATGAGTCAAATCCAAGGTAATATATATAAATATATATATGGGCTTTCTTATTTCCTTTAATATTATTGCATAGTAAAATAAAGATTTATATTTTTATAAATATACTTTTTTTTCTGTGAAGCATTATCATCAAGGATAAATATTTCAAAAATATTTGAGAAAAATAAAATCAATAAATATAAATATCAAAATTTTAGCACAAATTGTATTAAAATGCTATTATTGCAAAACAAAAGCATTATGCAAATTTCTGATAACAATCAAATAATGTATGTTTATACTTTAGGTTAAATGACAATGATACATGTAATTTTTTTTATTTAGACTGTCAAAAATATATTTGCAATGGTACTTTTGTTCTATATATTGGAAAATAATTAAAATAAAATTAAGGTAATTTTAAATGATATAAAGAGCTTTAATTGTCTTTTTTTTTTTTGCTTTGCTTTTGATTTATTATATAATTATAATTTTTAAAATAATATTTATTTATTTATGGTAATAAAATTTTAATATCATTTTTATCATTAATATTTGGTATTATTTTTATTCATTTTTATCATTTTTATCATTAAATTTTGACTTCCTTTGTATTCTTTTATTTTCGATGTGTGCTGGATTTTTATTTAAAATTAAGATGTTAAAATTTCTTTATTGGTATGAATTTTTTAGCACGCAATACCACTAATTGTAGGATCCGGTGCATTGGTGCTGGTGTGGTTGCACCCAAACATAATACTTATTGTAAATTTCACAAATGATTTTTTATGGGTGAAACATGGAGATGATTGGCGATTGGGTACTATTGAGATTTTGGCGCCTCTTTCATTTTGCGATCTTATAATTTCTCAAAACTCAATCTTATCTTGTAGACTAAAACTCGTGATTTTAAAATTGTTGCTATTGGTACTATTGCTTTTTATGACGCTACTTATCAACTAATTTATATTTGATTATTTCATGGTTGATTTCATTGGTCTTAAAGATTTTGATGTAATTTCTCCGAAGAACTAAAGTCATATGGTCGAGAAGATGATGATGCAGATATAAGGCTATCTTCCTCATCATTGATGTGATTGTTGGCGAGTTGAAGCAAATCGATCGACATTATTGTTATTGTAAGTTGCGTGTGTAAGCAAATCGATCGACATTATTGATGTGATTGTTGGCGAGTTGAAGCAAATCGATCGACACTATTGGTTCCAAGATTTTGATGTAATAAAATATTATATTTTTTATGATTTATATTAACATGATTTTAAAAATTAGTTCGGATCAATTAGTTCGATTGCTTTGATCGTAAATCGCTCTTATGATTTGTTCAATTTTGGTTCAAAATTGCTTATTGGTAGAAACATCCAACATTAGAGTTGAACCAATGAATTGGAAGAAAAGATCAATTTTAAAATTAATTAAAAAATTTTTTTTAGTTAAAAAGATGATATTTAAATTAAAAGTAGATAAAATAATTAAGATATTATGTTTTAGAATTTTAAATTAGAAGTATATTTAAAACATTTAAAAATGAAGAGTCAAATTAAAATATTATATATTAAATTAATAAAAATATTATTATATTATTATTATATCATTATTATTGTGTCATTTTAATTTTATAAAAATAAAGTTGATATTTATGATATCATCATTGAATCTTGAATTTTTTTATTCTCTTTATTCAAAATTTAATTTGATTAAAAAAATATTTTATCTTAATAATTTTTTTTTGTATATTTAAAGTACTTTGGGCCTAATATCTCCATGAATTTATATTTTGTTTGTAAAATTATTTAATGTAGGAGTAAGATTTTTCCTACACTTATGGCAATTATTTTGTTAATTATATATAAATATCTAATATTTTTCTCATTTTATAATAAATATGTTTATTATTTAAGAGATTTATATACATATCACATAATTCTTATGTATTTTCATATCTAACACTTAAAATTTAATTTATATATATATATATATATATATATATATAATACTCTAATATTCAATATAACATTAAAAATATCATCATCATTCACTTTTTTAAGTATAGAAAAGTGTTAAATAAGTAAATATTTAATTTTAGATATTAGATATATAAATACATAAGAAATATGAGATATATATGTAAATCTTTCTTATTATTTGAAGTATATACTTAACCAAAAATAAGTCTAAGATATTCTAACTCAATATTTTTTCTTCCTAATATCGAAGATTTGTGTGTTATTTATGTAAATATAAAATATAAAATATTAAATATGTAAATATATAAAAATTATGTGCTATGTATATAAATGCTTTAAAATATTAATAATAGTTGGTGATGGCATATCACACCTCATAGTTTATCTTGGCTCCTAAGTCTCTCTTTTCAGAGGAAGGAAGGCCATCTTCTCCACTACTCCATCAAGACTTGAGCTCCAAGCACCCTTCTCAATGGCAAACAGCCCATCCTTCCTCTACAGCTTTCAGCAGTAAAATTATATTTAAATTATTAAATTTTAAAATATAGTCCCAAATAGAAATTTTTTATTTTTTATTTTTATGATAAATTTATAATTATTTAAAAAAAAAAATATATTAATTACTTGTATTTCTTATTTCTCATTCAGTTTCAAATGAGATAAAGGAGAAGAAAAGGCCTAAGCTTTCTACCAGCTAAGGATATTGTTGTGACACCAAACAATGAAATGACTATACCACCAAAACACTGGCTTACCTGTGGCTATCTGATTTATTATTTTTTTTAAGATATAAAAATCCAAACTTTATCAACAAAAATATAAAAATCCAATTTTTATGAACAATAATGGTTTGGATTATATTAACAAAATCTTTTCTTTTTTGTAAGTGAAAAGATTGAACTTTACAGACACTTGCTGTGCATATTTGTTTTTTTTTTTATATCTTTGGTTGTAAGATAAAAGAGAGGCCTTTTGATATGCAGAGAAGTGAGAGAGAAAGCATGGTAGAGAATATTCTAAACATTCTGCAAGGATAGAGAGAGAGAGAGAGAGAGAGAGAGAGAGAGAGAGAGAGAGAATTGTAGAGAATACTCTCTACACATTCTACAAGAATAGATAAGAGGGAGAGAGAGATGCAGGGAGTAGTGAGAGAACAGCAGCAGCAGCAGCAGCGTGCGAAGGATTATTATAGAGAAATGTCAGCAAGTGAAGAGAGAGAAGAGGAGGAAATGCCGAGATCAGCTCTATCGGCATTCAGAGCGAAGGAGGAAGAGATTGAAAGGAAGAAAACTGAGGTGAGAGAGAAGGTTTTCTCTCAGCTCGGCAGAGTGGAGAAGGAATCCAAACGTCTGGCAGAAATCCGTGATGTAAGTGTAGCTTTTTTAATTCAAATTACTGTGTTTTGTCATCCTGTTTATATTATATAAAATTATTTTAAAAAATTATAAAAAAAAAGTTTTTTTTTAACATGTGAAGTATCTTTGGTTGAAGGAATTCAAGTTCATTTTTCTTCGTAATTTGTTTTGGTAAAATCATTTGATAGTTCTTTGCCCAATCCTAATTTAAAATGGTAATAAAAAATTGTTATAAATATTTTATGAAGAAGTTTAAACAGTCCTTAATTAGATGATTTATGAGCAGACGATTTAGAGTGCGTTTGGGAGAGAGCGAAAATAAATATCGCATTCTAACTGCATTTTAGCTGCATTTTGAAAACTTTCGTGAAAAGCTGTGTTTTGAACCGATCGACTTATAATGGTTAGAAAGCTATTATTTGACTTTTTATAAAGTAAAAAAAATTATATAACTGCATAACTTCCTATAGTAACTTCTTTTATAGCAAATCTATCATTATTTTTCAAATAGCTACAGCATTTCCAAAACAAAACCTTAGTCATTCAGTTCATATAATTATCTTTTTTTTCTTTCTTTCTAATTAAAGTCATGAAATTATAGGAGCTTGAAACAATGGCGGATCCTACAAGAAAGGAAGTTGCAGCAATAAGGAAGAGGATTGATACAGTTAATCGTGAGCTGAAACCCCTTGGACAGAACTGCCTGAAGAAGGTTTAGTTTTTTATTAATAATTTAAAGAAAATGATAACTCTGAATAATTTAATAAAATTTTAAAATTTTAATTATTATTATTATTTATTAACTTTTATTATAAATTGTGTTTATATATTGTATATTATTATTATGTAAGGAGAAGGAATATAAGGAAGCTGTTGATGCATTCAATGAGAAGAACAAAGAGAAGGGCCAATTAGTCAATAAACTGATGGAGGTAAGCTCTCTTTGCTATAATTTTGTTGAAAAATTTATATACATAAGACACTAATTTTATGCATTTACATATCTAACGCCTAAAATTCGATATTTATAAATATAACACCTTTTCTATGTTTCAAAAAGTGAATTTTATTTCAAAAAATTAAGAAAAGTGCTATTTTTGTTGTAATAATAAATATTTAGGTGTTATATATGTAAATATTTATGTTTGACTGTTAGATATCATGCATTTATATATATCTAATACCTAAAGTTCGATATTTACATATATAACACCTTTTCTATGCTTCAAAAGGTGAATTTTACTTCAAAAAATTAAGAAAAGTGTTATTTTTATTGTAATAATAAGATTTGGGTGCTATATATACAAATATTTATGTTTGGTGTTAGATATGTAAATATATAAGAATTGTGTATTATGTATGTAAATATCCTAATTTTATTTTAGTTCTTACTTTAAAACAAAATTAATATCATGTGAATTACTTTTTATAATTTTGGAAAATCATTAAATTTTATGAGCAATTACATCACACAATTCTCTTATATATTTATATATTTAATACCAAAATTTTTATATTTACTTAAATGACACCTAAATCTTTATTATTATATCAAAAATAGTAACATCATTATTTTTTAATATGAAATGTACTTTTTTATATATAAGAAAAGTATTATTTTTGTAAATATCAAAATTTAGGTGTTAGATATATAAATATATAAGAATTGTTTGGTAAGTATATAAATTTTCCTAAATTTTATTTGGATTAGTGCTATATACAATGCACTAATTTCAAAGCAAATTTAATATTTTTCGAGCCATCATGATACAATTTGCATAAGCATATTTTGATATAATTTTTTAATAAATAAAATTAATTTCTTTTGAAATATTTTATGGATTATTTATTTATTATTTTTTTGGTGCAGCTTGTGAGTGAGAGTGAGAGATTGAGGATGAAGAAGCTGGAGGAACTGAGCAAGACAATAGACTCTCCATTGATTCAATCTGAGAGCATAACCAAAGAATTAAGTAATTCTTCATGTGTGGATGTTGAAGAAGATGATTTAGTTTCCTCTTGTTATCCTCATAGAGATTTGAATAATTGTTTTCTTTTGTTTTTTTTTTTAATTTTCTGAATTTAATTTGGTATTATTCACTTGAAGCTTTTGGTTCACAAGAAAAAATCCTAATAATAATAATAATAATAATAAATAATTAATAATAATAATATTATTATTATTTTGAAAAAAAGAGTGTGTGGCACTACTAATATTCTACAATTCCTAATTCCTCATCGCTCTTTCGATAATTTTGAGAATTTAAGTATAAAGAGATGCTCTTACATCTCTTGGATGACATCATAGTGGTTGAGAAAATATTATGATGTTTGAAGTAGAATTTAATTATATTGTAGTGACTGAAGAGTCAAATAATTTAAATTGACTTGATAATTAGTTATCATAGATTTTGATCAATCGATTATGCTCGGATATGTCGAGAAGGTTAGGTCAACAGATTTGGATGGGTTGAGAGAAAATTATGTCAAGTCATGATCATTTACTCGAACTTCTAAATTTGAGGGGTATGCATTTGAAATATTATTTTGCAAGTATTCTAATGTTTAGAGATATCCTAAAGTTTTTAATTAGCAATGTCCACTGTGGGCTCTGAAAATTTGCCACCGATTTCTTGACAAACATGAATTGAAAGGAGTTTGATCTGATATCCGTGTAATTTTCAGAAGGCAGATAGAATTGTAGATACGATACTACCCAGAGATTTCGCCCTCATTTGGTGATGACTTTAGATATAGTTCTAGGTTTCCTATAGGCACAAGCCCATATAGTTAATTATCTCTCTCAATGCTGAGAGAAAGCTTTTGATTAAGGCTTGTTGTTAGATCGCTAAATGCATAGCGTATAGTAGCAGCATATGGAGTTTAAAATTTAGAATTTAGAATTTATGAAATTCATTATTATTAGCTTAAACCAGATGGTTGGGGAATGATGAGGTGCCCGATTTAGATCCGTATTCGTCATTGATATCGTGATCCCTGTCAACTTAGTCAAGAGGTAACGAGAAGAATTCTTCTCGACATATGGGTTATGTCAAGAAATTCCGTAGACAGGTAGTATTTGTCTGAGACAAGATTAAGTTCACCCACCTAACATGAGTTTTTGCCTTCGGTGTATCCTATGATTGAACTCAAAGGAGCCGGGGAGCATACGCTACGTGATCATAATATGATGGAGTCTTATTGGTCAAACGTCGAGGACTGGGTAAATCGCATCATTTTGGAGCTCTTGGCCAAACCACGTAATCAGGACAGGCTATGTCCCTTCGTAGAGATTTATTGAGAGTGACATGCTTGACACTTGACTTTGACTTCTTTGTGAGCTGAGTTTTCTTAATTTGTCACAAACGTTGTGGATGGTAGATTGAGTTAGATTTTTTTTTTAAGTTTTTAGATTGAATTTTATTTAAGCATTTTTTAGATTGACACTCAATTTGAGTTAATTTGATTATAAATTAGTATCACATTTTGATAGAAGTATCCCATCCGGTTGAAATCACCATTCAAATATCTCGGGGTAGTGATTGAATCAAATATATTTGAGAACTTTAGATCAATAATCGTTTTAAACACAGAGGATTAGATCTACTACGCATTAGTAAAACTACCGAGATATTTTACTAAGTTGAAATTATTATAATAGATTTTTAGGTTATGACATAAATATATGAGATTGATTGATAGAATATCAGTTAAGTGTGCTTGATAATACAAAATTATAAAATTCTTACATTTAGATTAACCTCTGATTATAAATATTGGAAAAATTTCTCTGAATGAGAAGAGAAATGAATATGCGTAATTAAACCCACAAGGAAGAAGACAACTAAAATAGCACAGGAGAAAATAATGTTGTTTTAAAATAGCTTCCCTTTATAACGGTGTTTTATATAAACGGATGTATTTGCAATATTACGGCAGCTTAATAATATTTTTCAAAATTCAAACGGATGTACTAAAAATTTCATATAACGTTGATTAATATTGCATATAATATCGCCAGATTAATAATTTTTAATTCAAAATTCATATAACGTTGTTTAATATTAACGGATGCTTTAAAAATTGAATTAACGTATAACGGATATTAAATGGAAACGTAACTGAGTTAAAATTAATCCAATCATGGTAAATTTTAAATCACGTGTAAATTCATTAATTATTTACAATTAGCTTAATTAAAAAAATTTATTTTTATTTATTTTATTTTTTTTAACCAGTGAAAGAGAGAGAGAGAGAGAGAGAGAGAGAGGATTTTTTTTTTAATGGCTGTCGTTTTGCTACCCACAGTGAGAAGATGAGGGTAGCCACCTCCCTAATTAATTAATTATTATTATTACTTTTTTTTCGGAATTTGAAAGGTCTCCTTTTCAAATATAAATACTCCCAAGAGGTAATAAAAAATTCACACATTAATTTATTTACTTTCATTTCTTCATTAGCCTCTACTGATCTGACCTGTATAACGATGCCGATCTCTCTTGCAGGCTCCAGTTCTCCCCGATCTCGAAATTTTCAACTAACCTGGGGTTAGGTAACATACATCCCGAATTCAAGCTCCACTTCCAATCCTGAAAAATGGATAATATTTACATGGGTGAGCATCTTCCTATAGATATCGTAATGTTTAAATATTCTCAAGCAAATCTTGCAAGATGATGGATTGCGGAAGCATCAGGAGACGACAAGATCCGACAATGTAAAGTCAACTATCAATAGTGATACTTTGATAATCTTCATAAAGAAGTTTTATTTTTCAAGTGATTTAGTGGCTATTCCCTAAAGATCAGAAACTTATTCTCCTCCGTCGGTACCTTACTATTTATGAGATGAGTTTCTGTTTTCGATTTCCTTTGGCTCCGGATCGTCATTTTATTGTCATTTGAGATTTGTTTATCTCAATTTTATTTTCGAAGCTATGACAATCATTATTGGGTTGATTATTTTCTTTAGAGCAATGGTGACACTTACTAGAGGTTTTGGAGAAGATGTGTAAATTTACTTGTGATGTAATTTGGGGGTGTGAAATCTTTGACGGTCGGTTTTGAAATTTGTTAAACCGTTTGGTTTTAAGTCCAGAATCCGAACAAACTGATTCGTTTAATCAATAACATAAACTGAACCGATCCAAATCGAAATTTTTTTCGGATTTTTGGTTCGGTTTAGGAAAAATCGAAAATTAAAAATAGAATTACTATAATAATTATTAATCAAAGAATTACATCATTTTATCAAATCATTTCATACAAAATTAAATAACTCTTTAACAAATGAAACTAATAATATACAAATTTTTTATTGAAATTACTTTTTTGAGGGGAATTTTCTAAAAAAAAAAAAAAGAAAAAAATCGATTTTTTTTGCTATTTTCGGTTTAATTCGTTTGATCGGATTAAGATAATACAAAATCGAACCGAAAATCAAAAACTGAATTTTACCAAATCCAAAAAAAATTTATAAAAGTGATCCGAATTGAAAAATTCAGTTTGGATCGGTTCGGATTTTCGATTTTAATCAAAAAATACACACCCCTAATGTGCATGATCGAATATATTGTAGGAGTAAATGGTTGGATTTTCGCACAAAAGATCCTCTACGAAATTGGGTCAATAGATTTTTCTTTATAAAAATGAATGAGAGCTTCTTGAAAAGTGAGGAAAACTGAAAGAAATATCCTTCTCCCAAGTAACTGAAAAAGACATATTGAAGGCTCTTAATATTGTAAAAGTCGAAGACCTTCTTTATGCAATCCACTATATTAATCAATATGTGAAGGAAGAATCTTTATTCAAAGTCAGTGATTCAATTTAAACTGGGAGATCACATGCTCTTATGCTGAAGAAGTATGATAAGGGTAAAGAAGAATCTAATTCCGTTTGTGCAGTATCTTCCAAAGCGGAAGGTATCAATTCTTTTATGAGGAAAAGTCGCGACCCATAGGTCAGATCCTTTGATAAGAACTATGAAATGAACCAGTCAAAAATTTCTATCCCAGAAGAAGTGTTAAATCACACATGTAATGGGCGTCAACGTGCTGAAGAGTTGGTAAGAAATATTCATTCTTTTAAATTTTCTTCTCTTTTTCTTTCCCCATCTCCCATATATATATTAAATTTTTTCCAGATATTGAAGAAAATGAGTACGAGCTCAATTAGATGCTATCTTGAAGGCATGGAATCGAGTTTGTGAAAATCAAATATCTTCATGGTGAATATAAGCGATGATAATCTAAGGCTAACAAAGTTATAGCGAGAATCGGTTGGCTTAGTGTCCGGGTTGTCGACTATGACGACTTCCCTTTCATTTCAACGTCAAGAGGTTGATAGGACTCGGGATGAGCTAGTGGATGCATGAGCTGAAATAAATCAGACTACGACGAACTTAAAAGCCGCCAATGCTAAGTTACATATTTTAGAGGTAGAAAATAAGGAATTACTAGCAGATATATTGGAAAAAGAGAATATAGAAGTTAACTCCAACTTGAAGATTATAGAGAACTTCAAAAATTTCACAGCCTTCAAGAGTATGATCCAGGATCGAGTTCAGGAAGCTCGCGATCATATCTACGATATAGAGGTGAAGGATATGGAACATCAGCTTCTTGAAGAAGATTTTATTTGTGGTTTTCTAAAAGGGACCCGCCTGGTTCATCGTAAGACAGTGTAGATATTGAAGGCCTTTCACCGAGTCAGGTTTTTGAAGATTCATCTCCAGGGGATGACGTAGAGAGTGCTTCTTCCTCTTCTTCTAGTGATAATAGTGAAAATGTGAATGTTGTTTGATTAAATTTTTATTTCATTTGTATTTTTATTTGAGATCTTCTTAGTAGATGGCATATGATCACCTTTATGTATGTGTCATAGTGCTTTGAATTTTCATTTGAAAAATAAAATGATTGATGTTTAAAATGATTTGTGACTAATTTAAACTATATGTCAAAAAGTTATTCAATGATGTTAGCCTATATATTTTAAGAAAATCTAGCAAGGATTTTTAACCCATCCGAGGTTGTTTGTCAGAGTTTCGCTCGATGACGTTAACCTGTGTGGAGTTGGTGTGAAGTTTTGGCCTATCCGAGGTTATTTGTTAGAGTTTCGCTTGATGACATTAACTCGTGTGAAGTAAGTGCGAAGTTTTGACCTATTCAAGGTTGTCTGTTAGAGTTTTCGCTCGATGATGTTAACCTGTGTGGAGTAGGTCTAATCGAAACCACTTGGGATCGATTTTTCTTCTTCTTGTTATTATTGTTTTGATTTATAATTTTTTTCAAACACAAATATGAAATATTAAAATATAGAATTCAATTCAAATGTTACATCACAAATTCATTGATATTATCTTCATAAGTTCTCAGCATTCCAAGTGCGTGGAAGAATTTTTCTTTCTTCTTTGAGCTTAAAAGTTCATTGTTTAATCATAGCAACCACCACATAAGGTCCTTCTCAAAGGGGTGAAAGTTTGTTACGTTATGGTTCTTTCCCACAGATACTAAACTTCATAGAACTAGATCTCTAATATTGATAGTGCGGATGGCGTGTGATCCGCTAATGATAGACAACATTTTTATTGAAGCTACTTCCCTTTTTTAAGCAATAAATCAAGATGATATCGAGTTTTTATTTTCATTATTTGTTGCATCAAAAATCTAGACCTTAGGATTGGGGATACTGATGTCAACTGGAATAATCGCCTCCATCCCAAAACACAACTTATAAGGTGTCTCACTAGTTGGTGTTCTTGCAGTTGTTCCGTAAGTCCATATTACAATAGGGAGTTCGTCCACCCATTGCCCCCCAGCCTTATCCAAACATGCCCTCAAGCCTTTTAGAATCATTCGATTTGTAACCTCAATTTGACCATTTGTTTGGGGGTAAGCTGCAGCTGTATGAACCAATTGAATGTGTAAATCTTTACAGAAGGAAGTGAATTGCTTTCCCGTGAATTGAGTCCCATTATCTGTTCTAATTTTAGCCAGAATTCTAAAATGACAAATAATATTTTTCCAAGTAAATTATTTAGCATTGGCTTATGTGATTTTTGCTAATGGTTCTGCCTCAACCCATTTAGTAAAATAATATATCGCCATAATGATGAATTTTCGTTGTCTAGTTGCAATAGGGAATGGTCCCATAATATCTATTCCTCATTTAGCATAAGGCCGAGGGCTCTGGAAATACGAAGTTCGGTTGGTAAAATGTGGTTAAGATTATAATGCATCTGATAATTGTTATACTTTTTTATAAAATCTAATGCATCATTTTTTTATTGTAGGCCAGTAAAACCTCAGATTTTGTGGGCAAGTGCCCCTCCAAGTGTTCTCCACAAATACCTGAATAGACTTCTCAAAGTGTATACTCTGCTTCGAATGGTGGAATACATTTGAGATATGACCTTGTGAATGATCTTTTGTATAATTCGTCACTAACAATGCTGAAGTTTGCGGCTTGTTGTCAAATACGGATTGCGGCAACTGGATCTGCTGGTAGAACGCTATCATGTAAAAAGGTGAATATCTGATCTATCCAAGAAACTTGCTCTGATTTATCAATGGACTATATTTCCCAAGGTCCTTGTATGCTGGGAAATTGAATGTCTTCTACATACTTTCTCTTATAAATGTCAGAAGATGTTGAAGTGAAAAGTTTTGAAAGAGCATCGGCTTTGGCATTTTGTTTTCTCAGAATGTGAATGATCTGATACTTACTTATTCGAGATAGAAGAGATTTTAATATATGAAAGTATTTTATGCAATTGGGAATTTATATTGCACTGTTTTCAAAGCAAATTTAATATTTTTTGAGCCATCATGATACAATTTGCATAAGTATATTTTGATATACTTTTTTATAAATTAAATTAATTTCATATGAAATATTTTATGGATTATTTATTTATTTTAATTTTTATTTTTTGCTGCAGCTTGTGAGTGAGAGTGAGGGATTGAAGATGAAGAAGCTGGAGGAACTGAGCAAGGCAATTGACTCTCTCCATTGATTCAATCTCAGAGCATAACCAAAGAATTAATTAATTATTCATGTGTGAAAGTTTAAGAAGATGATTTAGTTTCTTCTTGTTATCCTCATAGAGATTTGAATAATTGTTTTCTTTGATTGTTTGCTTTTTTAATTTTCTGAATTTAATTTGGTATTATTCACTTGAAGCTTTTGGTTCACAAGAAAAAATCCTGGGTGGTGTTTGTTTATGGAGGCAAGTTTAAGCTATGATTCGACTTTTGTAAAGATTTACATAATAAATTAATATTATATTTACATATATTTACAAAACTTTCCCTATGCTCAAAAGTGTATTTCACTTGAAAAAGTAAAAGGTGGTATTTTTGATGTAATAATAAAGATTTAGGTCTATTTAAGTAAAATTAAAGTTTGGGTGTGAAATATATTAAATTGCTGATATGTAAATCCTCCAAAAAAAATTATATAGTATATATATATATATATATACACTAGGTTATAGTTGAGTTCAATTTAAATAGTTCGAAGAAAAAGTTACATGATATGCATAAACATATGAGATTGATTGATAGAGTATGAGTTAAGCGTGCTTGATAACACAAAATTATAAAATTCTTACATTTAGATTAACCTCTGATTATAAATATTGGAAGAATTTCTCTCAATGAGAAGAGAAATGAATATGCGTAATTAAACCCACAAGGAAGAAGACAACTAAAATAGCACAGGAGAAAATAATGTTGTTTTAAAATAGCTTCCCTTTATAACGGTGTTTCATATTAATGGATATATTTGAAATATTACTGTCAGCTTAATAATATCTTTCAAAATTCAAATGAATGTATTAAAATTTTCATATAACGTTGATTAATATTGCATATAATATCGCCAGTTTAATAATTTTTAATTCAAAATTCATATAACGTAGTTTAATATTAACGGATACTTTAAAAATTGAATTAATGTATAACGGATATTAAATGGAAACGTAACTGAATAATCCAATCACGGTAAATTTTAAATCACGTGTAAATTCATTAATTATTTATAATTAATTAAAAATTTTATTTTATTTTTATTTTTTTAACCCGTGAGAGAGAGAGAGAGTTTTTTTTTTAAATCGTGAAAAGAGAGAGAGGATTTTTTTAATGGTTGTCGTTTTGGAAAATAATGCGTCCGAGTCCCGCTTTCGTCGGACTCAATCCAACCGGCACGTGTCTTATTTTTTTCCCATTTTAGCGGTTAAAGGCGATAACATACCGCACGTAAAGGGATGGCGTATTCACGCGGCAGCCTTACCCTCCCGACCCATAAGGTTCAAAAGCGGAGAATAAGAACGAGATGATCGCGTGTTCGACATTCCTGAACGATTTAGTGCTTTCTTTTCGACGAAGGATTTTTCTCGCTTAGCTCCCTCTCGATCGGCCGCGTCGCCTTGATTCGGTGATATAGCAATCAAAATTGAGTATGACTACATGAGGTATTTATACATGCGGTCCAACTTGAATGAATTTAGGGTTTACTCGTTCTTCTTGTCAGTGAAAGATTGGTTATTTTTATATGTTATTTTGTATCATTTCTTTGTGTCTCTCGAGTACATAGCATTTATATGGCTTTTTTTTTTAGTTTCTTTAAATTTCTTGAGATTATGTTCATTACATTCAAATATAAGTTGGAGAAATTTAGATGGTTTAGGGGTTTTTATATCATCTTGCATCACTTGGTACTGAGATCATTTAGGCCTACTTTTTCGATTTATCTTCCTTCGAGATTATATTTGCATTCCAATGGAATCAATATGAAGGTTTGGATGGTTTTAGGGGTATTTTATATTCTCACTGCCTCTCTTTGGAGTACATCATTTATGTCATTTTTTCCGATTATTTTGCTTGTTTATTGAGATAATATTCATTACATTACAATGGAAGCAATTTAAAAGCTGTTTGGATGGTTTCTGGGGGGTATTTTGCATCACTCTACCTTTTGGAGGTCTGAGCAGAGACTTCTTTTTCCATTTTATTTTTGCTTGTTCTTGAGATAATGTTCATTACATTACAATGGAAGCAATCGGGAGTCTTTGATGATTTGGTATTTTTATCTCACTCTGTCTCTTTGGAGGATACATATCATTTATGTCATTTTTTTCCAGATTATTTTGCTTGTTTATTGAGATAATATTCATTACATTACAATTGAAGCATTTTGAAAGCTGTTTGGATAGTTTCTAGGGGGTATTTTGCATCTGTACTCTCTGTACCTCTTTGGAAGCTACAGAGCATTTAGGGACTGCTTTTTCCATTTTATTTTGAATGTTTCTTGAGATAATGTTCATTACATTACAATAGAAGCAATCTGGGAGTTGCTTGGATGGTTTCTGAAGGGTATTTTGCAACTGTACTTTCTGTACCTCTTTGGAGGGTATAGATCATTTAGGGACTTATTTTTTGGTTTATTTTACTTCTTCTAATTATATTTAGGCATTCTGGAAGTATTTGGAAAGTTTGGATAGTTTCAGGGGTATTTTGCATCTCATACCTCTTTAGAATTCTGACATTTATGGACTTATTTTGCCAGTTTATTTTGCATACTTCTTTTGATTATATTTAGGGTATTCCAATGGAAGCAATTTGATGGCTGCTTGGATTATTTCGTGTTTTTTGCTTCATTCTCTCGTACCTCTGGAGGGTATAGATCATTTTGTCCTTTTTTCGTTTATTTTGCCTACTTCTTTTGATTATGTTTAGGCATTCCAATGGAAGCATTTGGAGGCTATTTGGATAGTTTTCGTATTTTACATCGACTCACCTCTTTGGAGTCAGTATTTATAGCCTTTTTCCGCTTTATTTTGCTGTTTTCTTGAGATAATGTTCATTACATTACAATGGAAGCAATTTGGGAGCTGCTTGGATAGTTTCTGGGGGTATTTTGCATCTGTACTCTCTGTACCTCTTTGGAGAGTACATATCATTTATATCATTTTCTCTCAGATTATTTTGCTTGTTTATTGAGATAATGTTCATTACATTGGAGCAATTTGAAAATTTGTTTGGATGGTTTTGGATATTTTGCATTTGTGTCTCATCCTCTTTGGAGGCACAAATCATTTATGTCATTTTTTTCCAGATTTTTTTGCTTGTTTATTGAGATAATGTTCATTACATTACAATGGAACAATTTGAAAGCTGTTTGGATGATTTCTAGGGGGTATTTTGCTTCTGTACTATCTCTACCTCTTTGGAGGGTATAGAGCATTTAAGGACTTCTTTTTCCATTTTATTTTGCCTGTTTCTTGAGATAATGTTCATTACATTACAATGGAAGCAATCGAGGCTACTTGGATGATTTGGGGAGTATTTTGCATCGTACCTCATACCTCTTTGAACTGAGCATTTAGGACAATTTGGAAGGCTTCTTGGTTTTGATGGGTGATTTGCATCATTACTCTTGACTTTCTCTTTGAAGTTTACCATGTATGGGAAAAGGATAACTTGAGATGCGTACTGTGAAGCTGTTCGATAATATTGATGAAGACGACATTTTAAAGGCTTCATCTCCATCAATCATTAGACTCCATGGAATTAAGTAAGACTTCGTTGCCATTACATCGATCTGTCTTCTTTGGGACATAAAAAAGCAAGCTTTTCTTGTTGTGAAGCGGTCTTTCAGATGAAGTTATGATGATAGAGATGCCAAATAGAGAAGGTCGTATGTAAATCCTCCTCTTATCGCAGTTGGCAGAATCTGAGGATCAACTTAAAATTCAGATGGCTCTTCCTAGCCCAATTTGTGCGGTTGTACATACATTTTCTTTGTCAAATCTTTTTTATATATCATTCAGGTGGCATCGAAATTGATTGCCTACTCAGGACATAGATAGGTTTGAATACAACTGCAGAGCCATTTGGGACTTTGGTTTCCCATTTGATGTTATTACATCAAAGATTGGCAGAAGGCGTAGGTTACATGAGTGGCTTTGTCTCTTGATATGTTTCATATCTCCGTGAATATGTAATTTAATGCGTTGAAGTTTACTGTTTAAATTATTTATTGTAGATATGGACGACTGAGTACATAAGCATCATAAGCCCATCATTTTCATCCTGCAGCCATTATCGTGATGGGCAAAATAAGTTTCCAAATAATGCTTTCACGGTTTGGGAGGAGTGACATATAATAATATCACTTAGTTCATATAAGAATGTCTTTATTTATGTTGTATTTCTTCACATTTTCTTATCGGTTTATCACAGTCGCCTTTCATTCGGGCATATTAGAAGAGGAGAACCTGGTCGTGTCCCCCTTGCATCTACACATGTCGAACGTAGCGTCCATTTTAAATCCAATTGTCCCCATATGTCTCGATATTCTCCCGTCAGGTGTCAGCCTCCTCTTCTGCACCCCACGATAGACTTTTGTGGAGAGGATACTTTCTGTTTCAGGACTTGAAAGATACATATCTTTTAACAATGCTGAGAGGATGGATGTGCTTGATCTGCGGGTTCTTCTATCGAGGAAGTTCTTGAGGCGTGTCCTACCATCCCAAGTGTGGGGAGGTTCTTGTGGGGGGTCACCATGGGGAAACTCTTGAGGAGGCAGGAGCTTCCCACGTGGAGGGTACCACGAGGCTACCACTTGGAAAGCCCCAGGAGTGCAGGTAGGGAAGCTCTTGTGGAGGCTATCACGGAGCTTCCATTATGGAGTTGGATACTTCCAGGGAAGCCCATGTGGAATTGGCAGGAGAAGTTCTTGTGGAGGCCTCCACATGAAGATGCTCAAACACATGTCGAACATTGAGCGTGGTGTGAAAGCTCGACAGATAAGAAAGAGGAAAGCTATTAGTTTCCCTTCACACTGGAAGTCACGAGCAAGAATAAGTGATGTGGTGGCCTCCACTCAAGATAAGAAGTCAGCAGCTGAGGTATTAAGTTATTTTCTTTTAAATTTGAGATAATAGAAATAGATTTCACTAAATATTTTTATAAGTTCGCAGAGATGAGCCAGTCAAGGTCGATTACCCATAGACTGCTATCGTTGTGGTGGAGGAGCATCAATCAGAGGTATGAAAAATACCGGTAGATCGATCCAATTCATAGTGAATCTAGATCTTCATCACTAACTTTCGACATCAAATTTCCTTGCGATCGAGGCACTTCATGTTGTTGAGTTCCCATCTAGACTTTTTACTGGCCGATGCTCGATCTTATTGACGCGTCATGCTCGATCGGGACAAGTCAATCTTCAATCGGCCTTCATACATAAAACCTATTCGCTTAATTAAGCTCACTTTAAAATATTTATCACTTGCGGGGTGATACTGATTCACGGCTTGAAATATCATTGCGAGGCGATCGATGAGTTGCTCAGATCAATATCTCTCGGATGCACATTGATGCGCCTTCACGCTTTCTTTGGGTAGAAGTATTCGCTTCGTCGGTGTATGTCCCTATTTGTACATTCATGCTTGCATTGGGTATGTTACCAGAATGTTGGGTATTACGATTCAATTCTTGTTTGTTTAGATAAAAGATATAATCTATAATCGTTCTCTTCTTTTCCTGCAGAGTTATGCCAGGTAGGACCTAAAGATGGAAAGCAAAATGTTTATCCAACATGTCCATGCGGTGTGAGGAGTTAATCTTCGCCGGTTATAGATAATCAACACTTGACACTCACGTTGAGCATATGAAGTCAAGCTTGGTATTTTCGTCATTACCCAAACCAACCCATAAGAGCATTCTTCCACGAGATTGTAAACGTTTTCAAATTTGGTTCCTCTTAACTATTTTTTTTTCTAAGCCACCTTGTTGAGATTATGTTCTGGCTATTCAGATCAAATTACTTGTTGAAGATGCTGGCCAGTCTTTTTCGAGTGATCCCAGAAAATGGCCAATTGAAATGGTGAGTGAGATACCAATCCAAGAAAATAGTGTCGACTGCGGAATGTTTGTCTACAAATACATGGAGGCAGCAATCAACAAACCTCCAGTGGACTAGGTAGACCACCGGATTGGCCAAGAAGATGATGAATATATTTAGGTGCCCACAATATATTTTGTTTGGAACTTAAAAATTAAAATTGAGAACAATAGTATTTAGTTTGATATAGAATTTTGTATAATGCATCGGTTTGGTGGCTTCGAAGACTTAGGTGTTTCTGTTGAAGTGAATGGATCGTTTATGGATCTGGGATGATATTTTACTCTGCTTTTTGTAACTTCTTTTCTCTCATTTCATATAGTTTCATTTCACTGATATTTTACTCTGGGATGATATTTTACTCCAACGATCATATTTTTATCTTATGGATTTGGTTTTTGGGGCTATACTCTTGAGAGAAATCTGCATTTAAAATCATTTTTAATGGTATGGTCATTTTGTTATGAGCAAAATGCATAAAATTCACTCGCTTTTAATTTTAACTCATATATATTAAAATCGTTATGATTGTTGTTATATTTTTATTATGAAAATAAAAGCTTAAAAAATTAACTCATATGTATTCTTAGTATGCTCATGCTCGAGTGAAATGAAGTTGAATATTTACTTGAACCGTGTCGACGGACTTGTATTTATTTAGATGAAACAAAAATAAAATAAGTTCTATTATAAAATAGTATGATCCCCTCAAAGTGCAGAGAATGCAGTCAATAAAACACAAATAAACCATCCAAGCAATCATCAAATTACGGAATGCCCTAAACATAATCTCAAGAAATAGCAAAATAAACTTGACTGAGTCCCTAAATGCTCGTACCCTCAAAGAGATACATAGAATCTGATGTAAAATACCTCCCCAAACCAGCTTTCATATTACTTCCATTGTAATGTAATGAATATTATCTCAAGAAAGCAGAAAATAAAATGGAAAAGAAGTCCTTAAATGTTTATCTCCAAAGAGTGAGAGATCAGATGTAAAATATTCCCCAAACCATCCAAGCTCAGTTGCATTGTAATGTAATGAACATTATCTCAAGCAGAATAAAATGGAAAAAGAAGTCCCAAATGCTCGTACCCTCAGAGGTACAAAATACAAAATACCCCAAATCATCCAAACGACTTTCAAATTGCTTCCATTATAATATAATGAACATTATCTCAATAAACAAGCAAAATAATGACATATGAGGTACATAGAATACATATGCAAAATCCCATCAAACATTCTCCAAATCTTCCATTGGAATGCCATAAACATAATCAAAAGAAGTAGGCAAAATAAACTGGAAAAGAAGTCCGAATGCTCGTACCCTCAAAGAGGTCAGAGTACATATGCAAAAATACCGAAATAATCCAAGCGACCATCAAATTCTTTATTGGAATGCCCTAACATAATCAAGTAGGCAAAATAATAACAAAAGAAGTCATAAATGCTGCCTCCAAAGTCAGAGAGTGATCAAAATACCCTTCAAACCATCCATTTAAATTGCTTCCATTGGAATTCCCAAATATAATATCAAGAAATAGACAAAATAAACGGAAAAAGGCCATAAATGATCACCCTCAAAGAGGTGAGAGTACATATCGAATACCCCAAACTATCCAACAATGTCAATGCTTTTGGAATGCTCTAAATATAATCAAAGTAGACAAAATAAAGCGAAGTCCTTAATGCTCAGCTCCAAAGAGGTGGAGAGTACAGAAAAAAATACCCAAAAATAATCCAAGCAACCATCAAATTGATTGGAATGCCTAAACATAATCAAAAGAAGTAGGCAAAATAAAAGAAATTATAAATGCTATGTACCTCTAGAGAATATATGTAAAATACCGAAATTAGCCAAACAAATGCTTCCATTGGAATGCCCTAAATATAATCAAAAGCGGCAAAATAAACGAAAAAAGTCTAAATGCTTACCCTCCAAAGAGGTAGAGGAGTCTGAAAGCTCACATAAATCATCCAAGCGGCCATCAAATTGCTTCCATTGTAATGTAATGAACATTATCTCAAGAAACATGCAAAATATACTGGAAAAAGAAGTCTCTAAATGCTTTGTACCCTCCAAAGAGGTACAAAGAGTACATATGCAAAATAACACTAAAAACCCTAAATTCAAGAAAATGAACCAAATTGCTTCTAATGGAATGTAATGAACATATTCTCTTCAGTCAGACCAGGAATATCACTAACAAACCATAGAAAAAATGCATGAAACATTAATGAATTCTCTTTAATAGATCCTCTAAATTGGTCGCTATTTCAATGTTCTCCATCTTCATGGTTCTTTTGTAAAAAGAAATAAGATTTTCTATTTCTCTTAAACTCGTTTGCTAAAAAACTAACCCTAAACCCTAAATCTATATATTTCTTTTAAATTCCTCCGCATTCCAACGATGTGTTTACTGAACGGGCGGAGGTATTTTGAATATTTCCCTTTCATTATTTATTCTTTTCATTAACCGCTAAACGGGAAAAATAGTGGACATGTCGTGGATTAGTGCACGTGCTACGTCGCGGACTCATATTTTCGTCGTTTTGCCACCCATAGTGAGAAGATGAGGGTAGCCTCCTAATTAATTAATTATTATTATTATTTTTTTCGGAATTTGAAAGGTCTACTTTTCAAATATAAATACCCCCAAGCGGTAATAAAAAATTCGCACATTACTTTCTTTACTTTCATTTCTTCGTTAGCACCCGGATAGATGCAGAGCCCTCTTGCAGCTCCAGGTTCTCCCGATCTCGAATTTTCAACTAACTGTTAAAGACACGTATCAAATTCGCTCCGTGCTTCCAATCTTGAAAAATGGATAATATTTTCATGGGTGAGCATCTTCCTATAGATATCGTAATGTTTAAAGATTCCCAAGCAAATCTTGCACAAGATGATGGATTGCGGAAACATCAGGAGATGGCGAGATCCGACAATGTAAAGTCAACTATCAATAGTTATACTTTGATAATCTTCAGAAAGAAGTTTTATTTTTCAAATGATTTAGTAGCTATTCCCTCTAAAAGATCGCAACGAGCTTATTCTCCTCCTTCGGGGTATCTTACTATTTATGAGATGAGCCTACTCGCGGGTTTTCGATTTCCTTTGGCTCCTGAGCTGATCATCATTTTATCATCATTTGAGATTTATTTATCTCAATTTTAATTTTGAGCTATGACAATCATTATTGGGTTGATTATTTTCTTTAGAACGTGTGGTGCGACACTTATTCTAGAGGTTTTGGAGAAGATGTGTAAATTTACTTGTGATGTGTAATTTAGGGGTGTGCAATCAGTCGATTTGGACGGATCGGTTTTGAAATTTGCTAAACCGTTCGGTTTTAAATCCAGAATCCGAACAAACTGATCCGTTTAATCAATAACACAACGAGCTCCAAACCGAAATTTTTTTGGTTTTGGTTGGTTTAGGAAAAATTGAAAATTAAAAATATAATTACTATAATAATTATTAATCAAAGAATTAAATCATTTTATCAAATCATTTCATACAAAATTAAATAACTCTTTAACAAATGAAACTAATAATATACAAATTTATCATTGAAATTACTTTTTTGAGGGGAATTTTCTAAAAAAAATGAAAAAAAATCAATTTTTTTAGCTATTTTCGGTTTAATCGGTTTAATCAGATTAAGATAATAGAAAATCGAAAATGAAACTTGTACCAAATCCAAAACTGAAATCCAAAAAAATTTATAAAACTGATCCGAATTCAAAAATTTAGTTTGGATCGGTTCGGATTTTCGGTTTTAATCAAAAATGCACACCCCTAATGTGCATGATCGAATATATTGTAGGAGTAAATGGTTGGATTTTTGCACAAAAGATCCTCTATGAAATTGGGTCAATAGATTTTTCTTTATAAAAATGAATGAGAGCTTCTTGAAAAGTGGGGAAAATTGAAAGAAATATCCTTCTCCCAAGTAACTGAAAAAGACATATTGAAGGCTCTTAATATTGTAAAAGTCGAAGACCCTCTTTATGCAACCCACTATATTAATCAATATGTGAAGAAAGAATCTTTATTCAAAGTTAGTCATTCAATTCAAACTGGGAGATCACATGCTCTTATGTTGAAGAAGTATGATAAGGGTAAGGAAGAATCTAATTCCGTTTGTGCAGTATCTTCCAAACGACCAGTAAGAGAAGGTGTATCAATTCTTTTTATGAGGAAAAAGTTAGGTCAGATCCTTTGATAAGAACGATGAAATGAGCAGTCAAAAATTTCTATCCCAGAAGAAGTGTTAAATCACACATGTAATGGGTGCCAACGTGCTGAAAAGTTGGTAAGAAATATTCATTCTTTTAAATTTTCTTCTCTTTTTCTTTCCCCCCATCTCCCTCATATATATATTAAATTTTTTTTCCAGATATTGAAGAAAATGAGTACCGAGCTCGAATTAGATGCTACCTTGAAGGCATGGAATGCTGAGTTTGTGAAAATCAAATATCTTCATGGTGAATATAAGCGACGATACGAATCTAAGGCTAACGAAGTTATAGCTTCAGAGAATCAATTGGCTTAGTGTAGGACTGAGTTGTCGACTATGACGACTTCCCTTTCATTTCAACGTCAAGAGGTTGATAGGACTCAGGATGAGCTAGTGGATTCATGAGCTTAAATAAATCAGACTATGAAGATCTTAAAAGCTGTCAATGCTAAGATACAGATTTTTGAGGTAGAAAATAAGGAATTACTAGCAGAGATATTGGAAAAGGAGAATATAGAAGTTGACTCCAACTTGAAGATAGAGAACTTCAAAATTTCCCAAGAGTATGATTCGAGATCGAAGTTGAAGCTTCATCATATCTATGATATAGAGGTGAAGGATATGGAATGTCAGCTTCTTGAAGAAGATTTTATTTGTGGTTTTCTAAAAGGGACCTGCCTAATTCATCGTAAGACAAATGTAGATATTGAAGGCCTTTCACCGTGTCAAGTTTTTGAAGATTCATCTCTAGGGGATGACGTAGAGAGTGCTTCTTCCTCTTCTTCTAGTGATAATAGTGAAAATGTGAATGTTGTTTGATTAAATTTTTATTTCATTTGTATTTTAATTTGAGATCTTCTTAGTAGATGACAAATGATCATGTTTATGTATGTGTCATAGTGCTTTGAATTTTCATTTGAAAAATAAAATGATTGATGTTTAAAATGATTTGTTACTGATTTGAACTATATGTCAACAAGTTAATCAATGACGTTAGCCTGTATATTTTAAGAAAATTCAGCAATGATTTTTAACCAATCCGAGGTTGTTTGTCAGAATTTCGCTCAATGAAATTATAGGAACTTGAAACAATGGCGGATCCTACAAGAAAGGAAGTTGCAGCAATAAGGAAGAGGATTGATACAGTTAATCGTGAGCTGAAACCTCTTGGACAGAACTGCCTGAAGAAGGTTTAGTTTTCTATTAATAATTTAAAGAAAATGATAACTCTGAATAATTTAATAAAATTTTAAAATTTTAGTTATTATTATTATTTATTAACTTTATTATAAATTGTGTTTATATATTTTATATTATTATTATGTAAGGAGAAGGAATATAAGGAAGTTGTTGATGCATTCAATGAGAAGAACAAAGAGAAGGGCCAATTAGTCAATAAACTGATGGAGGTAAGCTCTCTATGCTATAATTTTATTTTATTTCTTGCTTCAAAAGGAAATTTATATCAAAATATTATTATCTGAATTATTTTTTATAATTTTAGAAAATCATTAAATTTTATGGGCGATTACATACATAGCACACAATTCTTATATATTTATATATTTAATATCTAATTTTTTGTATTCACTTAAATAATATTTAAATCTTTATTATTATATAAAAATAGTAACATCATTATGTTTTAATGTGGAATGTACTTTTTTATGTATAAGAAAAATGTTATTTTTGTAAATATCAAAATTTAGGTGCTACATATGTAAATATATAAGAATTGTGTGTTATGTATGTAAATTTTTCTAAATTTTATTTAGATTAGTGCTATATATAATGCATTAATTTCAAAAAGCAAATTTAATATTTTCCGAGCCATCATGATACAATTTGCATAAGCATATTTTGATATAATTTTTTAATAAATAAAATTAATTTCTTTTGAAATATTTTATGGATTATTTATTTATTATTTTTTGGTGCAGCTTGTGAGTGAGAGTGAGAGATTGAGGATGAAGAAGCTGGAGGAACTGAGCAAGACAATAGATTCTCTCCATTGATTCAATCTGAAAGCATAACCAAAGAATTAATTAATTCATGTGTGGATGTTGAAGAAGATGATTTAGTTTCCTCTTGTTATCCTCATAGAGATTTGAATAATTGTTTTCTTTAATTGTTTTTTTTTTTAATTTTCTGAATTTAATTTGGTATTATTCACTTGAAGCTTTTGGTTCACAAGAAAAAAAATCCTAATAATAATAAGAATAATAAATAATTAATAATAATAATAATAATATTATTATTATTTTGAAAAAAAAAGAGTGTGTGGCATTACTAATATTCTACAATTCCTAATTCCTCACCACTCTTTCGCAAATTTTGAGAATTTAAGTATCAAGAGATGCTCTTACATCTCTTGGATGACATCATAGCGGTTGAGAAAATATTATGATGTTTGAAGTCAAATTTAATATATTGTAGTGGCTATTGAAGAGTCAAATAATTTAAATTGACTTGATAATTAGTTATCATAGATTTTGATCAATCGATTATGCTGATATGTCGAAGGTTAGGTCAGATTTGGATGGGTTGAGAGAAAATTATGTCAAGTCATGATCGAGTTATTTACTCTAAATTTGAGGGGTATGCATTTGAAATATTATTTTGCAAGTATTCTAATGTTTAGAGATATCCTAAAGTTTTTAATTAGCAATGTCCACCTTGGGCTTCGAAAATTCGCCACCGACCTCTCGACAAATATGAATTGAAAGGAGTTTGATCGATCTGTAATTTTGAGCGGATATAATAGTAGATCTGACACTACCAGATTTCACCCTCATTTGGTGATGACTTTAGATATGGTTAGGTTTCTTATAGGTGCATATAGTTAATTACCCCTCTCAATGTTGAGAGAGAACTTTCGATTAAGGCTTGTTGTTAGATTGCTAAATGCGTAGCGTATAGTAGCAGCATATGGAGTTTAAAATTTATGAAATTTATCATTATTAGCTTAAACGAGATGGTTGGGGGAATGATGAGGTGCCTGATTTAGATCCCATGGTTCTGTCATTCCGGATCATTATCCTTAAACTTAGTCGAGAAGGTAGTAGACCAGACGAGAAGGATTCTTATCCATATGGATTATATGTCGAAATTACAGTAGAAGCCAGGTGTATTTGTAAAGAGACAAAATTAAGTTCACCTTAGCTGACATAGAGCTTTCTGCCCTATCAGGTGTACCCTATGATTCACAACTCAAAGCGGGAGCCATTTGCATTCTTACGGTCGTGATAGTATAATAGTCTTATTGGTCACGTCAAAGGACTACGGTCGTAGCTACATCGTTGTGGAGCTCTTGGCCAAGCAATCGAGAGGACACGCTATGTCACTTGGCGAGATTGATTGAGAGTGAGCATAGTAGACACGATTTGACTTTGACTTCTTTGAATTTAGAGTTTTTTTAATTTGTCATCAGACAAAGCTTGTGGAAGGTGGATTGAGTTAGATTTTTTTTTAATTTTAGATTGAATTTTATTTAAGCATTTCTTAGATTGACACTCAATTTGAGTTAATTTGATTATAAATTAGTATCACATTTTGATAGAAGTATCTCCTCCGTTTGAAATCACCATTCAACATAATCATCATCGGGGTAGTTAATTGATTGAATAAAAAATATTTGAAAACTTTAGATCTCACTCATTTCTTAGGATCGATCTACTGGCGTAACATTAACCGGATATTTTACTTAGTTGAAATTATTATAATAGATTATTAGGTTATGACATAAATATATGAGATTGATTGATAGAGTATGAGTTAAGTGTGCTTGATAACACAAATTTATAAAATTCTTACATTTAGATTAACCTCTGATTATAAATATTGGAAGAATTTCTCTCAATGAGAAGAGAAATGAATATGCGTAATTAAACCGACAAGGAAGAAGACAACTAAAATAGCACAGGAGAAAATAATGTTGTTTTAAAATAGCTTCCCTTTATAACGGTGTTTCATATAAACGGATGTATTTGAAATATTACTGGCAGCTTAATAATATCTTTCAAAATTCAAACGGATGTACTAAAAATTTCATATAACGTTGATTAATATTGCATATAATATCGCCAGTTCAATAAATTTTAATTCAAAATTCATATAACGTTGTTTAATATTAACGGATGCTTTAAAAATTGAATTAACGTATAACGGATATTAAATGGAAACGTAACTGAATTAAAATTAATCCAATCATGGTAAATTTTAAATCACGTGAAATTCATTAATTATTTATAATTAACTTAATTAAAAAATTTATTTTTATTATTTTTATTTTTTTTAACCCGTGAAAAAGAGAGAGAGAGAGACGGTTTTTTTTTTTTTTTTAAATCGTGAAAAAGAGAGAGAGAGGATTTTTTTTTTAATGGCTGTCGTTTTGCCACCCATAGTGAGAAGATGAGGGTAGCCGCCTCCCTAATTAATTAATTATTATTATTACTTTTTTTTCGGAATTTGAAAGGTCTCCTTTTCAAATATAAATATCCCAAGAGATAATGAAAAATTTGCATATTAATTTCTTTACTTTCATTTCTTCGTTAGCCTCCACTGATCTGTATAACAGTGCCGATCTTGCAGGCTCTAGTTCTCGATCTCGAGATTTTCAACTAACCTGGTTAGGCAAAACGCATCCCGAATTCAGGCTCCAGTGTGATTTCAATCCTGAAAAATGGATAATATTTTCATGGGTGAACATCTTCCTATAGATATCGTAATGTTTAAAGATTCCCAAACAAATCTTGCACAAGATGATAGATTGCGGAAGCATCAAGAGATGGCGAGATCTGACAATGTAAAGTCAACTATCAATAGTGATACTTTGATAATCTTCAGAAAGAAGTTTTATTTTTCAAATGATTTAGTGGCTATTCCCCCTAAAAGATCGCAACGAGCTTATTCTCCTCCGTCGGGGTACCTTACTATTTATGAGATGAGCCTACTCGGGTTTTCGATTTCCTTTGGCTCCTGAGCTGATCGTCATTTTATCGTCATTTGAGATTTGTTTATCTCAATTTTATTTTCGAGCTATGACAATCATTATTGGGTTGATTATTTTCTTTAGAATGTGTGGTGCAACACTTACTCTAGAGGTTTTGGAGAAGATGTGTAAATTTACTTGTGATGTGCAATTTAGGAGTGTGCAATCAGTCGGTTTGGACGGATCGGTTTTGAAATTTGTTAAACGCTCGGTTTTAAATCCAGAATCCGAACAAACGATCCGTTTAATCAATAACACAAACCGAACCGATCCAAACCGAAATTTTTTTCAAATTTTTGGTTCGGTTTAGAAAAAAGCGAAAATTTAAAATATAATTACTATAATAATTATTAATCAAAGAATTACATCATTTTATCAAATCATTTCATACAAAATTAAATAACTATTTAACAAATAAAACTAATAATATATAAATTTATCATTGAAATTACTTTTTTGAGGGGAATTTTTTAAAAAAAAAAGAAAAAAAAATTGATTTTTTAGTTATTTTCGGTTTAATCGGTTTAATCGGATTAAGACAATACAAAACCGAACCGAAAACCGAAAACTGAATTTTACCAAATCCAAAACTGAAATCCAAAAAAATTTTCTAAAACTAATCCGAATTCAAAAATTTAGTTTGGATCGATTCGGATTTTCGGTTTTAATCAAAAAATGAACACCCCTAATGTGCATGATCGAATATATTGTATGAGTAAATGGTTTGATTTTCACACAAAAGATCCTCTATGAAATTGGGTCAATAGATTTTTCTTTATAAAAATGAATGAGAGCTTCTTGAAAAGTGAGGAAAACTGAAAGAAGTATTCTTCTCCCAAGTAACTGAAAAAGACATATTGAAGGCTCTTAATATTGTAAAAGTCGAAGACATTCTTTATGCAACCCACTATATTAATCAATATGTGAAGGAAGAATCTTTATTCAAAGTTAGTTATTCGATTCAAACTGGGAGATCACATGCTCTTATGCTGAAGAAGTATGATAAGGGTAAGGAAGAATCTAATTTCGTTTCTGCAGTATCTTCCAAACGACCAACATGAGAATGTGTATCAATTCTTTTTATGAGGAAAAAGTCAGGTGACCCACAGGTCAGATCCTTTGATAAGAACTATGAAATGAGCCAGTCAAAAATTTATATCCGAGAAGAAGTGTTAAATCACACATGTAATGCCAACGTCTTTGAAAGAGTTGGTAAGAAATATTCATTCTTTTAAATTTTCTTCTCTTTTCTTTCCCCATCTCCCTTATATATATTAAATTTTTTCCAGATATTGAAGAAAATGAGTACCGAGCTCAAATTAGATGCTACCTTGAAGGCATGGAATGTTGAGTTTGTGAAAATCAAATATCTTCATGGTGAATATAAGCGGTGATACGAATCTAAGGCTAACAAAGTTATAGCTTCAGAGAATCAGTTGGCTTAGTGTAGGACTGAGTTGTCTACTATGACGACTTCCCTTTCATTTCAACGTCAAGAGGTTGATAGGACTCGGGATGAGCTAGTGGATGCATGAGCTGAAATAAATCAGACTATGAAGACCTTAAAAGCCGCCAATGCAAAGATATAGATTTTAGAGGTAGAAAATAAGGAATTACTAGCAGAGATATTGGAAAAGGAGAATATAGAAGTTGACTACAACTTGAAGATTATAGAGAACTTCAAAAATTTCACAGCCTTTAAGAGTATGATTCGAGGATAGGAAGCTCATCATATCTACTAGAGGTGAAGGATATGGAACATCAACTTCTTGAAGAAGATTTTATTTGTGGTTTTCTAAAAGGGACCCGCCTGGTTCATCATAAGACAGGTGTAAATATTGAAGGCCTTTCATCGAGTCAGGTTTTTGAAGATTCATCTCTAAGGGATGACATAGAGAGTGCTTCTTCCTCTTCTTCTGGTGATAATAGTGAAAATGTGAATGTTGTTTGATTAAATTTTTATTTCATTTGTATTTTAATTTGAGATCTTCTTAGTAGATGACATATGATCACGTTTATGTATGTGTCATAGTGCTTTGAATTTTCATTTGAAAAATAAAATGATTGATGTTTAAAATGATTTGTTACTGATTTAAACTATATGTCAAAAAGTTATTCAATGACGTTAGCCTGTATATTTTAAGAAAATCCAGCAAGGATTTTTAACCCATCTGAGATTGTTTGTCAGAGTTTCGCTCGATGACGTTAACCTATGTGGAGTTGGTGTGAAGTTTTGGCGTATCCGAGGTTATTTGTCAGAGTTTCGCTCGATGACATTAACTCGTGTAAAGTAGGTGCAAAGTTTTGACCTATTCAAGGTTGTCTACATTGAGTTTTTGCCGATGATGCTAACTTTGAGTAGGTCTCAAACCACTTGGGATATATTTATCTTTCTTCTTGTTATTATTGTTTTGATTTATCATTTTTTCAAACACGAATATGAAATATTAAAATATAGAATTTAATTCAAATGTTACATCGCAAATTCATTGATATTATCTTCGTAAGTTCTCAGCATTCCAAGTGTGTGGAAGAATTTTTCTTTCTTAATCTTTGAGCTTGAAAGTTCATGGTTTAATCATAGCAACCACCACATAAGGTCCTTCTCAAAGGGGTGAAAGTTTGTTATGTTGTGGTTCTTTCCCACAGATACAAAACTTCATAGAACTAGATCTCTAATATTGATAGGTCAGGGTTTCACTCTCCGATTAAAGTGACATGTGATCCGCTAATGATAGACAATATTTTTTATTGAAGCTACTTCCCTTATTTTAAGCAATAAATCAAGATGATATCAGAGTTTTTATTTTCATTATTTGTTGCATCAAAATCTGGACCTTAGGATTGGGGATACTGATGTCAACTGGAAGAATCGCCTCCGTCCCAAAACACAACTTATAAGGTGTCTCACCAGTTGGTGTTCTTGCAGTTGTTCCGTAAGCCCATATTATAATAGGGAGTTCATCCACCCATTGCCCCCCAGCCTTATCCAAACGTGTCTTCAAGCCTTTTAGAATCATTCGATTTGTAACATCAATTTGACCATTTGTTTGGGGGTAAGCTGCAGCTGTATGAACCAATTGAATGTGTAAATCTTTGCAGAAGAAAGTGAATTGCTTTCCCGTGAATTGAGTCCCATTATCTGTTCTAATTTCAGCCAGAATTCTAAAATGACAAATAATATTTTTCCAAGTAAATTGTTTAGCATTGGCTTCTGTGATTTTTGCTAATAGTTTTGCCTCAACCCATTTAGTAAAATAATATATCGCCAGAATGATGAATTTTCATTGTCCAATTGCAATAGGGAATGATCCCATAATATCTATTCCTCATTGAGCAAAAGGCCGAGGGCTATGGAAATACGAAGTTCGGTTGGTAAAATGTGATTAAGATTATAATGCATCTGACAATTGTTATACTTTTTTACAAAATCTAATGCATCATTTTTTTATTGTAGGCCAGTAAAACTTTTGTCTCAGGATTTTGTGGGCAAGTGCTCTGCCCCCCAAGTGTTCTGCACAAATACCTGAATGGACTTCTCAAAGTGTATACTCTACTTCGAATGGTGGATTACATTTGAGGTATAATCTTGTGAATGATCTTTTGTATAATTCGTCACTAACAATGTTGAAGTTTGCAGCTTGTTGTCGAATACGGATTGCGGCAACTGGATCTGCTAGTAGAGCTCTATCATGTAAAAAGGTGAATATCTGATCTATCCAAGAAACTTGCTCTGATTTATCAATGGACTGTATTTCCCAAGGTCCATGTATGCTAGGAAAATGAATGTCTTCTACATATTTTCTCTTATAAATGTCAGAAGATGTTGAAGTGAAAAGTTTTGAAAGAGCATTAGCTCTGGCATTTTTTTTTGTCAGAATGTGAATGATCTGATACTTACTTATTCGAGATAGAAGAGATTTTATTATATGAAAGTATTTTATGCAATTGGGAATTTATATTGCACTATTTTCAAAGCAAATATTATATTTTTTGAGCCATCATGATACAATTTGCATAAGTATATTTTGATATACTTTTTTTATAAATTAAATTAATTTCATATGAAATATTTTATGGATTATTTATTTATTTTTATTTTTATTTTTTGCTGCAGCTTGTGAGTGAGAGTGAAGATTGAAGATGAAGAAGCTGGAGGAAACTAGCAAGACAATTGACTCTCTCCATTGATTCAATCTCAGAGCATAACCAAAGAATTAATTAACTATGCATGTGTGAAAGTTTAAGAAGATGATTTAGTTTCTTCTTGTTATCCTCATAGAGATTTGAATAAATGTTTTATTTGATTGTTTGTTTTTTTAATTTTTTTAATTTAATTTGGTATTATTCACTTGAAGCTTTTGGTTCACTAGAAAAATCTAATAATAATAATAATAATAATAATAATAATAATAATAATAATAATAATAATAATAATAATAATAATAATAATAATAATAATAAAAAAATAATAATTAATAATAATAATAATAATATTAATATTAATATTATTATTATTATTTTGAAAAAATGAGTTTGCCGCATTACTAATACTCTACAATTCCTAATTCCTCATCACTCTTTTTGCTAATTTTGAGAATTTAAGTATCAAGAGATGTTCTTACATCTCTTTGATGACATCATAGTAGTTAAGAAAATATTATGATGTTTGAAGTCAAATTTAATTATATTGTAGTGACTATTGAAGAGTTAAATGATTTAAATTGACTTGATAATTAGTTATCATAGATTTTGATCAATCGATTATGCTCGGATATGTCGAGAAGGTTAGGTCAACATATTTGGATGGGTTGAAGGAAAATTATCATCATGATGAGTTATTTACCGAACTTCTAAATTCAAGGGGTATACATTTGAAATATTATTTTGCAAGTATTCTAAGGTTTAGAGATATACTAAAGTTCTTAATTAGCAATGTCCATTGCAGGCTTTGAAAATTCGCGATCGACCTCTCGACAAATGTGAATTGAAGAGAGTTTGATTTGAAGTCGGTGTAATTTTGAAAGCATGGAATTGTAGATATCTCATCATTTGTTTGGTGAGGGGGATAGATGTGGTTAGGTTTCCTAGGCAAGCTATAGTAAACTACCCCTTTAAATGCTGAGAGAGAACTTTTGATTAAGGCTTGTCGTCAGATTACTGAATCCGTTGCGTTTAGTAGTAGCATATGGAGTTTAAAAATTAGAATTTGGAATTTATAAAATTCATCATTATTAGCTTAAACCGGATGGTTGGGGGAATGATGAGGTGCGATCTATCTCATGGTTTCATTATTGTCGTATCTTCTACTTAGTGGAGGAGTACAACGAAGATTCTTATCGTGGGTTCGTCAAAAAAATTTTGTAGACCTGGGGAGTTGTTTGTCTATGGAGGCAAGTTTAAGCTATGATTTGACTTTTGTAAAGTAAAAAAAAAATTATATACCTGCCATATATAACAACTCTATCATTATTTTTCAAATAGCTACAACATTTCCAAACAAAACCTTAGTCAGTCAGTTCATATTATTATCTTTTTTTCTTTCTTTCTAATTAAAATCATGAAATTATAGGAGCTTGAAACAATGGCGGATCCTACAAGAAAGGAAGTTGCAGCAATAAGGAAGAGGATTGATACAGTTAATCGTGAGCTGAAACCCCTTGGACAGAACTGCCTGAAGAAGGTTTAGTTTTTATTAATAATTTAAAGAAAATGATAACTCTGAATAATTTAATAAAATTTTAAAATTTTAGTTATTATTATTATTTATTAACTTTTATTATAAATTGTGTTTATATATTTTATATTATTATTATGTAAGGAGAAGGAATATAAGGAAGCTGTTGATGCATTCAACGAGAAGAACAAAGAGAAGGGCCAATTAGTCAATAAACTCATGGAGGTAAGCTCTCTATGCTATAATTTTATTTTATTTTATTTTATTTCTGGCTTCAAAAGGAAATTTATATCACAATATTATTATCTGAATTATTTTTTATAATTTTAGAAAATCATTAAATTTTATGTGCGATTAAATACATAGCACACAATCTTATATATTTATATATTTAATATCTAACTTTTTGTATTTACTTAAATAATATTTAAATCTTTATTATTATATAAAAATAGTAACATCATTATGTTTTAATGTGGAATATACTTTTTTTATGTATAAGAAAAGTGTTATTTTTATAAATATCAAAATTTAGGTGCTGCATATGTAAATATATAAGAATTGTGTGTTATGTATGTAAATTTTTCTAAATTTTATTTAGATTAGTGTTATATACAATGCACTAATTTCAAAGCAAATTTAATATTTCCAGGCCATCATGATACAATTTGCATAAGCATATTTTGATATAATTTTTTAATAAATAAAATTAATTTCTTTTGAAATATTTTATGGATTATTTATTTATTATTTTTTTGCAGCTTGTGAGTGAGTGAGAGATTGAGGATGAAGAAGCTGGAGGACAAGAATAGACTCTCCATTGATTCAATCTGAAAGCATAACCAAAGAATTAATTAATTCTTCATGTGTGGATGTTGAAGAAGATGATTTAGTTTCCTCTTGTTATCCTCATAGAGATTTGAATAATTGGTTTCTTTAATTTTTTTTTTAATTTTCTGAATTTAATTTGGTATTATTCACTTGAAGCTTTTGGTTCACAAGAAAAAAATCCTAATAATAATAATAATAATATTATTATTATTATTTTGAAAAAAAGAGTGTGTGGCATTACTAATATTCTACAATTCCTAATTCCTCACCACTCTTTCGCTAATTTTGAGAATTTAAGTATCAAGAGATGCTCTTACATCTCTTGGATGACATCATAGTGGTTGAGAAAATATTATGATGTTTGAAATCAAATTATATATTGTAGTGACTATTGAAGAGTCAAATAATTTAAATTGACTTGATAATTAGTTATCATAGATTTTGATCAATCGATTATGCTCGGATATGTCGAGAAGGTTAGGTCAACAGATTTGGATGGGTTGAGAGAAAATTATGTCAAGTCATGATCGAGTTATTTACTCAAACTTCTAAATTTGAGGGGTATGCATTTGAAATATTATTTTGCAAGTATTCTAATGTTTAGAGATATCCTAAAGTTTTTAATTAGCAATGTCCACTGAGGGCTTCGATAAATATGAATTGAAAGGAGTTTGATTTGATATCGGTGTAATTTTCAGAAGGCAGATAGAATAGTAGATCTGACCTAAGATTTCGCCTCATTTGGTGATGACTTTAGATATGATTCTAGGTTTTATGAGCGCATATAGTTAATTACCCTCTCAATCTTTGAGAGAACTTTCGATTAAGGCTTGTTGTTAGATCATTATCATTGGCGTATAGTAGCGGCATATGGAGTTTAAAATTTAATTTAGAATTTATGAAATTCATTATTAGCTTAAAAGATGGTTGGGGAATGATGAGGTGCGATTTAGATCGTGGTTACATTCCTATCGTGATCCTGGTCAACTTAGTCGGAGGAGGTAGTCCCACGTAGAAGGATTCTTATCGCGACGTATGGGTTATGTCGTCAAATTCCATAGAACTAGAGTGATATATTTGTCAGACAAAGATTAAGTTCACTTTAGGACATAGAGCTTTACGCGCTCGGTGTACCTATGATTCCAACTCAAAAGCGAGCCATTAGCAATCTGGTATCGTGATCGTAATATAATATAATCTTATTGGTCAAACCACCGTCAGAGGACTCTGTAAATATTTCATCTGTAGCTCTTGTTGGCCATGCAATCGGAGGACAGGTATGTCTCTTGGCAGAGATTGATTGAGTGAAACGTAGTAGAGCACTTGATTTGACTTTGACTTCTGAAGAGAGTTTTTCTTAATTTGTCCTCAGACAAGCTGTGGAAGGTGGATTGAGTTAGATTTTTTTTAATTTTTAGATTGAATTTTATTTAAGCATTTTTTAGATTGACACTCAATTTGAGTTAATTTGATTATAAATTAATCACATTTTGATAGAAGTATCTCCTCCGGTTGAAATCATAATTCAAATCATCATCGAGGGTAGTTAATTGATTGAATAAATATATTTGAAACTTTAGATCACTTATAACTTTGTTTACTCACAGAGGATCATCTACTACCGCGTACGTAAACTACCGGATATTTTCTTAAGTTGAAATTATTATAATAGATTATTAGGTTATGATATAAATATATGAGATTGATTGATAGAGTATGAGTTAAGTGTGCTTGATAACACAAATTTATAAAATTCTTACATTTAGATTAACCTCTGATTATAAATATTGGAAGAATTTCTCTGAATGAGAAGAGAAATGAATATGCGTAATTAAACCCACAAGGAAGAAGACAACTAAAATAGCACAGGAGAAAATAATGTTGTTTTAAAATAGCTTCCCTTTATAACGGTGTTTCATATAAACGGATGTATTTGAAATATTACTGGCAGCTTAATAATATCTTTCAAAATTCAAACGGATTTACTAAAAATTTCATATAACGTTGATTAATATTGCATATAATATCGCCAGTTTAATAATTTTTAATTCAAAATTCATATAACGTTGTTTAATATTAACGGATGTTTTAAAATTGAATTAACGTATAACGGATATTAAATGGAAACGTAACTGAATTAAAATTAATCCAATCATGGTAAATTTTAAATCACGTGTAAATTCATTAATTATTTATAATTAACTTAATTAAAAATTTATTTTTATTTATTTTATTTTTTTTAACCACTGAAGAGAGAGAGAGAGACGATTTTTTTTTTTTTAAATCGTAAAGAGAGAGAGAGAGAGAGGATTTTTTTTAATGGCTGTCGTTTTGCCACCCATAGAGAGAAGATGAGGGTAGCCACCTCCCTAATTAATTAATTATTATTATTACTTTTTTCGGAATTTAAAGGTCTCCTTTTCAAATATAAATATCCCTGAGAGGTAATAAAATTACATTACTTTCTTTACTTTCATTTCTTCGTTAGCTCCACTGTATAACGATGTCGATCTCTTGCAGGTCAGTTATAGATCTTACTAAGGTTAGAAGCATCCGGTGGGCTCCACTTCGAATCCTAAAAAATGGATAATATTTTCATGGGTGAGCATCTTCCTATAGATATCGTAATGTTTAAAGATTCAAACAAATCTTGCAGATGATGGATTGCGGCATGAGATGGCGAGATCGATGTAAAGTCAACTATCAATAGTGATACTTTGATAATCTTCGAAAGAAGTTTTATTTTGATTTAGTGGCTATTCCCAAAAGATCTCTTTATTCTCCTCGTCGGACCTTACTATTTATGAGATGAGCTACTCGGGTTTTCGATTTCCTTTGGCTCCTGAGCTGATCATCATTTTATCGTCATTTAAGATTTGTTTATCTCAATTTTATTTTCAAGCTATGACAATCATTATTGGGTTGATTATTTTCTTTAGAACGTGTGGTGTGACACTTACTCTAGAGGTTTTGGAGAAGATATGTAAATTTACTTGATGTGCAATTTAGGAGTGAAATCATCGGTTTGACGGATCGGTTTTGAAATTTGTTAAAGCTAGTTTTAAATCCGAATCCGAACAATGATAGTTTCAATAACATAAAATGAACGATCCAAATCAAATTTTTTTGGTTTTTAATCAATAAATAAAATCAATATAACTATAATAATTATTAATCAAAGAATTACATCATTTTATCAAATCATTTTTATAAAATTAAATAACTCTTTAACAAATAAAACTAATAATATATAAATTTATCATTGAAATTACTTTTTTTGAGGGAATTTTCTAAAAAAAAAAAAAAAATGAAAAAACCGATTTTTTTAGCTATTTTCGGTTTAATCGGTTTGATCGGATTAAGATAATACAAAATCGAACCAAAAATCAAAAACTGAATTTTACCAAATACAAAACCGAAATCCAAAAAAATTTTCTAAAAGTGATCCGAATTCAAAATTAGTTTGGATCGGTTCTTGGTTTTAATCAAAAATACACACCCTAATGTGCATGATCGAATATATTGTATGAGTAAATGGTTTGATTTTCACACAAAAGATCCTCTATGAAATTGGGTCAATAGATTTTTCTTTATAAAAATGAATGAGAGCTTCTTGAAAAGTGAGGAAAACTGAAGAAATATCTTCTCCCAAGTAACTGAAAAAGACATATTGAAGGCTCTTAATATTGTAAAAGTCGAAGACATTCTTTATGCAACCACTATATTAATCAATATGTGAAGGAAGAATATTTATTCAAAGTCAGTGATTCAATTCAAACTGGGAGATCACATGCTCTTATGCTGAAGAAGTATGATAAGGGTAAAGAAGAATCTAATTCTGTTTCTGCAAGTATCTTCCAAACGACCAGCAAGAGAAGGTGTATCAATTCTTTTTATGAGGAAAAAGTCAGGCGACCCATAGGTCAGATCCTTTGATAAGAACTATGAAATGAGCAGTCAAAAATTTCTATCCAGAAGAAGTGTTAAATCACACATGTAATGGGCGCCAACGTGCTGAAGAGTTGGTAAGAAATATTCATTCTTTTAAATTTTCTTCTCTTTTTCTTTCCCCCCATCTCCCTTATATATATATTAAATTTTTTTCCAGATATTGAAGAAAATGAGTACCGAGCTCGAATTAGATGCTACCTTGAAGGCATGGAATGCTGAGTTTGTGAAAATCAAATATCTTCATGGTGAATATAAGCGATGATACAAATCTAAGGCTAACAAAGTTATAGCTTCAGAGAATCAGTTGGCTTAGTGTAGGACTGAGTTGTCGACTATGACGACTTCCCTTTCATTTCAACGTCAAGAGGTTGATAGGACTCGGGATGAGCTAGTGGATGCATGAGCTGAAATAAATCACGAAGAACTTAAAAGCCGCCAATGCTAAGATATAGATTTTAGAGGTAGAAAATAAGGAATTACTAGCGAGATATTGGAAAAGAGAATATAGAAGTTAACTCCAACTTGAAGATTATAGAGAACTTCAAAATTTCCAGCCTTAAGAGTATGATCCAGGATCGAGTTCAGGAAGCTCACGATCATATCTATGATATGGAGGTGAAGGATATGGAACATCACTTCTTGAAGAAGATTTTATTTGTGGTTTTCTAAAAGGGACACTTTGGTTCATAAGACATGTGTAAATATTGAAGGCCTTTCATCGAGTCAGGTTTTGAAGATTCATCTCTAGGGATGACGTAGAGTGCTTCTTCCTCTTCTTTGATAATAGTGAAAATGTGAATGTTGTTTGATTAAATTTTATTTTTATTTGTATTTTAATTTGAGATCTTCTTAGTAGATGGCATATGATCACGTTTATGTATGTGTCATAGTGCTTTGAATTTTCATTTGAAAAATAAAATGATTGATGTTTAAAATGATTTGTTACTAATTTAAACTATATGTCAAAAAGTTATTCAATGATGTTAGCCTATATATTTTAAGAAAATCTAGCAAGGATTTTTAACCCATTCGGTTGTTTGTCGAGTTTATCGATGGCGTTAACACTGTGTGGAGTTGGTGTGAAGTTTTGGCCTATCCGAGGTTATTTGTCAGAGTTTCGCTCGATGACATTAACTCGTGTAAAGTAGGTGCAAAGTTTTGACCTATTCAAGGTTGTCTGTTAGAGTTTTCGCTCGATGATGCTAACCTGTGTTGAGTAGGTCTAATCGAAACCACTTGGGATATATTTATCTTTCTTCTTGTTATTATTGTTTTGATTTATCATTTTTTCAAACACGAATATGAAATATTAAAATATAGAATTTAATTCAAATGTTACATCACAAATTCATTGATATTATCTTAGTAAGTTCTCGGCATTCCAAGTGTGTGGAAGAATTTTTCTTTCTTAATCTTTGAGCTTGAAAGTTCATTGTTTAATCATAGCAACCACCACATAAGGTCCTTCTCAAAGGGGTGAAAGTTTGTTGCGTTATGGTTCTTTCCCACAGATACTAAACTTCATAGAACTAGATCTCTAATATTGATAGGTCTGGAAGTGACGTGTGATCCGCTAATGATAGACAACATTTTTTATTGAAGCTACTTCCCTTATTTTAAGCAATAAATCAAGATGATATCAGAGTTTTTATTTTCATTATTTGTTGCATCAAAATCTGGACCTTAGGATTGGGGATCTGATGTCTGGAAGAATGCCTCCATCCCAAAACACAACTTATAAGGTGTCTCACGGTTGGTGTTCTTGCGTTGTAAGCCCATATTACAATAGGGAGTTCATCCACCCATTGCGCTTATCCAAACATGTCTTCAAGCCTTTTAGAATCATTCGATTTGTAACCTCAATTTGACCATTTGTTTGGGGTAAAATGCATTTGTATGAACCAATTGAATGTGTAAATCTTTCTGAGAAAGTGAATTGCTTTCCGTGAATTGAGTCCCATTATCATTCTAATTTTAGCCAATTCTAAAATGACAAATAATATTTTTCCAAGTAAATTGTTTAGCATTGGCTTACGTGATTTTGCTAATGGTTGCCTCAACCCATTTAGTAAAATAATATATGCCATAATGATGAATTTTCATTATCTAGTTACAGAGAATGGTCCCATAATATCTATTCCTCATTGAGCAAAGTAGAGGGCTAAATACTGAAGTTCGGTTGGTAAAATGTGGTTAAGATTATAATGCATCTGATAATTGTTATACTTTTTTACAAAATCTAATGCATCATTTTTTTATTGTAGGCCAGTAAAACCCTTGTCTCAGGATTTTGTGGGCAAGTGCTGCCCTCCAAGTGTTCTCCACAAATACTTGAATAGACTTCTCAAAGTGTATACTCTGCTTCGAATGGTGGAATACATTTGAGGTATGATCTTGTGAATGATCTTTTGTATAATTCATCACAAACAATGCTGAAGTTTGCGGCTTGTTGTCAAATCGGATTAGAACTGGATCTCTGCTAGTAGAGCTCTATCATGTAAAAAGGTGAATATCTGATCTATCCAAGAAACTTGCTCTGATTTATCAATGGACTGTATTTCCCAAGGTCCATGTATCTTTGGGAAAATGAATGTCTTCATACTTTCTCTTATAAATGTCAGAAGATGTTGAAGTGAAAAGTTTTGAAAGAGCATCAGCATTTTTTGTTTCTCAGAATGTGAATGATCTGATACTTACTTATTCGAGATAGAAGAGATTTTAATATATGAAAGTATTTTATGCAATTGGGAATTTATATTGCACTATTTTCAATGCAAATTTAATATTTTTTGAGCCATCATGATACAATTTGCATAAGTATATTTTGATATACTTTTTTATAAATTAAATTAATTTCATATGAAATATTTTATGGATTATTTATTTATTTTTATTTTTATTTTTTGCTGCAGCTTGTGAGAGAGAGTGAGAGATTGAAGATGAAGATGCTGGAGGAACTGAGCAAAACAATTGACTCTCTCCATTGATTCAATCTCAGAGCATAACCAAAGAATTAATTAATTATTCATGTGTGAAAGTTTAAGAAGATGATTTAGTTTCTTCTTGTTATCCTCATAGAGATTTGAATAATTGTTTTCTTTGATTGTTTGTTTTTTTAATTTTCTGAATTTAATTTGGTATTATTCACTTGAAGCTTTTGGTTCACAAGAAAAATCCTAATAATAATAATAATAATAATAATAATATAATAATAATAATAATAATAATAATAATAAATAATAATAATAATAATAATAATAATAATTATTATTATAATAATATAATATTATTATTATTATTTTGAAAAATGAGTTTGCGGCATTACTAATACTCTAGAATTCCTAATTCCTAATCACTCTTTTTGCTAATTTTGAGAATTTAAGTATCAAGAGATGTTCTTACATCTCTTGGATGACATCAGTGGTTGAGAAAATATTATGATGTTTGAAGTCAAATTTAATTATATTGTAGTGACTATTGAAGAGTCAAATGATTTAAATTGACTTGATAATTAGTTATCATAGATTTTGATCAATCGATTATGCTCGGATATGTCGAGAAGGTTAGGTCAACAGATTTGGATGAGTTGAAGGAAAATTATGTCAAGTCATGATCGAGTTATTTACTCGAACTTCTAAAGGGTATACATTTGAAATATTATTTTGTAAGTATTCTAAGGTTTAGAGATATACTAAAGTTCTTAATTAGCAATGTCTGTTGAAATTGATCGATATCGACAAATGTGAATTGAAGAGAGTTTGATTTGAAGTCGGTGTAATTTTCGTAAGGCAGATTGTGTGATAAGACACTCAGAGATTTCTCATTTGGTGAGGGCATTAGATGGTTCTAGGTTTCTATAGCGAAGCCTATAGTAAATTACCCCTTTAAATCTTTGAGAACTTTGATTAAGGCTTGTCGTCATATTACTGAATCCGTAGCGTTTAGTAGTAGCATATGAAGTTTAAAAATTAGAATTTGGAATTTATAAAATTCATCATTATTAGCTTAAACCGGGATGGTTGGGGAATGATGAGGTGCGTCTAGATCTCGTAGTTTAGTCGTCGGGTTGTGTGGTCCTCTACTTGGTTAAGGAGAGTAGCGGCCCGTCGATCAGTATTCTTATCGACAACGTAGGTTCGTCGTCCAAAAAAATTTTGTAGACTTGGGGTGGTGTTTGTCTATGGAGGCAAGTTTAAGCTATGATTTGACTTTTGTAAAGTAAAAAAATATACCTATATACTTCATATATAACAACTTTATAACAACTCTATCATTATTTTTCAAATAGCTACAGCATTTTCAAACAAAACCTTAGTCAGTCAGTTCATACTCTTATCTTTTTTCCTTTCTTTCTAATTAAAATCATGAAATTATAGGAGCTTGAAACAATGGCGGATCCTACAAGAAAGGAAGTTGCAGCAATAAGGAAGAGGATTGATACAGCAAATCGTGAGCTGAAACCCCTTGGACAGAACTGCCTGAAGAAGGTTTAGTTTTCTATTAATAATTTAAAGAAAATGATAACTCTGAATATTTTAATAAAATTTTAAAATTTTAGTTATTATTATTATTTATTAACTTTTATTACAAATTGTGTTTATATATTTTATAATATTATTATGTAAGGAGAAGGAATATAAGGAATCTGTTGATGCATTCAATGAGAAGAACAAAGAGAAGGGCCAATTAGTCAATAAACTGATGGAGGTAAGCTCTCTATGCTATAATTTTGTTTTATTTTATTTTATTTCTTGCTTCCAAAGGAAATTTATATCAAAATATTATTATCTGAATTATTTTTTATAATTTTAGAAAATCATTAAATTTTATGGACGATTACATACATAGCACACAATTCTTATATATTTATATATATTTAATATCTAACTTTTTGTATTTACTTAAATAAAATTTAAATCTTTATTATTATATCAAAAATAGTAACATCATTATTTTTTAATATGAAATGTACTTTTTTATGTATAAGAAGAGTATTGTTTTTATAAATATCAAAATTTAGGTGTTAGATATATAAATACATAAGAATTGTATTGTGTATATATATGTAAACTAAATTTTATTTTGATTAGTGCTATATACAATGCACTAATTTCAAAGCAAATTTAATATTTTCCGAGCCATCATGATACAATTTGCATAAGCATATTTTGATATAATTTTTAATAAATAAAATTAATTTCTTTTGAAATATTTTATGGATTATTTATTTATTATTTTTTTGGTGCAGCTTGTGAGTGAGAGTGAGAGATTGAGGATGAAGAAGCTGGAGGAACTGAGCAAGACAATAGATTCTCTCCATTGATTCAATCTGAGAGCATAACCAAAGAATTAATTAATTCTTCATGTGTGGATGTTGAAGAAGATGATTTAGTTTCCTCTTGTTATCCTCTTCGAGATTTGAATAATTGTTTTCTTTAATTGTTTTTTTTAAATTTTCTGAATTTAATTTGATATTATTCACTTGAAGCTTTTGGTTCACAAGAAAAATCTAATAATAATAATAATAATAATAATAAATAATTAATAATAATATTATTATTATTTTGAAAAAAGAGTATGTGGCATTACTAATATTCTACAATTCTAATTCCTCACCACTCTTTCGCTAATTTTGAGAATTTAAGTATCAAGAGATGCTCTTACATCTCTTGGATGACATCATAGAGGTTCAGAAAATATTATGATGTTTGAAGTCAAATTTAATTATATTATAGTGACTATTGAAGTGTCAAATAATTTAATTTGATTTGATAATTAGTTATCATAGATTTTGATCAATCGATTATGCTCGGATATGTCGAGAAGGTTAGGCCAACAGATTTGGATGGGTTGAGAGAAAATTATGTCAAGTCATGATCGAGTTATTTACTCGTACATCTAAATTTGAGGGGTATGCATTTGAAATATTATTTTGCAAGTATTCTAATGTTTAGAGATATCCTAAAGTTTTTAATTAGCAATGTCCACGGTGGGCTGAAAATTCATACCGACAAATATGAATTGAAAGAGTTTGATCGATGTGGGTGTAATTTTGAGGGCGATATAATAGTAGATCGACACAGGAGATTTCACCCTCATTTTGATAATGACTTTAGATATGGTTAGGTTTCATGGTAAGCATATAGTTAATTACCCCTCTCAATGCTGAGAGAGAACTTTCGATTAAGGCTTGTTGTTAGATCGCTAAATGCGTAGTGTATAGTAGCAGCATATGAAGTTTAAAATTTAGAATTTAGAATTTATGAAATTCATTATTATTAGCTTAAACGAGATGGTTGGGGGAATAAAGAGGTGCCCGATTTAAATCCCATTAGTCATTCAGTATCGTGATCCACCAATCCTTAGTCGGAGGTGGTACGTACTGACCGAAGGATTCTTATCATCAACATATGGATTATGTCGTCCAAGAAATTCTTGTATAACTAGGGTTATATTTGTCTAAGGAGACAAGATTAAGTTCACCTTACGACGTAGAGCTTTCTGCGCTCGGTGTATCTTATGATTCACAACTCAAAGCGGGAGCATCTGAATCTGATCGTGATCATAATATAATAGTCTTATTGAAACCACCGTCGAGGACTACGGTCATGCTAGTCATGTGGCTCTTGGCCATGCGTATCAGAGGACCGCAGTATGTATCTTGGCGAGATTGATTGAGTGAGCATAGTAGAACACGATTTGACTTTGACTTCTTTGTGAGTTTTCTTAATTGTCACTCAGACAAACTGTTGTGGAAGGTGGATTAAGTTTTTTTTTAAGTTTTAGATTGAATTTTATTTAAGCATTTTTTGACACTCAATTTGAGTTAATTTGATTATAAATTAGTATCACATTTTGATAGAAGTATCATCAGTTAAAATCACCATTCAATATAATCATCATCGGGGTAGTTAATTGATTGAATAAAAAATATTTGAAAACATTAGATCCATTTCTGTTTATTTACAACAGAGGATCGGATCTACTGCATGAGAATTAAACTACCGATATTTTACTAAGTTGAAATTATTATAATAGATTTTTAGGTTATGACATAAATATATGAGATTGATTGATAGAGTATGAGTTAAGTGTGCTTGATAACACAAAATTATAAAATTCTTACATTTAGATTAACCTCTGATTATAAATATTGGAAAAATTTCTCTGAATGAGAAGAGAAATGAATATGCGTAATTAAACCCACAAGGAAGAAGACAACTAAAATAGCACAGGAGAAAATAATGTTGTTTTAAAATAGCTTCCCTTTATAACGGTGTTTCATATAAACGGATGTATTTGAAATATTACGGCAGCTTAATAATATCTTTCAAAATTCAAACGGATGTACTAAAATTTCATATAACGTTGATTAATATTGCATATAATATCGCCAGTTTAATAATTTTTAATTCAAAATTCATATAACGTTGTTTAATATTAACGGATGCTTTAAAAATTGAATTAACGTATAACGGATATTAAATGGAAACGTAACTGAATTAAAATTAATCCGATCATGGTAAATTTTAAATCACGTGTAAATTCATTAATTATTTACAATTAACTTAATTGAAAATTTTTATTTTTATTTATTTTATTTTTTTTAACCAGTGAAAAGAGAGAGAGAGAGAGAGACGATTTTTTTTTTAAATCGTGAAAAAGAGAGAGAGAGAGAGAGAGGATTTTTTTTTAATGGCTGTCGTTTTGCCACCCACAGTGAGAAGATGAGGGTAGCCACCTCCCTAATTAATTAATTAATTTTTTTTTTTTTTTTTCGGAATTTGAAAGGTCTCCTTTTCAAATATAAATACTTCCAAGAGGTAATAAAAAATTCACACATTACTTTCTTTATTTTCATTTCTTCATTAGCCTCCACTGATCTGTATAATGATGCCGATCTCTCTTACAGGCTCCAGTTCTCCCCGATCTCGGGATTTTCAACTAACCTGTTTAGGCAACGCGCATCCCGAATTCAGGCTCCACTTCCAATCCTGAAAAATGGATAATATTTTCATGGGTGAGCATCTTCCTATAGATATCGTAATGTTTAAATATTCTCAAGCAAATCTTGTACAAGATGATGGATTGTGGAAGCATCAGGAGATGGCGAGATCCGACAATGTAAAGTCAACTATCAATAGTGATAATTGATCTTCTTAGAAGTTTTATTTTTCAAATGATTTAGTGGCTATTCCCCAAAAGATCATCGAGCTTATTCTCCTCCGTCGGGACCTTACTATTTATGAGATGAGCTTTCTGGGTTTTCGATTTCCTTTGGCTCCTGAGCTGATCGTCATTTTATCGTCATTTGAGATTTATTTATCTCAATTTTATTTTCGAGCTATGACAATCATTATTGGGTTGATTATTTTCTTTAGAACGTGTGGTGCGACACTTACTCTAGAGGTTTTGGAGAAGATGTGTAAATTTACTTGTGATGTGCAATTTAGGGGTGTGAAATCAGTCGGTTTGGACGGATCGGTTTTGAAATTTGTTAAACCGTTCGGTTTTAAGTCCAGAATCCGAACAAACTGATTCGTTTAATCAATAACATAAACTGAACCGATCCAAATCAAATTTTTTTCAAATTTTTTGGTTCTTTAGAAAAATCGAAAATTAAAAATATAATTACTATAATAATTATAATCAAAGAATTACATCATTTTATCAAATCATTTCATACAAAATTAAATAACTCTTTAACAAATGAAACTAATAATATACAAATTTATTTAAATTACTTTTTTGAGGGAATTTTCTAAAATGAAAAAATGATTTTTAGCTATTTTCGGTTTAATCGGTTTGATCGGATTAAGATAATACAAAACCGAACCGAAAATAAAAAACTGAATTTTACCAAATCAAACCGAAATCCAAAAAAAATTTATAAAAGTGTCCGAATTGAAAAATTCAGTTTGGATCGGTTCGGATTTTCGGTTTTAATCAAAAAATACACACCCCTAATGTGCATGATCGAATATATTGTAGGAGTAAATGGTTGGATTTTCGCACAAAAGATCCTCTATGAAATTAATAGATTTTCTTTATAAAATGAATGAGCTTCTTGAAAAGTGGGGAAAACTGAAAGAAATATCCTTCTCCCAAGTAACTGAAAAGACATATTGAAGGCTCTTAATTATTATAAAAGTCGAAGACCTTCTTTATGCAACCCACTATATTAATCAATATGTGAAGGAAGAATCTTTATTCAAAGTCAGTCATTCAATTCAAACTGGGAGATCACATGCTCTTATGCTGAAGAAGTATGATAAGGGTAAAGAAGAATCTAAATTCCGTTTTGTATCTTCCAAACCGCAAGAGAAGGTGTATCAATTCTTTTATGAGGAAAAGTCAGGCGACCCATAGGTCAGATCCTTTGATAAGAACTATGAAATGAACCAGTCAAAAATTTCTATCTCAGAAGAAGTGTTAAATCACACATGTAATGGCTAGCGTCTGAAGAGTTGGTAAGAAATATTCATTCTTTTAAATTTTCTTCTCTTTTTCTTTCCCCCTATCTCCCTCATATATATATTAATTTTTTTTTCCAGATATTGAAGAAAATGAGTACCGAGCTCGAATTAGATGCTACCTTGAAGGCATGAAATGCTGAGTTTGTGAAAATCAAATATCTTCATGGTGAATATAAGCACTGATACGAATCTAAGGCTAACGAAGTTATAGCTTCATAGAATCAGTTGGCTTAGTGTAGGACTGAGTTGTCGACTATGACGACTTCCCTTTCATTTCAACGTCAAGAGGTTGATAGGACTCGGGATGAGCTAGTGGATGCATGAGCTTAAATAAATCAGACTACGAATACCTTAAAAGCCGCCAATGCTAAGATACAGATTTTTGAGGTAGAAAATAAGGAATTACTAGCAGAGATATTGGAAAAGGAGAATATAGAAGTTGACTCCAACTTGAAGATTATAGAGAACTTCAAAAATTTCACAGCCTTCAAGAGTATGATTCAGGATCGAGTTCAGGAAGCTCGCGATCATATCTACGATATAGAGGTGAAGGATATGGAACGTCAGCTTCTTGAAGAAGATTTTATTTGTGATTTTCTAAAAGGGACCTGCCTGATTCATCGTAAGACAGATGTAGATATTGAAGACCTTTCACCGAGTCAGGTTTTTGAAGATTCATCTCGAGGGGATGACGTACAGAGTGCTTCTTCCTCTTCTTCTGGTGATAATAGTGAAGATGTGAATGTTGTTTGATTAAATTTTTATTTCATTTGTATTTTAATTTGAGATCTTCTTAGTAGATGACATATGATCATGTTTATGTATGTGTCATAGTGCTTTTAATTTTCATTTGAAAAATAAAATGATTGATGTTTAAAATGATTTATTACTGATTTAAACTATATGTCAAAAAGTTATTCAATGACGTTAGCCTGTATATTTTAAGAAAATCCAGCAATGATTTTAAACCCATCCAAGGTTGTTTGTCAGAGTTTCACTCAATGACGTTAACCTGTGTGTAGTTGGTGTGAAGTTTTGGCCTATCCGAGGTTATTTGTCCGATTTTCGCTCGATGACATTAACTCGTGTGAAGTAGGTGCGAAGTTTTGACCTATTCAAGGTTGTGTGTTACAGTTTTCGCTCGATGATGTTAACCTGTGTGGAGTAGGTTTAATCGAAATCACATGGGATCGATTTTTCTTTCTTCTTATTATTATTGTTTTGATTTATTATTTTTTCAAACACAAATATGAAATATTAAAATATAGAATTCAATTCAAATGTTACATCACAGATTCATTGATATTATCTTCGTAAGTTCTCAGCATTCCAAGTGCGTGGAAGAATTTTTCTTTTTTAATCTTTGAGTTTGAAAGTTCATGGTTTAATCATAGCAACCACCACATAAGGTCCTTCTCAAAGGGGTGAAAGTTTGTTACTATGGTTCTTTCCCACAGATACTAAACTTCATAGAACTAGATCTCTATATTGATAGTGCGGGTTTCACTCTCCAATTAAAGTGACGTGTGATCCGCTAATGATAGACAACATTTTTTATTGAAGCTACTTCCCTTATTTTAAGCAATAAATCAAGATGATATCAGAGTTTTTATTTTCATTATTTGTTGCATCAAAAATCTGGACCTTAGGATTGGGGATACTGATGTCAACTGGAATAATCGCCTCCATCCCAAAACACAACTTATAAGGTGTCTCACTAGTTGGTGTTCTTTTGTTCCGTAAGCCCATATTACAATAGGGAGTTCATCCATTGCTCCCATTATCCAAACATGTCTTCAAGCCTTTTAGAATCATTCGATTTGTAACCTCAATTTGACCATTTGTTTGGGGGTAAGCTGCATCTGTATGAACCAATTGAATGTGTAAATCTTTACAGAAGGAAGTGAATTGCTTTCCCGTGAATTGAGTCCCATTATCTATTGTAATTTTAGCCAGAATTCTAAAATGATAAATAATATTTTTCCAAGTAAATTATTTAGCATTGACTTTTGTGATTTTTGCTAATGGTTCTGCCTCAACCCATTTAGTAAAATAATATATCCCCATAATGATGAATTTTCATTGTCAGTTGCAATAGGGAATGGTCCCATAATATATATTCCTCATTTAGCATAAGGCCGAGGGCTCTGGAAATACGAAGTTCGGTTGGTAAAATGTGGTTAAGATTATAATGCATCTGATAATTGTTATACTTTTTTACAAAATCTAATGCATCATTTTTTTATTGTAGACCAGTAAAACCCTTGTCTCTCGAGATTTTGTGGGCAAGTGCTCCTCAAGTGTTCTCCACAAATACGAATGGACTTCTCAAAGTGTATACTCTTGAATGGTGGAATACATTTGAGGTATGATCTTGTGAATGATCTTTTGTATAATTCGTCACTAACAATGCGAAGTTTGCGCTTGTTGCCAAATCTGGATTAGCGGATCAGGTAGAACTCTATCATGTAAAAGGTGAATATCGATCTATCCAAGAAACTTGCTCGATTTATCAATGATGGAGATATGATCGAAAATTCCTCTACATCTTGATCGAAGCAAGCTAATGAAATCAAGACTAGAGATCAGCGTTTATTATCAATCGACTCTTAAACATAGTGTTTATATATGAAGCGTCTTGAGCGAATCTATAGCCCAAGATATCATAATTTACATCATTTGAGCATTCAAATACAAAATACATTATGATCAAGGAATCATCATGATCATAAGAATATTTGGATATTTATTTATTTTATTTTTAAATAGTTTTGCTCATATGAGAGGAGGAGTGAAGGAGAAGAGGAAGAAGCTGGAGAGGAGAGAGCTCAAGATCCTCCAAAATCGTGCCACCAACCCGTGTGTCCAGATGTATAGTTTGCCACCGTGATCTTAGTCTTTCTTGTTAGCTCATAACATTTGAATATTGTCTTTATCGTCAATTTGTTTATTCTTAGCTTTTGGGTCATATCGCCATAATAATAATTAAATAATAATAATAATAATCGTTGTCAAATTCAATAATAACATTTATAACATTATTATTATAGCAAAATTTGTTGTTCCTTCTCACATTCAAATCTAATCCTATTAAGATCTTTTTACTCAATATACATAGTGGAAGCTTTTAAAGTACATGTTTTTACTCTTTTGGGTTTGTAAAATTACGGAGTTTTTTTTCTTTTATATTATGTATTGGACTCTGAAGGCTAAAGCGTAAACTTTACTTTATTTGTTTTTCTAGGCATAGCAGGTTGTATTTCCCAAGGTCCTTGTATGCTGGAAAATTGAATGTCTTCTACATACTTTCTCTTATAAATGTCAGAAGATGTTGAATTGAAAAGTTTTGAAAGAGCATCAGTTCTAGCATTTTGTTTTCTCAGAATGTGAATGATCTGATACTTACTTATTCGAGATAGAAGAGATTTTAATATATGAAAGTATTTTATGCAATTGGGAATTTATATTGCACTGTTTTGAAAGCAAATTTAATATTTTTTGAGCCATCATGATACAATTTGCATAAGTATATTTTGATATACTTTTTTATAAATTAAATTAATTTCATATGAAATATTTTATGAATTATTTATTTATTTTTATTTTTATTTTTTGCTGCAGCTTGTGAGATAGAGTGAGAGATTGAAGATGAAGAAGCTGGAGGAACTGAGAAAGACAATTGAGTCTCTCCATTGATTCAATCTCAGAGCATAACCAAAGAATTAATTAATTATTCATGTGTGAAAGTTTAAGAAATGATTTAGTTTCTTCTTGTTATCCTCATAGAGATTTGAATAATTGTTTTATTTGATTGTTTGTTTTTTAATTTTCTGAATTTAATTTGGTATTATTCACTTGAAGCTTTTGGTTCACAAGAAAAAATCCTAATAATAATAATAATAATAATAATAATAATAATAATAATTAATAATAATATTATTATTATTATTATTATCAATAATAATAATATTGTTATTATTTTCAAAAAATGAGTTTACCGCATTACTAATACTCTAGAATTCTAATTCCTCATCACTCTTTTGCTAATTTTGAGAATTTAAGTATCAAGAGATGTTCTTACATCTCTTGGATGACATCATAGTGGTTGAGAAAATATTATGATGTTTGAAGTCAAATTTAATTATATTGTAGTGACTATTGAAGAGTCAAATGATTTAAATTGTTTCGATAATTAATTATCATAGATTTTGATCAATTGCTATATATCGAGGTTAGGTCACAATTTGGATGGGTTGAAGGAAAATTATGTCAAGTCATGATTGAGTTATTTACTGAACTTCTAAATTCAAGGGGTATACATTTGAAATATTATTTTTGCAAGTATTCTAAGGTTTAGAGATATACTAAAGTTCTTAATTATTGTCCATTTAAAAGAAAATTAGATCGAATATATAAATGATGTGAAGAAGAGTTTGATTGAAGTGGATTGTAATTTTGGTAGATGGAATTGTAGATAAGACACTACCAGATTTCCTCATTTGGTGAGGACATTAGATCAGTTTAGGTTTATGGCACTATAGTAAATTACTCCTTTAAATTGATTAAAGGCTTGTAGATGATTCTTGAATCAATTGCGTTTAGTAATAGCATATGGAGTTTAAATTAAATTTGGAATTTATAAAATTCATCATTATTAGTTTAAAGGATGGTTGGGGAATGTGAGGTGCTTTCGATCCCAGATCTCGTAGTTAGTTATCGGGTTGTATTGGTCATCCTGTGCTTAGTCGGAGGAGGTAGCGGCCGACAGTATTCTTTGCTCGACAGCAATAATTCGTCGTCTAAAAAAATTTTGTAGACTTGGGGTGGTGTTTGTCTATGGAGGCAAGTTTAAGCTATGATTTGACTTTTGTAAAGTAAAAAAAAAATTATATACCTGCCATAACTTCTCATATAACAGCTTCTTTTTTATTTTTCAAATAGCTACAACATTTCCAAACAAAACTTTAGTCAGTCAGTTCATATTATTATCTTTTTTTTCTTTCTTTCTAATTAAAATCATGAAATTTTAGGAGCTTGAAACAATGGCGGATCCTACAAGAAAGGAAGTTGCAGCAATAAGGAAGAGGATTGATACAGTTAATCGTGAGCTGAAACCCCTTGGACAGAACTGCCTGAAGAAGGTTTAGTTTTTTATTAATAATTTAAAGAAAATGATAACTCTGAATAATTTAATAAAATTTTAAAATTTTAGTTATTATTATTATTTATTAACTTTTATTATAAATTGTGTTTATATATTTTATATTATTATTATGTAAGGAGAAGGAATATAAGGAATCTGTTGATGCATTCAACGAGAAGAACAAAGAGAAGGGCCAATTAGTCAATAAACTGATGGAGGCAAGCTCTCTATGCTATAATTTTATTTTATTTTATTTTATTTCTTGCTTCAAAAGAAAATTTATATCAAAATATTATTATCTGAATTATTTTTTATAATTTTAGAAAATCATTAAATTTTATGGGCGATTACATACATAACACACAATTCTTATATATTTATATATTTAATATCTAACTTTTTGTATTTACTTAAATAATATTTAAATTTTTATTATTATATAAAAATAGTAACGTCATTATTTTTACTGTGGAATGTACTTTTTTTTATGTATAAGAAAAATGTTATTTTTGTAAATATCAAAATTTAGGTATTAGATATGAAAATACATAAGAATTGTTTGGTATGTATATAAATTTTCTAAATTTTATTTTGATTAGTGCTATATACAATGCACTAATTTCAAAACAAATTTAATATTTTTCGAGCCATCATGATACAATTTGCATAAGCAATATTTTGATATAATTTTTTAATAAATAAAATTAATTTCTTTTGAAATATTTTATGGATTATTTATTTATTATTTTTTGGTGCAGCTTGTGAGTGAGTGAGAGATTGAGGATGAAGAAGCTGGAGGAACTGAGCAAGACAATAGATTCTCTCCATTGATTCAGTCTGAAAGCATAACCAAAGAATTAATTAATTCTTCATGTGTGAATGTTGAAGAAGATGATTTAGTTTCCTCTTGTTATCCTCATAGAGATTTGAATAATTGCTTTCTTTAATTGTTTTTTTTTTTTTTAATTTTCTGAATTTAATTTGGTATTATTCACTTGAAGCTTTTGGTTCACAAGAAAAAAATCCTAATAATAATAATAATAATAATAAATAATTAATAATAATAATAAATAATTAATAATAATAATATTATTATTATTATTTTGAAAAAAAGAGTGTGTGGCATTACTAATATTCTACAATTCCTAATTCCTCACCACTCTTTCGCTAATTTTGAGAATTTAAGTATCAAGAGATGCTCTTACATCTCTTGGATGACATCATAGTGGTTGAGAAAATATTATGATATTTGAAATCAAATTTAATTATATTGTAGTGACTATTGAAGAGTCAAATAATTTAAATTGACTTGATAATTAGTTATCATAGATTTTGATCAATCGATTATGCTTGGATATGTCGAGAAGGTTAGGTCAACAGATTTGGATGGGTTGAGAGAAAATTATGTCAAGTCATGATTGAGTTATTTACTCGAACTTCTAAATTTGAGGGGTATGCATTTGAAATATTATTTTGCAAGTATTCTAATGTTTAGAGATATCCTAAAGTTTTTAATTAGCAATGTCCACTGTGGGCTCCGAAAATTCGCCATCGACCTCTCGACAAATATGAATTGAAAGGAGTTTGATCTGATGTCGGTGTAATTTTCAGAAGGCAGATATAATAGTAGATACGACACTACCCAGAGATTTCACCCTCATTTGGTGATGACTTTAGATATGGTTCTAGGTTTCTTATAGGCACAAGCCTATATAGTTAATTACCCCTCTCAATGGTGAGAGAGAACTTTCGATTAAGGCTTGTTGTTAGATCGCTAAATGCGTAGCGTATAGTAGCAGCATATGGAGTTTAAAATTTAGAATTTAGAATTTATGAAATTCATCATTATTAGCTTAAACCAGATGGTTGGGGGAATGATGAGGTGTCCGATTTAGATCCCATGGTTCCGTCATTCCGTGCTATCGTGATCCATAGTCAACTTAGTGAGGAGGTAATGACCCAACCCAATAACGATTCTTATCGAACACATGGGTTATGTCGCCCAAGAAATTCTTGTAAACATGGGTGGTATTTATCTAAGAGACAAGTTTAAGTTCACCTTAGTCGTGAGAGTTTTCCGCCTCTATCGTGTACCTATGATTCACAACTCAAAGGGTAGAGCCATTAGGGAGCATACGGGCTACGATCGTGATCGTAATATAATGAAGTCTTATTGGTCAAACCACCCGATTAGAGGACTTTGGTAGTAACTGCATCATCTGTGGAGCCTATTGGCCAAATCGTATAATACCGCGGCTAGAGATTGATTGAGAGTGAACGTAGTAGAACACTTGATTTGACTTTAACTTCTTTGTGAGCTAGAATTTTTCTTAATTTGTCACCTCCGACAAACTGTTGTGGAAGGTGGATTGTGTTAGATTTTTTTTAAAGTTTTTAGATTGAATTTTATTTAAGCATTTTTAAGATTGACACTCAATTTGAGTCAATTTGATTATAAATTAGTATCACATTTTTATAGAAGTGTCCCCTCCGATTGAAATCACCATTCAACACAGTCATCATCGGGGTATTTAATTGATTGAATCAAATATATGTGAGAACTTTAGATCCTGTCAACTCTGTTTAGCTTCTAACAGAGAATCAGATCTACTACCGCATGACAGAATTAGCTTCTCAAATATTTTATTAAGTTGAAATTATTATAATAGATTTTTAGATTTGGTTAACCCGGACCCAGTCCTAAGACTAAACCGGAAAGCAACCTACATGACATCCTCAAACACTTGAATTTAAACATTCAGCATTATATCGGGGCCCATGCGGGTGTATTTAAGAATGCTTGCATAATTTTAAAACATTGAATTTGAGTTTTAATCCAACTTCATAATATATGCAAGGGTTCAATTGAAGTCTTAATTAACGCCTTCTGTTCGCTTATATGATGTGTTGAATCAGGTGGCGTAGAAGGTGTTGTAAATTTTAAAATATTACTCACACTTGGATTGCTTGTTGAATTTTTCAATTCTCAAATATCATTTGGAATGTAGCTTTTAAAATATTAGTGTATCAGAGTTTTCAGGTGTAGCTTTTAAGCTTAAGTCGAGCTCATTTGGGCTCGACCTGATTATAGTGTTATTGGACTCATCTTATTGAGTCGATTACTTTTATTTTATACATGCTTTAACTTGAGATTATTGCTTGATTTATAAATTTTAGAGGGATATATCATTTGCCCCCTATTTTTGGATGATAAAACTTATTTTATCCATATATATATATATATATACTAGGTTATAGTTGAGTTCAATTTAAATAGTTCGAAGAAAAAGTTACATGATATGCATAAATATATGAGATAGATTGATAAGTATGAGTTAAGTGTGCTTGATAACACAAAATTATAAAATTCTTACATTTAGATTAACCTCTGATTATAAATATTGGAAGAATTTCTCTGATATGAATACATATCCCCAAATTAACAACAAAAATAAAAGGAACAGAAGAATGCCAAGTTGGCTAAAAGATTTCACCAATATACCCAAAATATAACATCAAGAGACTCAAAAAACGTGAGAAATAAATTACGACTAAAACTAAGCGTAATAATAGTTTTACAACAACAGAGAGCAGGAATAATAAAGAAGATCTACAACAGCAGTTATCAAAGTTCAAAAGAAATTTATCTACTATAAATATACAAGACTCGGGTGACAACTCGAATAAAAGATATCAATGATCATATTTCCGAGCCCAACCCCGCAAGTAAAATAAATCCATAAATGTAATTAACTACCAAAGGAACGTAAGTCAAAAATCAAGAAACCAAGAAGAGTAGTAATCAACGCTCCTCAACTTCCAGAACGACAGAAGCAAGAATAAAAATAGAATGTAACAGAAAACTGTTAGCAGGTATAGAAAGCCTAGATCTAGGATATAGGATGAAAAAGAAAACTATAAATAGAAGGAAGAAATCCCAACAGAGGGTAATCAATATTTCAGAAAGAAACTTATCTTTTTCGTTCTCCTTCTTCTTCTCCTTCTCGCAACCTTTTCCTCTGGTTTTCTGGAACCGCTGCTCCATCAAAACTCTAGGGTTTCTCCCCTTCCCGCCTCCTTCTCTCTGAGCGTCAGACTCGAATGGTCAAGGAAACAAAACAAAAGAAGATTAAGGAAAGCTTCTCCTACAAGCTTCATCCCACGGCACAGAACAGGCGGCGTGTTTTTAATCAAGGGCCAAGATTAATTCCCTGGAACACAGATCAAAGCACGAGATCGAACCGCGCCTAGACAGACTCCTGTAATCCACTATCAACAGAAAGGAAATCAAGAACCGCTCAATCAAAACACAAATCCAAGGGCAGACAAGAGAGAAACCAATCCAATGGTTCATGGTTCAGCTCAAAAGAAACTCAATCTGCTTGATCCAACCAAAAGGCAGATCCAACGGTTTAGAAGGCACCATAATCAACCAGATTACCCTTGTCCCGGGCCGGTCTATTTCTGCTCTTGGGATTACCACAACTCATCAACAAACATATAGAAAGAAAGAATAACGATGAACAAATGTCCTCAATTACCATCATATTGAATGAAGTTTCAAGAAGGTTATCACTATAGAAGCCAAATTGGAAACAAATTCTCAAGAACAAAGAACAATCCTGTGTGTGTAATTCTTCTTATAAAATTTCCTTCCCCAAATAGATCACACACACATAAAATACTGCCAAGGTAGATATGCCTAGATTTAATGGAGAAAATCCAAGAGGATGGTCTCAAAGCAGATCGCTTTTTCAATACTATAGTTTATCAGAGGACTAAAAATTCATAATAGCCTCAGTATACATGGATGGACCCTTGGAAATGGTATCAATGGATGCAAAAAAATAATTGCATTCATGGACTTCAAAGAAAAGTCATTCAAAGATTTGGACCCTCTTTATACAGGACTTGAGAGGAGAATTAGCTAAGTTACAACAAAAAATCAACCAAGAATTCTACAATCAATTTGAGGAGCTATCCAAATGTGTATTCGAATTTCTACAAAGTTGAATGTTTGCTAAAAAATATTAAGAGGGTAAGTAAGAGCCTTACACTAATTCTCTTCAACAAGCCTTTCAGCTAAACTAATGGAAGATAGGTTAGATGAGGTGTTTAAAGCAAGAACAACAAGATTCAATCAAGTACCATATAAAATATCAACAAGAATATCAACAACCTCCTACACCAACAATGCCAATTCACAACAACAATACTAATAACAAGCCAACTATTCCAATACAAAGACTCACACCAACACGCTAGAAGAAAGAAGAAAAAAGGACTATGTTTTAAGCGTGATGAGAAATTCCATAGGGGCCACATCTAGAATCAAAGTTATTTTCCCTCATGGTGATCAATGAGGAGCAGGATGACAACCTGCAACAAGAAAATCAAGAAAAAAACCTGTCAATACAAGAAGATATTCCAGAAATTAGTTTCAATGCCTTCACAGGTCAATCAAATCCTAGAACCTTAAGACTACAAGGAATAATTGGAAATAAAAAAGTGCAAGTACTGATTGATAGTGGTTCAACCCACAACTTTATCGAGTCCAAATTAGCCAAGTTTATAGACCACAATAACCTGCATCAATTTTCAAGGTATAGAAACGGGAAACTTTAAAGTGTTCAGAATATGCTCTAATATTCCTATCCAACTACAAGAATACACCTTCATCACGATTGCCGCCAATGCAAGGAGCGATGTAGTATTAGGTGTTCAATGGCTAGAACAATTAGGAGAATGTACAACTAATTACAAAAAGCTCACAATGAAATTCAAGTATAAAGACACATTGGTACAACTACAAGGATATACAACATCCAAGGTTCAAGGCATTACATTGCACCAGTTCACCAAATTATAGAATAAATATGAAATAGCTTCATACCTGCAAATAATAAAGGTACAAAGTTATACATGAAGTGAGTTCCAAAGCCTACCGAAAATATTCAATATTTACCAAGACATATTTCATGATCCATGACTTACCTCCCAAAGGAGTATTGACCACCATATTAATTTAGTCCCTGGAACTCAACCAATCAAGGTAAAAAGTTACAGATACCCACATTTCCAGAAAACAAAAATTGAGAAACTTATAAAAGAAATGTTGGACAGTGGAATAATCAGAGAAAGCATCAGTCCCTTCTCTTCTCCAGCACTTTTAATCAGAAAAAAGGATGGAACTTGGAGATTCTGTGTGGATTATAGAGCTCTAAATAAAATAACAATCCCTGACAGATTCCCAATTCCCACCCCAGAAGAGCTTATGGATGAATTATATGGAGCCACAATATTTTCAAAGCTGGATTTAAGATCGATATCATCAAATCGAATGGTCAAGAAGATATTTACAAACGCTTTTAGAACACATGAGCACTATGAATTTCTTGCAATGCCATTTGGAATAACAAATACACCCTCAACATTCCAAGCTATGATGAATACGCTCAAACCTCTAAGAAAATTTGTATTAGTTTTTTTTATGACATCTTAATATACACACTACAATGGAGCAACATCAAATCCATTTACACAACAAGAAAATCAAACAAAGACAGGCTTATCATCAAGCCATCTAAATGTTCATTTATACAAGACAATTGAGTATTTAGGACACATTTTATCTCGCATAAGGTATAGGGATCCCAAAAGATTCAAGCAAAGCATGGCTTTTACCCAATTCCAAGAAAGAGATTTTTTGGGTTTGCGGCTATTACAAAAGTTTGTTAAAAACTATAAAGAATTGCCTCCACTAACATCAATGCTAGCTAAACAATAATTTCAGTGGACAGAAGAATCAAAAACATCATTCACACAACTGAAATAGGCCATGGTATCCTTACCAGTGTTAGCATTTCTAAATTTTTCTATACCTTTTATTCTGGAAATAGATGCCTGTACAATAAAGATTAGTTCAAAACAATCACCCTCTTGCTTATTTCAGCAAGAAATTATCTCCCACACTACAAAAAATATCAACATATGCTAGAGAACTTTATGCTATAACAGAAGCAGTAGGAAGATAGAGGCAATATCTATTAGGAAATAAATTCACTATAGGAACAGATCAAAAGAGCATAAGGGAATTAATGCAACAGACAATTCAGACTCCAGAACAACAAAGATTTTTAATTAAGCTCCTGGGATATGACTACACTATTGAATATAAACCAGAGATTGCAAACAAACCAGTTGATGCCTTGTCCAAAAAAACCATTCTATACAGAAGATAATTCTACAGTTGACAAATCTGAATCACTTATGTTATTCAGCTTAGCTATTTATACTCAAAATTTCAATACTATAATACAACAAATCACAGAGGAAACACAGGCTACCACTGAACTACAAGAACTTTATACACAAATATCAGACAATCCAAGTTTATTTCTAAATATATTAATGGTTTGTGATAGATAAAGATAGATTGTCATAGCCAAAGATTCAGCATACAGAAATATTATTATAAGATAATTACATTCAACACCAGTAGGAGGCCATGGAGGAATTTAGAAGACTTTGGCCAGAATTAAGCAACAATTCTACTGGAAGAATATGAATAAAGATATTAAACACTTTGTATTAACCTGCCCTATTTGTCAACAAGTGACAGTAAACTAGCAGATTACTACAACCTCTACCTATACCACAAGCCATTTGGGAGGAAGTATCAATGGATTTTATCACAGACTACCCAAGTAATAAAATAACTATATTAGTAGTGGTTGATATCAAAATATGCTCATTCTCGCCCTTCCAAACAATTTTATAGATCATATATATGATTACATTTAAAACTACATGGCATACCACAAGGTATAATCTCGTGAGACCTAATTTTATGAGCAACTTCGCAAGAACTGCTCGATTAAGTGGAACCACATTAAAACACAAGCATACCATCCTCGCATGGTGCAGGTAAAACCAATGAATCCATCTAAAAGAGTTTTGTATTAGAGACACCAAGGAGGTGGTTATAGTTCCTTCTTTGGGCAGAATTCTCCTATAATATATCCATCAATACTTTCACAAAGATGACTCCTTTTTAAATAATATATGACAGACTTCCCCCTTCAGTAATACATTATAAAAAGACAACTATCAACACAGAGGTAGCAGCTTTTACAATAGAGGGAATGCTACTACTTAAAACAAATCTACAGGAAGCTCAAAACAGAACGAAGCAACAGGCTGATAAACATAGAAGAGAACTACAATTCAAGTAAAGGATTTGGTACTAGTTAAACTACAACCTTATAGACAAACATCGTCTCAAGATACAAAATTATAAAGAAAATACTATGGCCTTTCAAAATCCTACGTAAGATAGAACTGCATATATAAAATAGAGTCGCAAACAATACATAATGTATTTCATATATCCAGACTGAAGCAATACGACATTCTACAATCCACCAAAATTAGCAACTCTCTGGATGGCGACGTGCCTATAAAAGTTTTAGATCAATCTTAAGGAGATCATCAAATTAAAGAAGTCTTAATACAATGGGAAGGACTAGCTACAGGCTTCCTGGTATCGAGAAGAAAAGGAAATATTTTCTGACTTTGACCTTGAGGATAAAGTCAAGGTGGGGGAGGGGAGTAATGATATGAATACATATCCCCAAATTAACAAAGGAAAAAAAGAAAGCCAAGTTGGCTAAAAGATTTCACCAATATACCCAAAATATAACATCAACAGAGAGACTCAAATTAAACAAGCAGAACATAAATAAATTACAGACTAAAAACCAAGCCAGAATAGCAGTTTTACAACAACAGAGAACAGTAAGAATAAAGAAGATCTACAACAGCAGCTATCAAAGTTCAAAAAGAAATTTATACAGACTATAAATATACAAGACTCAGGAGGCAACTCGTAACAAAAGATAGATATCAGCAGTCATATTTCAGAGACCTACAGTAAAATAAATCATAGCAATTAACTACCAAAGGCAGTCGATTAAAATCGAAACCAAGAAGAGTAGTAACAATGAGAATACGTTCCTCGACTTCGAGCGTAAGCAGAATAAAAGCAGAATGTAACGAGCGTTATTGGATATAGAAAGCCTAGATCTAGGATAAAGGATGAAAAAGAAAACTATAAATAGAAGGAAGAAATCCTAACAGAGGGTAATCAATATTTCAGAAAGAAACTTATCTTTTTCGTTCTCCTTCTTCTTCTCCTTCTCCGGCTTAACCTTTTCCTCCTGGTTTTCTCAGGAACCGCCTCGTCTCCGATCAGAAACCCTAGGGTTTCTCCCCTTCTCCGCTCTCAGCTCTCTTTTCCTCTCTGGAGCGTCGACGACTCGAATGGTCGAAGGAAACAAAACAAAAGAACAGATTAAGGAAAGCTTCTCCTACAAGCTTCATCCCACGGCACAGAACAGGCGGCGTGTTTTGAATCAAGGGCCAAGATTAATTCCCCGGAACACAGATCAAAGCACGAGATCGAACCGCGCCTAAACAAACGCCTGTAATCCACTATCAACAGAAAGGAAATCAAGAACCGCTCAATCGAAACACAAATACAAGGGCAGACAAGAGACAAACCAATCCAACGGTTCACGGTTTAGCTCAAAAGAAACTCAATCCAAGTGCTAGATCCAACGGCCAAGAAAAAAAGGCGCAGATCCAACGGTTTAGAAGGCACCGATAATCACAGATTACCCTTAACTCAGCCGGGTTCATTCCACTCAGAGTGAGTCAACTCACTGAACCAAACCCAAGTCTCACCAAACCAGACCCTGTCATTCTCTCAATGAGAAGACAAATGAATATGCGTAATTAAACCCACAAGGAAGAAGACAACTAAAATAGCACAGGAGAAAATAATGTTGTTTTAAAATAGCTTCCCTTTATAACGGTGTTTCATATAAGCGGATGTATTTGAAATATTACCGACTTAATAATATCTTTCAAAATTCAAGCGGAATTACTAAAAATTTCATATGACGTTGATTAATATTGCATATAATATCGCCAGTTTAATAATTTTTAATTCAAAATTCATATTGTTGCGTCTTTGAAAACCGTCATGTAGAGTGAAAGTTTACATGTTGATTAGTCCAAACACACGGTAATTAATGAGCGAACAAGAGACACTCAATTTTTTAACGTGGAAAATCTCAAAAGGGGAAAAACCACGGGCTAGCCCGATAAAAGCTTCCACTATGTATCGTTTTGAGTACAAAGTCTTCCGATTCTGATTACGAGTGCATATGAGAGGACCAACAACGTAACAATGATCGAGGTTGTAATAGTTCTTTGTAATAGGTGGAGATCAGGACAATTAGCGATGATGGTGGTTGATGGCGTCGGCGGGGTGTGACCTTCTTGGAGGATCTTGAGCTTCTTCTTCCTGCTTAGGCTTTTCCTCTTCTTCCTTGTTTGGATTCTTCCTCTTCTTCCTTGCTTGGATTGAGGATCGGCAGCGATGGCCTGGTCTTGGTTGACGGCCGTTGGCGGTGGCTCCTCTTCTTCACTTGTTTTGACTCCTCTTCCCGGCTCTCCCCTGTGAGGGATAGAGTTCTATTTATAGATGGGAGGAGGCGTTCTATTTATGCAAAGTCCGTGCCACTCCTCTTGATGGACGGCTTAGAATGGTTCCTTGATCATTTGATGTATTTTGAGCATTTGGATGCCCAAATGAAGTCATTATGAGATCTTAGGCTCGTTAGATCCTGTCGAGCCGATTTGACTATAAACACTCTATATTTAAGAGCTATTTTGGGATGTAATTGATATCCCAAAGATTCGGATATTAAGTGCTTAATCTCGTCGGTCTTGACTTCATCGCTTTTGATATTAAGATTGGACTTTGATTAGCGGTATTTTGAGCACCATATCGTTGCCCTATTTTTGGATTATTGTCTTAATCATCCAAAATATATCATCCATGACCAATATATTTCAAATATTCATATAAATCAAGATTGATTATGGAAAAATCTACGGTCTTTGGCATGAGATTCGAGGTTATGAATTTATTTGGATGCTGAGTTTTGAGCATTTTTGGGAAGCATGGCGCTTTTCGGCAGGCGCTTCTGGGTGCAGTGCGTCAAGCAGCGGACAGCGCATAGCTTGGTCTGTAGCCAGGTTACAGCCGATGGCCGAAATCGGGTGAGTCGAGCAGCATGGCCGAATTAGCGAAAGCCTTGGCCGCTCTGCGGGTGGGTTGCAGCGGGGCCGTGTGTGGCCTTCTGGTCAGACGCGTCGCGAAGTGGTCAGCGTCGGCGGCCGCGTTAGTAGTCGTGGCGGTCCGGGTCAGTTATCCGGTCAGCGGTCCGGTCAGCGGCGGTCCGGGTCAGCGGATGGCCCGGCGGATGCTGAGCGTCTTGTATGCAAGCCCGTGTAGCGCTTGTAGCCTTCAGAAATCTGTAGCAGGTCTACAGCATGTAGCAAGATCTGACGCCATGAGCGTCTTGACAGACTCTGCCACACGGCCAGGAGTTTTAAGGAATTTAATGCATTTTTTTAAGGGTTTTTACCCTTTTTGCCCCTGTGAGGGGCTATAAATGGTGAGGAAAGGCATACCTTTCCCTCTCCCTTCTTTCTTGAGTGAAAGTCCTTTGGTGGCGATCGAGGGCGATGACCTGTCATCTGACAGCTCAGTTCTCACGAAGAGTGTAAATCTAGTCGGGCCGAGTTGAAAGCGATCAGACCAGCGTTCATGACTCAGGTTTCTCCCCAGGTGTAAAGTCGGACCGGCAAGGATTGAAGCGATCAAGACCGTCTAAATGCAGTTCTCCCGAAATTATGTAACTTTTCGGACCGGATTGGAAGAAGCGATCAAGGCCGTAGTCATCGGAGCTCGATTTCTCCCGAAAGAAACCTCTTTAATCGGACCGGCGGGTTGGAAGCGATCAAGGCCAGATGCGTCGTGGTTCGGTTTCTCCTCGTCGGTTCGCCCCGTCGGACCCGTCAGGTTAAGGCGATGAAGGCCAGATGCGTCGTGGTTCGGTTCTCGACTCGTCGATTTCGGCCGTCGGATCGTCACGGGTTAGAGGCGATCAAGGCCACGATGCGTCGTGGTTCGGTTTCGATCGTCGTTTGGCCAGTCGGATCGTTGGGTTACGATCAAGGCCCAGATGCGTCGTGGTTCAGTTCTCGGCTCGTCCGGTTCGTGTCCGGATCGTCAGGTTAGGGCGGTCAGGCCATGCGTCGTGGTTCCGTTTCCGGCCTCGTCGTTTCGGCCCCATCGGATCGTCAGGTTAGGCGTCAGGCCGCGATGCGTCGTAGTTCCGTTGGAGTCTTTCATCCCGTCGGATCGTCAGGTTGAAGCGGTCAAAGATGCGTCGTGGTTCCGGTTTCCGACTCGTCCGTTCAAGCCGTCGGATCGTCAGGTTGAAGCGATCAAGGCCATATCGTCGTGGTTCCGGTTCATCGTCGGATCGTCGAGGCCGGAAGCGATGCTCGATATGGTGGCCAGCGAGATCAAGCGATGGTGGTAATAGGCGATTCATAAAGTCCGGTGATTTCAGATTAAGCGATTAAACAACGGTAATAGTGCGATGTCAGCTATGGCTAATGGCCGGATAGTAGTTAGCGGCAGCGATAGTTAAAGGCAAGCGGCACAGTAGTCGCGATAGCGGCGTCAGTAATCAGCGATGTCAACGAAAGAGTGGTATGGCGAGATTGCGGTAGCAGTAGTAAGCGGCAAATGGCAGCTGAGTTATGCGGTTACGGCGATTGGTCGCCAGCAGCGGCTCGATGTAGTCGGCAGTGGCGGAGTGTCGTAGTGCGGCGGTACGAAATAGTGGTACCGGCGAAAATTGCGTGATGGTTCAAGCATAATTGATGTCGTTAACATGTTAGAATATAATTGAATCCGGCGAGATTTTGACCATCCAAGGTTGTTTGTCGAGTGTTATCCGATGGCGTATTAACAATAGTGGGTACAAAGTTTTGACCTTTCCAGGTTATGGTGAATATTATTATTGTATGCTTCGTTCAGTTACGTATTGCTTCAAGAGACGCGCGGCCTTTCACGGGATTTATTGGTCGAGTTTTACTTTCGATGGCGTTAACGTATGGAAAGTGGGAAATCCACCAAGGCGTTTTGACTATCTGGGTTGTTAGTCGAGTTTTTACCGATGGCGTTAACGTATGGAAAAAATTGGAGATCCACGGCGTTTTGACTATCACGGGTTGTTAGTCGGAGTTTTTTTTCGATGGCGTTAACGTATGGAAGGGTCGTGGGAAGTCCACCAAGGGCGTTTTGACTATCTGGGTTGTTAGTCGAGTTTTTACCGATGGCGTTAACGTATGGAAGAGTCAGTGAATCCGTTAAGGTAGTCGGTGGCGGCTGGCGTCGATTAAGCGTATGGCCGGCGACAATGGTGATCCCGAAGGTCGGCGATGGTGGCGTCAGCGCAGTAGTCAGCGATGCCGGCGACAATAGTGGTTAGCGGCCGGCAGGAAATGTAGCAGCAGCAATAGCAGCAATAATCGGCAATTAACCAGCGATTAGTAATCAGTAGCGGATAGCCGGCGATATGTGTCGCCGGGTGCGGCGATATTAGCGGTGCAGCGACAATAGTTGGCGGCCCGGAGATGCAGCGTATGGCAGCAGTGGTCGGCATGGCGGCAACGTCGGTAATATGCCCTTAAGATTGGCAGTCGGACTGTCAATAGTGATAGCGTAGGCGGCTTAATGATGTGCGGCTTGATAGATGGCGAAAGCAGCCCGTTGAGTGTGAAAGCCGGCAAGCATGTAGTCGATATTGGTATGTTTGGCCCAGCGGCGATGAGATTTTAATCGAGGTTGTTTTATGAGTGTTATCAGATGAACACTTTGTCGGTACAAAGTTTGACCTTTCAGGTTGTTTGTGAGCTTTGCTAGGACATTGCGTATGGAAGAAGATCGGGAGATCCACAAGGGCGTTTTGACTATCTGGGTTGTTTGTCGAGTGTTTTCTCGATGGCGTTAACGCGTATGGAAGAGGTCGAATATTTACATGATGTAGCGAGTTGACCATTGATCTTTGCCTTTTAGTTGGTGTTTGACTTGCTCATCTTTTGAGATTAAAGTTGCCCCGGTTGGGGGTATGTTTATGAGTCGATTGATTCTTTTCCAATTGGCGTGGATATCTTTGTTGAATGGGCCTTTCGATTTCTTCTTTTGATGGGGTGATTACGTGTTCCTTGGGGGGCTTTTATGTCTCTTTATCCAAATTGTTTGCGATGTGCATTAATAGCCTCATCGTGAAGATTTGTGCTTCCACGATGAACTCGATATGGGACCGTGTCCATATGAGTGATGAGTAAAAGGCCACGGGCACCCTCAAAACTCCTCTTAATAGTTGAGTTTACTCGGTATTTGGCGAGCTTCTAAGGAGAACCTCAGTATTCTTTAAGTGATTCACCTCGTTACGTGAATAAGGAAAGATGGGAGGAATCTTTAATGATTCTCCGATTTGCAATGGCTATTCCACAAAGAACACGGCGAGTTAAAGGTATGGATGGATCCCCTTGGAAGAGAGTAGAACCAAGTGCGAGCTTGCCCTTTGAGGATCAGGAAAAGGCGACAAAGCGGTGTGGAGCTCGTTGGATATGCATGATATAGTAATGTGGTCGATGTGTTATGGTGATTGATCATAGGAATCAATGCTGCTTGAAACTACGAATTGGATGTTGAAGAATTGCTAAAGGTGAGGACTCCTCATAGCGGTGTGGGTGAAGATGATTTGTTGAAGGTGAAATTCATCTTGCATTAAGCGTCGTACTTGATGTCATGTCGGCGGGATAAGATGAGCATGTGTGGCTATCAACAATATCTGTGGATTAGTAGCGGTTGACTGATGGATGAGTGGAACTAGCGATGTCAAGATATTCGGCCTCATGTGGAGGAACTCGGTGTCGGGAGGATTAGCATTTTGACCTCCTCAAACGCGGTCTTTGGAGATATGTTTGTAAAGTAGCGGTATTGTAATCCTTGCAAAAGGCTGGATCATTTTATTTTGAGACTCTCTTCCATTCGGACACGATCTTCCAAAGAGCTCATTCCCTCACCTTGGCGTCTTGGTTGAGGATGGGTTTTGAGAATAGCAGTTGAGTGGGAGACTCCGTTGTAAGTGTTGTGCTATTGGCCACGTAGATGTTCCGCGAAAATTATGGTTGAGGGGTTTTACATCCCACAGACGGCGCCAAATTGCGTCTAAAATCCGGTAGAGTGAAAGTTCTTGCTTGCGATTAGTCGGCACACTGAGGTAATTAATAAGCGAACAAGAGACACTCAATTTTTAGCGTGGAAAATCTCAAACACGGGGCTAGCCCGATAAAAGCTTCCACTATGTATGTTTGAGTACAAAGTCTTCACGATTCTGAGGAGAATTGCATGAGAGAGGACCAACAAGCGTGTAACAATGATCAGGTTGTAATAGTTCTTGTAATAGGTGGAGATCACGAGGGACAATTAGCGATGATGGTGGTTGATGGCCGTCGGCGAGGTGTGATGCTTGGAGGATCTTGAGCTTCTTCTTCCTCCTTGCTTAGGCTTTTCCTCTTCTTCCTTGTTTGGATTCTTCTCTTCTTCCTTGCTTGAAGCGGTGTGGATCGAGGATGGCCGTGTGGTGGCGGCAGTTGGCCGGTCTCCTCTTCTTCACTTGTTTGACTCCTCTTCCCTGCTCTCCCCATGTGAGGATAGAGTTCTATTTATAGATGGGAGGAGGCGTTTATAATTTATGCAAAGTGTACCACTCCTCTTGATCGACGGCTTAGAATGGTTCCTTGATCATTTGATGTATTTTGAGCATTTGGATGCCCAAATGAAGTCGATTATGAGATCTTAGGCTCGTTAGATCCATGTCGAGCCTTCGATTTGACTATAAACACTCTATATTTAAGAGCTATTTTGGGATGTAATTGATATCCCAAAGATTCGAGATATTAGTGCTTAATCTGTTCGGTCTTATCAAATGTCATTTTGATATTAAGATTGACTTTGATTAGCGGTATTTTAAGCACCATATCACATATTTATTTAATATTAACGATGCTTTAAAATTGATTAGATATCATATTAAATGGAAACGTAACAATTAAAATTAATCAATCATGGTAAATTTTAAATAAGTGTAAATTCATTAATTATTTATAATTAATTAAAATTTTTTTATTTTTTATTTTTAACCGTAAAGAGAGAGATTTTTTTTTTAAATCGTGAAAAGAGAGAGAGAGAGGATTTTTTTAATGGTTTTTTAACATAGTGAGAAGATAAGTATTAATTAGTATTATTATTACTTTTTTTGAATTTGAAATCTTTTTCAAATAAATCCCATGAAATAATAAAATTTGCACATTACTTTCTTTACTTTCATTTCTTGTTAGCCTCCACTATATATTCTAATCTCTTAGTTCTGATCTCAGATTTTTAAACTTTGTTAACAATTTTTAATCTAAAAATGGATAATATTTTCATGGGTGAGCATCTTCTATGGATATAAATAATGTTTAAGATTCTCAACAAATCTTGCACAAGATGATGGATTAAGCATAAAGATAGATAAAATATAAATCAATTATCAATATACTTGATAATCTTAAAAGAAGTTTTATTTTTAAATGATTTATGGCTATTCTAAAGATCATAAGCTTATTCTCTTAAAGATATCTTACTTTGCATGCTAGAAAAGATTCTTGTAGAGTAAAAGTTTCTTTAGTTGTGAAATAATACACACAGTATAAAGTGAACAATAAAACTCAATTTTATTGAAAAAAAGAAAAACTTCTGCAGCCTAGTAAAAGCTTTCACTATGTATATGTTTGAGTACAAGATCTTCCGATCGGGATTACAATTGTATATGAGAAAGGAAGCGACTTAATAATCGATTTTGTGGCGATATTAACGGCGATGTTGACGATGTTCGATGATGTTGGCAAGATGATGATGATATGGCGATATGGTGGTGATGATGAGCAATGATCAAGGCGAGATCGTGATGGCATACGGCGGCAGCGGCGTGGTTGGCGGCCGTCAGTGGGCAATGATGTGTTTGGAGGATCTTTAGAGCTCTCTTCTCTCTTGCTTGGCCCTCCTCATATTAGGAATGAGGGCTATTTATAGGTGGAAAGTGGCGTCTCTGTAAATACATGCAAAACCGTACCACTCCACTTCATGACGGCTCACGATTCTTTGATCATTTGATGTATTTTAAATATTTGAATGCTCAAATGAATTTTGAGATCTTGGGCTTGTTGTCCGCGGCTCGTCGAGCCTTTGATTATAAACACTCCATGTTTAAGAGCTTTATGGATTTAAGCGATATCCCAAAAGTTTCAATGATATTTTAAGTGCTTGATCTCGACCAGTTTCAACCGGATTTTGCTTTTAGTATCAGATTAGACTTGCTAGTAGTATTTTAAGTGTCATATCAGTTGCCCTCCTATTTTTGGATATCATTATTTCAATCATCCAAAAATATATATATGTCAAATACTTGAAGATAGCAAATTCTTCAATGAAATTTATTAATAATATATTTTTTTGAAACAGATCTTCATTGAGCACAATATTATGACTATAGAAGCAGATGTAGGGCTGCAGATGAGTATAAGTATGCGCGGGTACAAGATTTCAAGGTTATGGAGCTTTTTGAGCTCTTCTGAGCTCGGCTGCGAACGCGTGGCATATGCGGCTTCATGGCTTGCGGAAGCGCCAAATCTTGCGGTCAATCAGCAATTGTGTGGCGGAGTGCATGAAACGGCGTCGGCGAGGTGGCAGTGCTGTATTCGCAGATGTAGCCACTTGGTAGATCGGCAGGAAGCGAACTTGAGCGGCGGTTGAATGCGGGCGTGAGCGCACATCGAACCTTAATCGCGAGGGCGTCTTGAGCCTTGGAGCGATGAACGGTGTTTTAACTTTTGACATTTAGCTTTGGGTTATTTTTACCTTTTGTCCCTAGAGTCTATAAAACCCTCAGGCTAAGGGAGAGAGGCACTTCTTCAACCTCTAGTGTTTCTCTTCTTCTTGAGTGAGTCGTTTGGAAGCGATCAAGGCCCGTAGTTCATCGCTCCGCTTTTCCTCGAAAGAGGTGTCAACCGACCTCAACCGACCGGGTTTGAGGATCAAGACCCGTAGTTCATACTGGCTCCGCTCGAAGAGGTTCAACCGACCGCCTCTTTGAGGCATCAAGATCCGTAGTTCATACAGTTCCATTTTTTCCCTCGAAAGAGGTGTCAACCGCCTCCGACCACTGTTTGAGGCTTATCAAGACCAGAGAAATTGATTTCTCAAACTTAATGGATGGTTCATCGAATTGCCAAGATGGCGGAAGTAAATAGAGCCGCCATTTGAACGACTTTAAAGTTTAAGGTGTAATTTGTGAGCATCATTGGGAGGAATAGTTTCTCTCTCTTTTTCTTTTGATCTCATATGTATGCATGTCCTTTCATCGATCGTAGGCAAAAAAATCCCAAGCTTCTCCATGAGCGCGAGAGTCAAAAGGGTATGCCCAAGTATTGGGGTGAGTGAGTTTTCACAAAATTTCGATTTTTCGATTTTATCATTTTCCCCTTTATTTATTATTATGTATTTTCACTGTGGTGATGGCCTGAAGAAACCCATAGCGGACAAATACAGATATACCATCCCTTGTCACATCGATAGTTTAATGGTGTTCAAGAAATTTCATTTCCTAATGAGTTGGTGGCTATTGTTGCCAAAAGTCCGATCGAGCTCACCTCACTGGGATACTTTATGCTTCGAGATGATTCTTCGCGGCGGATCGGATTCCCTTTTCCCGAAGATTGAGATCTTCAAAATATGTGGTGTAGCTTTGTTATAATTTTCATTTCGGCTTTAGTGGTCATCGCTTTGGTTGTCTCTTCTTGAGAGCGTGGTGTTACTTTGAACATCAAATACTTTAATGTGAGATTCACATGTGATGCTCAAGGACGGTTTCTTATCTGCTATAAAGAATTGGATAGAATTTTCACGATCCATCTAAAAATTGGTCTAATGGATTCTTTTTATGAAAAATGAGTGGGGCCTTCCGAGAGATGGGGAAGATTGAATGACCTTCCGCATCCATCGATCGAGAATGAGATCTGACAACTCTTAATATCTCGATGTAGAAGCTTGCAGATGAGTTACATCACATTGTAAAATATATATGAAGATAGAATGTTCAAGGTTGGCCTTTCTATCCGTGCGTGGGAGATCTCATTCTTTCCACTAAAGAGGTCAAGTAAAGGTGATGAAAGGTCTCCTCATATTCATAGGTTCTTTCAAGAAGCCCACAAATCGTGGTGGCAATGTTTCTTCCCTAAAGAAAAAAGAAGTCAAGTGACTACGATATCTCATGAAGAAGATGTTCGCCCAGTTGGCCTCCTCGAGAGTTTAGCTATTTCAACTCATGATGGGGAGTTCTTCGGGCACATTCTTGAAGAGGTGTTAAATCACATATGTATCAAGGCCAACGAGCGATGAATTGTCTTCCCTTTTTTCTTCTTTTCTTCTTCTCTTCTTCTTTTCTTTTGTGTAATATTTGTGATGATTTTTTTATAGGTAACTCAAATATTATGGCAGATGACTCATTTGGGTGTCGCTTTAGATGAGTGAAATACTAAATTTGTGAAGATAAAATATCTACAAGGCAGTATGAGCTAAAAGATGAGTATTAAAGCCAAAGAAGTGGCGACTTTGGAGGATCACCGACCGTGAACTGAAGCTAGCAACATGTCGACTTCTCTTCTCTCCTGTCGAGGTGGAGCACTCGTGATGAGTTGATTGAGGTGAGGAGAGACTCAGAAAGAGAAAAGACTTAAGGCACTTGCAGCAGAGAAGAGAGCTCTCGAACTGGAGAAGAAAGCATTATCGTCTTTCCGAGAAGGAGCATATAATGTCGAAGCAAATGAAATCTCCTTGAAGGCAATGGAAGACTTTAAGAACTCCTGCTTATCTCATACACTCAAGACCATGTTCGTGAAGCTCGTAATCATATTCTTGATGTTGAAGTGAAGGACTTGGAGCACCAATGTTTAGAGGAGGCTTCATCCGAGGGTTCCTAAAGGAATCCGCTTAGTACATCGCAAGACCGAGCTGTATTGAGGATCTATCCCCGCCCAAGTATCCAAGACTCTCCGATGTGAGATGAAGGTTGAGAGTGAGTCCAAGGAGTATCTCCTAGTGGTGAGGAGGACGCTGATATCACCAATCGATATGATGTAGCATCACTTGAGGATGCATTTTTTTTATGTATTATTATTAGTATGTATCGTAATCTTGATTCTTTCTTATATCATCATGTTAATGCTATCAATTTTTTTAGATGATGCTTTATTTTGTTTTACCTATCCGGTAATTGGTCGGAATATTATTCGATGACGCTAACCTGTACGGATGAGGTTGAATTGAATCCACCGTGATTTTGACCTCCGGTTGTTTGTCAAGTCTTCGCCGGCGATGTTAACTGGAAGAGGTCGTGAGAAGTCCACCAAGGACCTTTGACCTATCAGTTATTTCGAAGATGACGCTAACATGGAAGAGGTCGAGAAGTCCACCAAGGACCTTTTGACCTATCCTAGGTTGTTTGTCGGTCTGCGACATTAACCCGTGGAAGAGGTCGAAAGTCCTCGGATTGATCATGCCATTGAGATATAACGTGAGTTGTATATTTCAATGAAAAAGAAATAAGTTTGTAAGAAAGAAAGTATAAATTCATTACTCGATAAGTTCAGTGATATAATCAAAAGATGATTTTAACACGTATATAAGTTTTAAGAGAAAATGACAACAACAACAATAACAACAAGTCTTTATCCCACTAAGTGGGGTTGACTACATGAAGGAGAAATGATAAACGAGACAAAATAAAAGATGCGATAATTATAGTAGAATTCGATAATATTTTGAGATTCTCGGTGTTCCAAGTTTGAGGTAAAGTTTTCCCTCGAATCCTTGAGCTTGAAAGTTCACGGCTTCACCATAGCTATAACCACATATGGGCCATCCCAAAGAGGTGAGAGTTTATTGCGTTGAGGGCCTTTACACTTGAGACTTAGGTAGGACCAAGTCACGATATGGGATGAGATTTTACTCTTACATGTTGAAGTGACGAGCTACCCTTTGGTGATAGGAAGCGGTCGAAGTAGGGCCATGTCACGAGTTTCGGGGAGTAGGTCTGTCGGAGTTTTCTTCATTACCGTCATGATTGAATAATTGAACTCTTGGACTTGGAACCCCGATATCTACTGGTATAATAGCTTCTGTGAAACACAAGTTATACGGTGTCTCACCAGTTGGGGTGCGATGTAGTGCGGTAAGCCCAAAGAACATTAGAAAGCTCATCAACCCATTGCCCCGGCCTTCTCGAGACGTGTTTTTAGTCCTTTGAGTATAGTCCTGTTGGTAGCTTCAGTCTGCCCGTTAGTTTGAGGATGTGCTACGCGTATGCGGCGGTGAATGTGAAGATCTTTGCAAAAGGGCGTAAAGACTTTTCCGGTAAATTGGTTCCGTTGTCGGTGATGATCTTTGCGGAAGACCGAATCGACATATTATATTTTTCAAACAAATTGTTTAGCATTTGCCTCAGTAATTTTAGCAGTGGTTACTTCCACCCATTTAGTGAAGTAGTCGGGCTAAAATGATGAACTTTCGTTGCCCTGATGCTATCGGAAAAGGTCCCATGATATCAATCCCCATTGAGCAAAAGGCCACGGGCTTTGAATGGATGAGAGCTTTGTATGCGGCATGTGAGGGAGGTTAGAGTGCAACTGACAACTTGCACATTTTTTGTGAACTCCAAGGCGTCTTGTTTCATCGTAGGCCAATAGAACCCTTGCCTTATAATTTTAAGCTCCCTTCCTCTAGTGTTCTCCACATATCCGAGTGGAACCTCTCTTAATGCATGTCGGCCTCACGAAGGTGAGAGACATTTGAGGTGCAGTCGAAAGCTTCGTTTGTATAGTTCACCTCCGATAATATAGTAAAGTTTGAAGCTTGTCTTGGAGGCAATTTGCAGTTGGGTCTTCAGGAAGAGTTCCTTCTTGTAGAAAAGATATGATGGGGTCCATCCATGAATGTTCCTTTATCTCATCAATTGCTTGAATTACCCATGACCCTTGGATACTCAAAAAATGTATTTCTTCAACATGCCTTCTCTTAAAGCGATCCCAGTAGCGGATGAAGCAAGCTTAGCGAGAGTGTCATTTCAGTATTCTTCTCGGTATGTGAATGATTTGATGTGTCTTGAAATGGGCAAGAGACTTCACCAAGTGGGTATTGTGCTAGGGATTATGAGCATTAAAGTTTCCCTCAACTTGGGAGGCGACAAGTTGAGAGTCGTGTGTATCACTAAGTCTTGAGCTTCTTCAATGATGTCTCAACCTGCATGAGCCTCATATTGACCATATTATTGGTTCGAGAAATTTTAGGCCCATACTCTAGGTATTATCTTTGGGGAAAATAAGTAAGATTCTGCACCCGACACGGCTCCATCAACATAGAGGGTCCATTGAGGAGGCGAAAGGCATGTAGATAGCTCCTCTGAGTTGGCGGTGCATTCCATTATAAAGTCTGAGTACTTGAGACTTTATAGCGGGGCGAGTAGAAAATTTATATCAAACTCTCCCAATTCTGGACCGATTAACCTCCCGGATGCTTCGGTTTTACGTAGGATGGCCCTTAATGGTAAATGAGTGTAAACATAGTGTGAGCTTGGAAGTATGGATAATTTTTTCTTGAGAAAACTAAAGCTAGAGCCACCTTATCGGCAAGTGGATAACTTTTTCTATGTCGAGAGAATTTTCTTGACATAATAAATTGGTCGTTGTATCCCACTTTTTTCTCGCACTAAAGCGAGCTTATCATGGGAAGAGGCTAGATATAAGTATAACATCTCTCCTTGAATAGGCTTGGATAGTAGGGGTGGAGATGCTAAATACTCCTTAGTTGCTCAAAAGCGGTGACATTCATCGGTCCATTGAAAATTATTATTTTAGCTCCCTTTAATATTTTAAAGAATGGCAAGTATCATCCCCGAATGGGCTAGGAAGCGGATAAGATAACAATTGCCCATTCAAACGTTGAACTTCCTTAATATTCTTGAGTCATATTTTTGAGCTTTGATTTTCTGGGGTTGGCCTCTATCCCGGTGGGTTACCATAAATCGAAATTTTCCCGTAACCCAAAAGCACATTTGGTTGGGTTGAGTCTCATGTTATAACGTCGAAGAAGGTTAAAGCATATTTCTAAGTTAGAAATATGTTGTGATTCTTCCAAGCTTTTCACTAACATGTCATCCACATATACCTCCATTGTGAGGTCTTTAAGACCTTATTCATAAGGCGTTGATAGGTAGCAGATTTTTAATCAAATGGCATAACTTGGTAATAGTATAAACCTTTATATGTTTGAAATGTAGCTTCTTCATCCATTGGGTTCATTTTATTTGGTTGTTGTAGAGTAAGCATCAAAAGCGAGCATTTGATGTCGCGTAGCATCAACCAATTGATCAATTCGAGGAAGAGGAAAACTATCTTTGGCAAGCCTTGTTAAGGTCGTGTAATCAATCATATAAATTCTCCATGTTCTTTGTTTTCTTAACCATGATATTCTAGCCATGTAGGGTAATGTACCTCTCATTATGAATCCGCTTCAGAAGCTTGTTAACTTCTTGTTCAATAGCTTGGAGCGATCAGTGCAAAACTTGCTTCTTGGATGATCGATTTGAATGTGGATCGATCTTGAGAGTGCATGATCACATTGGGGTCGACTCACGGTATGTTCGTCGACTCAAAAGATGTCTTGATTTTTTGCAGAAGTCTATGTATTTTTCCCTTTGTTCACGAGGCAGATCCAACTTAGCTTTGTAATGGTTGGTCATCGATAATGCAACAAAACAAGTCTTCTAGGAGAAGCTTTAGGGTACTTCTTCATCTCAAAATTAAAATCTTGATCTTTGAAGGTCAGAAGGGCGTGGTTGGCTTAGAGATAACATGATTGTCTTTATCGTTGATTTCCAGACCACTCCAACTCAGCGGGGTTGGAAATTTCATCTTAAGATGAGATCTGAAGTAACCAAAATTGATTGGAGGGGCCTTCCAAAGATAGTTATATCTTATCGACTTGACCACCATGAATTGGATTAAATGAGCCACGAGAAATTCACCAAGGACAAGAAGGGTGATTGTCCCTCTACTCGCGAGGCGATTATCAAACCCATAATGGTCTACTGCGGGTTGGAGCTTTTTTTTAACCAGGCCCATGTTAAGAAATGTGGAGTAAAATAAGACATCAACAGAACTCCCATTGTCAATAAAAATTCTCTTAACATTATAGCATGGGTCACCGATCCCCTGCGATGACAAGTGGATCTTGATGAGGAACATGTACTCCTTCTAAATCTGAGTCATTAAAAGTGATGGAATGATTAGTATGAGACTTCTTTAACTTCGGCTCTTCAGAGATGGTAATGAGAACTTGATTAGATAGTATTGGTCCTCCTGCGATTGTTTCAATTTCTTCAACTATTTGATGATTATTTTGTTATTTCTGTGATGATTGTCCTGGTTGCCCCCAATTGGAGGTATGTTTGTTTGAGTCGATTGATTCTTCACAAATCGACGTAGATATCCTTGCTGAATGAGCCTCTCAATTTCTTCTTTGAGTTGTTTGCATGCCTCTAGTATGTCCCACTTGATGGAAGTGATAATATTACTCGATTTCACGAATTTGGTTTGATGGATGTGACCACTTGATATTTTCTTCATCTCGAATAGCCATTAGGAGGTTAACACGAGATGTGTTCGGCGTGTATTCCTTTTGGTCGTGGTTCACGCGTCGTTGATATATGGGTCGTGGAGGAGATCACTGCACTTGTTGCTTCTTTTGATAGGTTCGGTCCGCATTCCACAGGGTGCTTTTATTTTTCTTGTTGCTCAAATTATTTGCGATGGATGTAATAGCCTCATCGTGAGATTTGTGCTTCCACGATGAACCAAGTCGGCATATGAGCGGGCGTGTCTGTTAGTGGCGAGTAAAAGGCCCTGTCCTCCGAAAACTCCTCTTAATAGTTAGTCTACACTCGTATTTGGCAAGCTTCTAAGGAGAACCTGAAGTATTCCTTAAGTGATTCACCCTCATTTTTGAATCGGAGAGATGGAGGAATCTTTAATGATCCTCCGGTTTGCAATGAAGCTACAAAATCTTGCGAGTTCGTCAAAGGTATGGATGGATTCCCTTGGAAGGGAGTAGAACCAAGTCGAGCTTGTCCCGAGGTAGCGGAAAGACGACAAGCGGTATGTGAGAGCTCATTGGATATGCATGATAGTCTGTAATGGTCGATGTGTGTGATTGTCCCATCATAGGAATCAATGTTGAAGCTTGAAACTGAATAGGATGTTGAAGAATAGCTTTAAAGGTGAGATTCTCATAGCCGCGATGAGGGGGAAGATGATTTCTATCTTGGAGGTGAAATTCATCTTGCATTAAGCATCGTAATTATGCACATATAACATTACGAGTGGGGTCAATAGGATGAGAATGTGTATACCCATAATTGATGGATTAGCGATGGTTGGTAGTGATGGATGAGTAACTAGCGGTGTCGAGGAGATGACATCACGGTCTCTAGGAACTTCGATCAAGGAAATTAGCATTTTGACCTCCCCGCTAACGTCGATCTTGGGGAGATGTGTTTTTGTGGTAGTGGTATTGTGTGTTCTCAAAAGTCGGATCATCTCATTTTGAGACTCTTCCATTCGGCACGATCTTCTAAAGAGATTTACGCCTTCCGTGGTCGCGCTATCGAGAGTGAAGCGAGAAGGTTGGCGTCTTGGTTCAAGGATTAGTTTTAGTGGCGGAGTTAGGCGAGAGGCTCCGTTATTCTGAAATGCTTTGCCATAATGAGGGTGTTCACAAATTGATTGTTATTATTTTTCCGACGGCATGGCGTGCGTGCTAACCGATTGCGGTAGAGTAAAGTTTCATAGTTTTAGTTGTGAAATCCACACAGTATAAAGTGAACAATAAAACTCAGTTTTTACGTGAAAAACCTCGAAAAGAGGAAAAACCAGCTCAATAAAAGCTTCCACTATGTATATCTTTGAGTACAAGATATTTCGTGGGATTACAGAATTATATAGAAAGGAACGATTTGTTAGTAATACGATGTTGGCACGATGTTAGCGATGATGCTGATAGTAGTCGGTGATGATGGCCAAACAGCGGTGGAATACAGCGAGAATCAGCGGTGGCGACTGATGGCGGCGGCCGGCGGTGGTTGATGGCCGTCAGTGGCGCGATGCGCTTGGAGGATCTTTAGAGCTCTCTCTCTCTCTTGGGCTCTCTCATGAGGAATGAGGAAATTTATAGATTGGAGGTGTCTCTTACATGAAACCCACTCCACATGGACGACTCAAATGATCCATCATTTGATGTATTTTAAATATTTGAATGCTCAAATGAAGTCAATTTTGAGATCTTGGGCTTGTTAGATCCGTTGATCGAGACTTCGATTTGACTATAAAAACTTATGTTGAAGAGCATTTTAGGATTTAACGATATCCCAAAAAATGATATTTTAAGTGCTGATCTCGACCGGTTTCAACTTGGATCATTTGCTTTAGCATCAAGATTCGTGCTTACTTTAGTAGTATTTTAAGTGTCATATCGATTCTTATTTATGTGATGAGCCTATTTGGTTTTCGATTTTCTTTGGCTATAATCGTATTTATTGTCATTTGAGATTTGTTTATCTATTTATTTTCAGATACAATCATTATTTGGTTGATTATCTTTGCGTGTGGTAACTCTGAGGTTTAAGATGTAAATTTACTTGTGATGCAATTTATGTGCAATCGGTTTGACGGCGGTTTTGAAATTTGTTAACCGTAGGTTTTAAATCGAATCGACAATCCGTTTAATCAATAACATAGGAATCATTAAACCAAATTTTTTTGCATTTGAAAAATCAAAATTAAAATATAATTACTATAATAATTATTAATCAAAGTACATCATTTTATCAAATCATTTCATACAAAATTAAATAACTTTTATAATAAATAATAATATACAAATTTATCATTGAAATTATTTTTTGAATTTTCTAAAAAAATGAAAAAAAAAATTGATTTTAGCTATTTTGGTTTAATATTAAAATATTACAAAAAAACCGAATTTTTTACTAAATCCAAAATGAAATCAAAAAAAATTTTATAAAAATAAATTCAAAATTCGGTTTATATTTTTTGATTTTAATCAAAAAAAATGCACACTCTTTTGTGCATGGTAATATATTGTAGGAGTAAATGGTTGATTTTTACAAAGATACTCTATGAAATTGGGTCAATAGATTTTCTTTATAAAATTGAATGAGAGCTTCTTGAAAGTAAACTAAAAAGAAATATTTCTCCCAAGTAAAAAAAAGACATTGAAGGCTCTTGTTAAAAGTAGAAGACCTTCTTTATGCAACCCACTATATTAATCAATATGTGAAGGAGGAATCTTTATTCAAAGTTAGTCATTCAATTCAAACTTGGAGATCATATGCTCTTATGTTGAAGAAGTATGATAAGGGTAAAAGAATCTAATTGTTTCTGTATCTTAAACCGTAGACAATGTATATCAATTCTTTTATGAGGAAAAAGTCACGACATTGAGATCCTTTGATAAGAAGCGTGAATACACAAAAATTCTATCCAGAAGAAGTGTTAAATCACACACATGTAATTAGCGTCTTGAAGAGTTGGTAAGAAATATTCATTCTTTTAAATTTTCTTCTCTTTTCTTTATCTTTAGATATATATTAAATTTTTTCGATATTGAAGAAAATGAGTGCGAGCTCATTAGATGCTACCTTGAAGGCATGGAATCAGAGTTTGTGAAAATCAAATATCTTCATGGTGAATATATGTGACGATAAATTTAAGATTACGGTTATAAAAGAATCGGTTAGTCTTATACTATGACGACTTTTCATTTCAACGTCAAGAGGTTGATAGGACTATGAGCTAGTGGATGCATGAAATAAAATATCTTACGAAGACCTTAAAAGCCGCCAATGCTAAGATAATTAGAGGTAGAAAATAAAATTACTAGCGAGATATTGGAAAAGGAGAATATGAAGTTGACTCCAACTTGAAGATTATAGAGAACTTCAAAATTTCACTTCAAGAATGATTCAGATCGAGTTGAAGCTTCATCATATCTACGATATAGAGGTGAAGGATATGGAGCGTTAGCTTCTTGAAGAAGATTTTATTGTGGTTTTCTAAAGGGACCCACTTCTAAGAAGTGTAGATATTGAAGGCCTTTCATAGTCTTTTGAAGATTCATCTGATGACATAGAAGCTTCTTCCACTTCTGATAATATGAAAATGTGAATGTTGTTTGATTAAATTTTTATTTCATTTGTATTTTAGAGATCTTCTTAGTATATGACATATGATAATGTTTATGTATGTGTCATAGTGCTTTGAATTTTATTTGAAAAATAAAATTGATGTTTAAAATGATGTATTCTTGATTTAAACTATATGTAAGTTATTCAATGGCGTTCGATATTTTAAGAAAATGAGGAGTTTTAACCCATCCGAGGTTGTTTGTCAGAGTTTCGCTCGATGACGTTAACCTATGTGGAGTTGGTGTAAAGTTTTGGCCTATCTGAGGTTATTTGTCAGAGTTTCACTCGTTGACATTAACTCGTGTGAAGTATGTGCGAAGTTTTGACCTATTCAAGGTTATCTGTTAGAGTTTTTGCTCGATGATGTTAACCTATGTGGAGTAGGTCCAATCGAAACCACTTGGGATCAATTTTTCTTTCTTCTTGTCATTATTGTTTTGATTTATCATTTTTTCAAACACAAATATGAAATATTAAAAATATAGAATTCAATTCAAATGTTACATTGCAAATTCATTGATATATTATCTTCGTTTCGATTCCAAGTCTGGAAGAATTTTTCTGAATTTTTCTTTCTTAATCTTTGAGCTTGAAAGTTCATGGTTTAATCATAGCAACCACCACATAAGGTCCTTCCCAAAGGGGTGAAAGTTTGTTACATTGTGATTCTTTCTCACAGATACTAAACTTCGTAGAACTAGATCTCTAATATTGATAAGTTTGGGTTTCACTCTCCAATTAAAGTGACGTGTGATCCTAATGATAGACAACATTTTTTTATTGAAGCTACTTTTATTTTAAGCAATAAATCAAGATGATATAAGAGTTTTTTCATTATTTGTTGCATAAAAAAATGACCTTAGATTGGATCATGTCAACTAAATAATCGCCTCCATCCCAAAACACAACTTATAAGGTGTCTCAGATTCTTGTTCTTTATTGTTCATAAGATTATAATAGGTCTCCACCCATTGCCCCCTATCCAAACGTGTCTTCAAGCCTTTTAGAATCATTTGATTTGTAACCTCAATTTGACCATTTGTTTTAAATGTATGAACAATTGAATGTGCAAATCTTTAAGGAAGTGAATTCTTTCAGGAATTGAGTCATTATCTTAATTTTAGCGAATTCTAAAATGACAAATAATATTTTTCCAAGTAAATTGTTTAACATTGGCTTCGTGATTTTTCTAATGGTTTAACCCATTTAGTAAAATAATATATCACCATAATGATGAATTTTTTTGTTGTCCATTCATAGAATGATCATAATATCTATTCCTCATTTAGCAAAACTAAAAATTGGCTTCTTGGTAGAATGTGGTTAAGATTATAATGCATCTGACAATTGTTATACTTTTTTACAAAATCTAATGCATCATTTTTTTATTGTAGGCTAGTAAAATCCTTATCTCAAGATTTTGTGGGCAAGTGCTCTACCCCCCAAGTGTTCTCCACAAATACCTGAATGGACTTCTCAAAGTGTATACTCTGCTTCGAATGGTGGAAAACATTTGAGGTATGATCTTGTGAATGATCTTTTGTATAATTCGTCACTAACAATGCTAAAGTTTGCTTGTTCAATAATTCTGAGGATGGTAGAGCTCTATCATGTAAAAGGTAAATATCGATCATCCAAGAAACTTGCTCGATTTATCAATGGATTGTATTTCCCAAGGTCCTTGTATGCTGGGAAATTGAATGTCTTCTACATACTTTCTCTTATAAATGTCAGAAGATGTTGAAGTGAAAAGTTTGAAGGAGCGTATGGCATTTTGTTTTAATGTGAATGATCGATACTTACTTATTCGAGATAGAAGAGATTTTAATATATGAAAGTATTTTATGCAAATTTAATATTTTTCGAGCCATCATGATACAATTTGCATAAGCATATTTTGATATAATTTTTTAATAAATAAAATTAATTTCTTTTGAGATATTTTATGGATTATTTATTTATTATTTTTTGGTGTAGCTTGAGAGTGAGAGTGAGAGATTGAGGATGAAGAAGCTGGAGGAACTGAGCAAGACAATAGACTCTCTCCATTGATTCAATCTGAGAGCATAACCAAAGAATTAATTATTCATGTGGATGTTTAAGAAGATGATTTGGTTTTCTTGTTATCCTCATAGAGATTTGAATAATTGTTTTCTTTAATTGTTTGTTTTCTTTTTAATTTTTGAGTTTAATTTGGTATTATTCACTTGAAGCTTTTGGTTCACAAGAAAAATCCTTATAATAATAATAATAATAATTAGTATTAATTATAATGTAATAATATTAATATTATTATTATTATTTTGAAAAAAAAAGAGTGTGTGTCATTACAAATATTCTACAATTCCTAATTCCTCATCACCCTTTTGCTAATTTTGATGTTTGAAGTCAAATTTAATTATATTATAGTGGCTATTGAAGAGTCAAATGATTTAAATTGACTTGATAATTAGTTATCATAGATTTTGATCATTCGATTATGCTCGGATATGTCGAGAAGATTAGGTCAACAGATTTGGATGGGTTGAAGGAAAATTATGTCACTCGTGATCGAGTTATTTTCTCGAACTTCTAAATTGAGTATGCATTTGAAATATTATTTTGCAAGTATTCTGGGTTTAGAGATATCTAAAGTTTTTAATTAACAGTGGCTCAAAATTAGAATCGATAAATATGAATTGAAAGAGTTTGATCGATGTCTGTAATTTTAAGGTAGATAGAATAGTAGATACGACCGAGATTTATTATTTGGTGATGACTTTAGATATGGTTCTAGGTTTCTATTAAAACATAGTTAATTACCCTCTCATGTAAGAGAACTTTCGATTAAGGCTTGTCGTTAGATAAATAATAGCGTATAGTACTATGGAGTTTAAAATTTAGAATTTAGAATTTATGAAATTCATCATTATTAGCTTAAACCAGATGGTTGGGGGAATGATGAGGTGTCCGATTTAGATCCCATAGTTCCGTCACTCCATTTATCGTGATCCTAGTCAACTTAGTCGAGAAGGTGTCGACCCGACGAGTGATTTTGCTCGACAACACATGTTATGTCATCAGAAATTCTTGTAGACATGGGGTGGTATTTGTCTGAGGAGACAAGTTTAAGTTCAGCTCAAGCTCACGCTTTACATCAGTCGGTATGCTATGATTCATAATTCAAAGGCGAGCCATTGGGGAACATCTGAAGTCGTGATCGTAATATAATGGTGTCTTATTGGTCAAATCACCGTCAGGAGGACTACGGTAAAATGCGCATCATCTGCGAACTCTTGGCCAACCGCATGTCGAGGACAATATGTCCTCATTTGGTAGGATTGATTGAGTGAATATAGTAGAACATTTGATTTGATTTTGACTTCTTTGTGAGCTAGAGTTTTTCTTAATTTGTCACCCCCGACAAACTGTTGTGGAAGGTAGATTGAGTTAGATTTTTTTTTTAAGTTTTTAAATTGAATTTTATTTAAGCATTTTTTAGATTGACACTCAATTTGAGTTAATTTGATTATAAATTAGTATCACATTTTGATAGAAGTATTCCCTCCGGTTGAAATCACCATTCAACACAGTCATCATCGGGGTAGTTAATTGATTAAATCAAATATATTTGAGAACTTTATATCCTGTCAACTCTGTTTAGCTCCTAACAGAGGATTAGATCTACTACCGCATGACAGAATTAGCTTTTTAGATATTTTACTAAGTTGAAATTATTATAATAGATTTTTAGGTTATGACATTGTCGTGAATCTCGAATGTCGATCGAATCGAATCTCAGGCATTTTGAAATGCTTGATCCCAATCTGGATTTTGAAACTTACAGTCAAGCTCGATGAGGCGAACATGTAACATCAGCGTAGTCGATCTTCGGTCGACTTCGGATCAAGCTATCGAGCATGAAAATGGATCACGATCAGCCAAATGGTCACCAAAGCGACATATTTATAGATTCGGTCGGCGGTCGTCAAACCAGAATCCAGAATCCAAGATCACCCAATTCGACATCATTAAGGCACGGATCATCAAATACACGATCGGTCGGGGGGTCATGGAGATCAGATGGGGTGGTTGGAGTTTTCCACGCAATTTACAAGGCTGCCACTCCCAAAAAACTATAAATAGAGCTTCATTCTCACCTTAAGGAATCGATTTGAAGACCGAGAGCTCACGAGAACCACCGGTCGACCTTGGCCGGCGATCATCACCCCGGTGCCATAGTGCACGAAGATCAGGAGCTCACCCTTAGGAGATCGGCCCCAGGGAACTAGAAAAGACAGTTCTCCTTTCTCACGAAGATCGAGGTTGCTCCCGGAAGATCAGTTCCTGCTGCTTTTTGGGAAACTTCTCCCTTGGGTTGGAGTTGAGATATTGTCTTCTACACTCGGAATGATTCCCAACACCTTCTTCTCAGTAATGAGAAGCGAGGACACGTATCTTTTGAACACATAGTGAAAGTTCTGAGGCGGCAAGGTGGTTTTCCCTTACGGGTTTTCCACGTATAACCCTGTGTTCATATCACCTTGTGTGTTGGATAATTTTTTCTGACGAAGATCTAGCATCTAGGAATAAAATTCTCTAGCATTGCTAGCCGTCTGTGGGAATCTCGGTTCCCATTGCTATATCTCAATATGGATTGGTAAGCGGGGTTTCGCTCCAGCTCCTCATTCGATCAGGGCAGTCTCAATACTTCTCTTAGACTTATGTCCCGGTGAGTGGTCAGGGCCCCTCTTTGGAAGATCGCGTTCAAGGATGGAGGATTCCCGAGCGAAATTCTTGACTCTGCGAAGGGCCGGCAAAAGCGTTCCAACTGGAAGAGCCACGAGTTCCGCACCTCGGCATAATCAGATTTTCTTCAGAGATTGCAGGAATCGGATCAACAAAGAACCCTTGGCCCAGATCTGATTTCGGATCGCCGGTTACTCACCACGAATGGCTTCGACCGTGTCGGTGAAACTCCGTCATCTTATGGAACGGGGCGGTGAGATCCATTCTCGCGTCCGTCCAGATGAGATCTCAAACTGACATGGATTCAAGCTTCTGATGACACAACCCGATCCGTGCGAGCATATCGATCACTACATTCAAATGTAAATGACTCTGCCTAGGTCGTATTCCCAAATAATTCTCAAAGGACAAAGCCTACTTGGTTCTATTCGCCGCTAAGGGTCCGTCACCCTCATTTGGAGAGCTCGCGCATTTTTGTAGAATGCCTCAGCTAACAGAGAATCAATGTGATTCATCACATCTCCGAATCCGTAATGATGGAGAGTCCTCAAAGAATACTTCCAGGTTCTCCTCAAGCCGATACCGTGAGTAGATCCGTAACTTTTGAGGGCTTTCTGAGGACTCGCCAGATACTCTATTCATCATTAATGCGAGATGCCCATTCCTACCGACCGGTCCAATCAATAGAGGCACAAATCTCGACGAAGCTATCTCATCTAAAGCTTGAACCACCAAGCAAAGAAGGAAGAAGGTTCCCAAAGGTGATGTTCAAACATCTCGTAAAAGAAGAGAGGCAAGAACCTCCCCCAAAACCTCCAGCGACTCCATGACTCAATCGAGAGGAAATATACCTCAACACGCCATGCTAACATCCTATGCTATTCAGAAGAGGATAGCAAGTGGCACACCTTTAAAGCCTGAATTGGAAATCAAGAGAAATTCGCCACTTTCACCACCAAGAGTGCCACCAATCAAGGGAGATTGAAAGACTAATACGCCGTGGGGTATCTAGGCTTTATACAAAACCAACCCGCCGTCCAAAGAAATGCGGGGGCAACCAGGAACCAAGCGGCGAGAGATAGAAACAATTGCAGAGGCCTGTTCAGCCAAATATTCATTGCCTTCAAGAGCCGTGAGTCAGAAGAAGTCTCTGTGACCATTCTATCACCTTTGATGATTTAGATCTAGAGGGCTTCATCCCACATCAAGATCCCTTGTCATCAAGTGTGGGGTCGTGATCCATGCTTCAATATTAAAAGGATATTGATCGACAATGGGAGTTCGGTTGATGTTCTTTTACCCACTTTCCTTAGCATGGGTATAAAGAGAGAAGCTTCAACCCGCGCCGGTCCAATCGTATGGATTTGATAATCGACCGATAGTGGAAGGGACAATCGCCTTCCGTAACTCTTGGAGAATTACAAACCCACTTGATACAATTTATTGTAGTCAAGTCCGAGTCCGCTGCATAATGCAATATTTGGGAGACCTCTCCGCCTATATTCGCCACATCCGTGCCTCACCTAAGATGAAATTCCCACCACCGGCATCGATGTGGTAAGTGGAATCAACAGATAAGACATAAGCGCTATATCAAGCAAGCAAACCATTTACGCCAAGAACCCTCAACATCGAGATCGTCGCTTCCATCGTAAATCGAATACGTAGATTTTCAAAAAATCAAGATATCTTTGCCCGAGCGATCCGATATTCTCGGCATTAAGTCATTACGCGACTCCTCAAAGTTGACTCAACCTACAAGCGGATAATAAGAAAAGAACCTTCGCCAACGATTGGTCATAGAACAAGAAATCACCAAACTTATGGAAGTCAAGTTCATTCGAGAAGTCTACTACCCCACCTGGTTGGCTAACGTAGTCAAGAAGGCCAACGTTCTCGGAGAATGTGCATCGACTACACCGACCTTGATCGCATGCCCAAAAGATAGCTTCCCCTTCCTCATTTCGACCAACTAGTTGATGCGACATCGACATCGATGTCGAAGCTTCATGGATGCCTATTCTACAATCAAACCGATAGGTCAAAAGGTCCAAGTGGACTTCTACCACTTCCATACTATCATGCCGAAGTAACGCCTCGATAAACAACTCGATAAGTTGGCAATCCTCATCGCCTACAACTTTCTCCATAACAAAGTTAACATCATCGAAACATAAACAACCTGATAGGTCAAAAGGTCCTAGTGGACTTCACACCTCTTCCATAGTGTTAACATCGCCGAAGTAACGCCTGATAAACAACCTGATAAGTTGGCAATCCTCTATAGACTACAACTTTCTCCATAACAAAGTTAACATCATCGAAAACGCCCGATAAACAACCTCGGATAGGTCAAAATCCTCGGATTCAATTCGATCTTCCATACAGTTAACATCGCCGAGTAACGCTCGATAAACAACTCGATAAGTTGGCAATCTATAGATCTACAACTTTCCACAACAAACATCATCGAGTACGCCCGATAAACAACCGATAGGTCAAAATCCCAGCGGATAACTCGACCTTTCCAAGCACGCATCGCCACGAAAACAACCTCGATAGGTCAAAATCCTCGCCGGATAATTCGCCTTCCACACAAAGCAACGCCATCAAGCACACACAACCTCGGATAGTCAAAGATCTCCATCGTGACTACTCCGGTAAACCATCGGCCGCCAACCATCGCCCGGTCACAAAACTACTATCGTTGGTCACCGCTGCTGACTACCGCTCGCATCGCCATTATCGCGAACCATCATCGATCATCCGCTGACACATCATCATTACTATCGCTGGTCATCACCGCATCGGCGTCATACCATCGACGCGGCCGCCATCACTACCGTCACCGCTTCCTGATAACCTCCTGCCAACCATCAGGGTCATCGCTGATGCTGCCGGCCACTACTGGCTGATCATCTTACTATCGACGCTTGACACCGCTAACTACCATCTCGCTCACTTCGGTCACACCCACGCGTCATCATTACCGATCTCGCCGGCACCACGGCATCGCGTTGTTATCCTCGCCACCACTCGAGTCCCCGCTTACCGGGCACCACTATCGCTGCGCATCTTCCAACCCCGCCTCCCGGATCGCCTCCAACGGACGGTCGACGTGCAGAACCTAAACCACGACGGGCATACGGGCCTTGATCGCCTCCCATTTTTAGAAGATTCCCTGTCGCCGCCTCCTTTGACTCTTTCAAAAGAGTCTCACCCATCTACAAACACCGAACTCGACATCAAGATGAAAATTATTCCAAGGAGAGTGCCCAAACTCCCACCGGAGAGGGGTTACACACTCTGGCTTGGTGGAGATGAGGAGGTAGAGGTTGATCCAAGAAGAGTGCCCAAACTCCCACCAGGGGGAGGGCTATGCACTCTAAGAGGAGAAGAGGATATCCAAAAAGAGTGCCCAAACTCCCACCAGGGGGAGGGCTATGCACTCTAAGAGGAGATGAGAAAATGTGCCTTCTCCTTAGCCCTGGGGTTTTATAGACCCTTCTAGGTCAAAGCGCCAAAACCGCTCAAAACCGTAAATCACACATGCGGTGCTTCACAGCCCGGCAGCTCAAGCATACCATGGCTTCACAAGGCTCAAGCCAAAACTCGGTCACCTGTCGCACCGCTTGTCCGGCGGCGCAACCGCCGTCATGGTTGAACCGCTTCACGGGCGAACTGCCAGACGCCATACCGCGCGAATCATGACCAAGGCTACACCAACCGCGGCCGCGAACCGCTCACGCTATTCGCTTCAAGGAACCAACTCATTCACACGGTGCCGATTCAGCTCGACTACCCGCTCGATTCAGCCTGCTTCATCCTGTCTGCCATCAATTCGCTGAAGCCCGGTCAGTATTGAGCGTAGCCAGAAGGCGCTATACCATACGGCGGCTGCCATAAGGCTGCGCAGCGACGCCGCAGCCACCGCACACTGAGCTCGCTCCCTGATCGATCCGTAATTCAAATTCCGCTCAAGATACCTATACATATTTCTCCGCAACAGCCTTCCATATATAATCGGCTCTATGAAGATCTGTTCTCATGCAGCTGATGGACTCTCAAATTTCATTGGAGAATTTGCTATTTTCGTATATATATATTTTGATGACGAGATAATGTCACCCAAAAATAGAACCGATACGCCCTCAAAATTAACTGATCAAGACGAATCTCAAGGCATTTTCGTAAATGCATCTAATCATTTCGCAGTTTTACAAATAAACCGACTGCCTCGAGAAACATAGCAACATCAAGCATTCGATCCGAACTCAATCGACTGATCAGATCGAGCATGAAATGGATCCCGATTTGCCAAATGGTCACCAAAATCGACATATTTATAGTGATCGGCGCCACAATCCAACGAATCCAAGATCACCCAATCGACATCATTAAGGCACCCGGATCATCAAAATACACCGCTGATCGGTGGGATCGTGACCGCCGTCCATGGGAGTGGTTGGAGTTTTCCAAATTTACAAGGCCCCGCCACTCCCAAAAAAAACTATAAATAGCTTCATTCTCACCTTAGGACCTAATCGATTTAAGACTGAGCTCGAGAACCACCCGACCTCGACGCCGACGATCTATCACCCGCCACCACCAAGTATTCAAGATCGAGCTCACCTGGAGATCGCCTGAACTAGACTGCCGCTCCTTTCTCCCAAGATCAAGAGGTTGCTCCCGTAAGATCGCTCTACCGCTGGGAAACTTCTCCTCAGTTGAGTTGACATATATTTTTTCTACACTCTAATATCATTCCGCCAGAACACCTTCTTCTCAACTAAGAAGTTAGCGACCAGATCTCAACACATAAATGAAAGTTCCAGACGCAAGGCCCCGTGGTTTTTTTCCCTTAACGGTTTTCCGTGATAACCCCGCTTTCATATCCCCCCGCCATAATTTTGACGACAAGATCTGATCTAAATAAAATTAAAGACGCGAGAATAAATATATGAGATTGATTGATAGAGTATGCGTTAAGTGTGCTTGATAACACAAAATTATAAAATTCTTATATTTAGATTAACCTCTGATTATAAATATTGGAAGAATTTCTTTCAATGAGAAGACAAATGAATATGCGTAATTAAACCCACAAGGAAGAAGACAACTAAAATAGCACAGCAGAAAATAATGTTGTTTTAAAATAGCTTCCCTTTACAACGGTGTTTCATATAAACGGATGTATTTGAAATATTACTGGCAGTTTAATAATATCTTTCAAAATTCAAACGGATGTACTAAAAATTTCATATAACGTTGATTAATATTGCATATAATATCGCCAGTTTAATAATTTTTAATTCAAAATTCATATAACGTTGTTTAATATTAACGGATGCTTTAAATGGAAACGTAACTGAATTAAAATTAATCCAATCATGGTAAATTTTAAATCACATGTAAATTCATTAATTACTTATAATTAACTTACTTAAAAAATTTATTTTTATTTTTTTAATTTTTTTTAACCCGTGAAAAAGAGAGAGAGAGACGTTTTTTTTTTTTAAATCGTGAAAGAGAGAGAGAGAGAGGATTTTTTTTTAATGGCTGTCGTCTTGCCACCCATAGTGAGAAGATGAGGGTAGCCGCCTCCCTAATTAATTAATTATTATTATTGCGTGATGTTTGAAGATTCCCAAACAAAACTTACACAAGATGATAGATTGCGGAAGCATAAGGAGATAATGAGATCCGATAATATAAAGTCAACTATCAATAGTGATACTTTGATAATCTTCAGAAAGAAGTTTTATTTTTCAAATGATTTAGTTATTCTCCTAAAAGATCGCAACGAGCTTATTCTCGCCGTCATTACTATTTATGAGAGCCTACTGGGTTTTCGATTTCCTTCCTGAGCTGATCGTCATTTTATCGTTATTTGAGATTTGTTTATCTCAATTTTATTTTCGAGCTATGACAATCATTATTGGGTTGATTATTTTCTTTAGAATGTGTGGTGACACTTACTCTAAGCTGGAGAAGTGTATAAATTTACTTGTGATGATGCAATTTGTGAAATCTCGGTTTTTTTTGTTAAAGCTTTTTTAAATGAATCCAACAAACCGATCCGCTTAATCAATAACAAACCGAACCGATCCAAACCAAATTTTTTCGATTTTTGGTTCTTTAGAAAACCGAAAATTAAAATATAATTATTATAATAATTATTAATCAAAAAATTACATCATTTTATCAAATCATTTCATACAAAATTAAATAACTCTTTAACAAAATAAACTAATAATATACAAATTTATCATTAAAATTACTTTTTTGAGAGGAATTTTCTAAAAAAAATGAAAAAAAATTGCTTTTTTAGCTATTTTCAATTTAATCGGTTTAATCGGATTAAGATAATACAAAACCGAACTGAAAACCGAAAACTTAATTTTACCAAATCCAAAACCGAAATCCAAAAAAAATTTATAAAACCGATCCGAATTCAAAAATTCGGTTTGGATCGGTTCGGATTTTCGGTTTTAATCAAAAAATGCACACCCCTAATGTGCATGGTCGAATATATTGTAGGAGTAAATGGTTGGATTTTCGCACAAAAGATCCTCTATGTAATTGAGTCAATAGATTTTTCTTTATAAAAATGAATGAGAGCTTCTTGAAAAGTGGGGAAAACTGAAAGAAATATCCTTCTCCCAAGTAAATGAAAAAGACATATTAAAGACTCTTAATATTGTAAAAGTCGAAGACCTTCTTTATGCAACCCACTATATTAATCAATATATGAAGGAATAATCTTTATTCAAAGTTAGTCATTCAATTCAAACTGGGAGATCACATGCTCTTATGCTGAAGAAGTATGATAAGGGTAAGGAAGAATCTAATTCCGTTTCTACAGTATCTTCCAAACGACCAGCAGGAGAATGTGTATCAATTCTTTTTATGAAGAAAAAGCCAGGTGACCCAGAGGTCAGATCCTTTGATAAGAACTGTGAAATGAGCCAGTCAAAAATTTCTATCCCAAGAAGTGTTAAATCACACATGTAATGTAACGCTTGAAGAGTTGGTAAGAAATATTCATTCTTTTTAAAATTTCTTCTCTTTTCTTTTCCCCATCTATATATATATATTAATTTTTTTTTCTAGATATTGAAGAAAATGAGTACCGAGCTCGAATTAGATGCTACCTTGAAGGCATGGAATGCTGAGTTTGTGAAAATCAAATATCTTCATGGTGAATATCATACAAATCTAAGGCTGATTATAGCTTGAGAATCATTAGGACTTGTCGACTATGACGACTTCCTTTCATTTCAACGTCAAGAGGTTGATAGGACTGGGGATGAGCTAGTGGATGAAATGAAATAAATCAATTATGAAGACTTTAAAAGCCAATGCTAAGATATAGATTTTAGAGTTAGAAAATAAGGAATTACTAGCAGAGATATTGGAAAAGGAGAATATAGAAGTTGACTCCAACTTGAAGATTATAGAGAACTTCAAAAATTTCACAGCCTTCAAGAGTATGATTCAGATCGAGTTCAGGAAGCTCGCGATCATATATATATAAAGGTGAAGGATATGGAACGCACTTGAAGAAGATTTTATTTGTGGTTTTCAAAAAGGGACCACTGGTTCATCGTAAGACAAGTGTAGATTGAAGGCCTTTCAGTCGTTTTTGAAGATTCATCTCCGGGGATGACGTAGAGCTTCTTCCTCTTCTCGGTGAAAATAGTGAAAATGTGAATGTTGTTTGATTAAATTTTATTTCATTTGTATTTTAATTTGAGATCTTCTTAGTAGATGACATATGATCACGTTTATGTATGTGTCATAGTGCTTTGAATTTTCATTTGAAAAATAAAATGATTTGTTACTGATTTAAACTATATGTCAAAAAGTTATTCAATGACGTTAGCCTGTATATTTTAAGAAAATCCAGCAAGGATTTTTAACCCATCCGAGGTTGTTTGTCAGAGTTTCGCTTGTTGACGTTAACTTGTGTGGAGTTGGTGTGAAGTTTTGGCCTATCCGAAGTTATTTGTCAGAGTTTTGCTTGATGACATTAACTCATGTGAAGTAGGTGCGAAGTTTTGACCTATTCAAGGTTGTCTGTTAGAGTTTTCGCTCGATGATATTAACTTATGTGGAGTAGGTCTAATCGAAACCACTTGGGATCGATTTTTCTTTCTTCTTGTTATTATTGTTTTGCTTTATCATTTTTTCAAACACAAATATGAAATATTAAAATATAGAATTCAATTCAAATGTTACATTGCAAATTCATTGGCATTATCGTAAGTTCCAAGTGCGGAAGAATTTTCTTTCTTAATCTTTGAGCTTGAAAGTTCATGGTTTAATCATAGCAACCCACATAAGGTCCTTCCCAAAGGGTGAAAGTTTGTTACATTGTGGTTCTTTAGATACTAAACTGTAGAACTAGATCTCTATTGATAGGTTCAGTTTCACCGATTAAAGTGACGTGTGATCCACTAATGATAGACATTTTTTTATTGAAGCTTCCTTATTTTAAGCAATAAATCAAGATGATATCGAGTTTTTTTTTCATTATTTGTTGCATCAAAATCCGGATCTTAGGATTAGGGATCATGTCAACCTGGAATAATCACCTCCATCCCAAAACAACTTATAGTGTCTCACCCGGTTCTTGGTTAGTAACCCCATATTACAGGGAGTTCGTCCACCCATTACCCCCCAGCCTTATCCAAACATGTCTTCAAACCTTTTAGAATCATTCGATTTGTAACCTCAATTTGACCATTTGTTTGGGGATAAGCAGTAGCTGTATGAACCAATTGAGTGTGTAAATCTTTGCAGAAGGAAGTGAATTGTTTTCCCGTGAATTGAGTCCCATTATCTGTTCTAATTTTAGCCAAAATTCTAAAATGACAAATAATATTTTTCCAAGTAAATTGTTTAGCATTGTCTTCTATGATTTTGCTAATACAACCCATTTAGTAAAATAATATATCGCCATAATGATGAATTTTGTTGTCATTTTGTATTTGGAATGGTCCCATAATATCTATTCCTCATTGAGCAAAAGGAGGGCTGGAAATGAAGTTTAGGTAGAATGTGGTTAAGATTATAATGCATCCGATAATTGTTATACTTTTTCAAAATCTAATGCATCATTTTTTTATTGTAGCCAAGAAAAACTTGTCTCAGATTTTGTGGGCAAGTGCTCTGCCCAAGTGTTCTCCACAAATAATGGACTTCTCAAAGTGTATACCGCCAATGGTGGAATACATTTGAGGTATGATCTTGTGAATGATCTTTTGTATAATTCATCACTAACAATGCTGAAGTTTGCGGCTTGTTGTCGAATACGGATTGCGGCAACTGATCTGCTGGTAGAGCTCTATCATGTAAAAAGGTGAATATATGATCTATCCAAGAAACTTGCTCTGATTTATCAATGGATTATATTTCCCAAGGTCCTTGTATGCTGGGAAAATGAATGTCTTCTACATATTTTGTCTTATAAATGTCAGAAGATGTTGAAGTGACAAGAAATAGCATACGCATTTGTTTTAGAATGTGAATGATCCGATACTTACTTATTCGAGATAGAAGAGATTTTACTATATGAAAGTATTTTATGCAATTGGGAAAAAACGAGTTTGCGGCATTACTAATACTCTACAATTGCTAATTCCTCATCACTCTTTTTGCTAATTTTGAGAATTTAAGTATCAAGAGATGTTCTTACATCTCTTGGATGACATCATAGTGGTTGAGAAAATATTATGATGTTTGGTGTCAAATTTAATTATATTGTAGTGGCTATTGAAGAGTCAAATGATTTAAATTGACTTGATAATTAGTTATCATAGATTTTGATCAATTGATTATGCTCGGATATGTCGAGAAGGTTAGGTCAACAGATTTGGATGGGTTGAAGGAAAATTATGTCAAGTCATGATCGAGTTATTTACTCGAACTTCTAAATTCGAGGGGTATACATTTGAAATATTATTTTGCAAGTATTTTAAGATTTAAAGATATACTAAAATTCTTAATTAGCAATGTCCAATGCGGGCTTTGAAAATTTGTGATCGACCTCTCGACAAATGTGAATTGAAGAGAGTTTGATTTGAAGTCGATATAATTTTCAGAAGGTATATGGAATTGTAGATAAGACACTACCCAGAGATTTCACCCTCATTTGGTGAGGACATTAGATCTGGTTCTAGGTTTCCTATAGGCGCAAGCCCCTATAGTAAATTACCCCTCTAAATGCTAAGAGAGAACTTTTGATTAAGGCTTGTCGTCATATATCAATCCATAGCGAAGTAGTATATGGAAAAAAATTAGAATTTGGAATTTATAAAATTCATCATTATTTAAATCGATGTGGATGTGATCTAGATCCTGCCTTCATCCCGAAGCATCGTTCCTACCTACTTAGTGAGGAGGCACCCAAGAAAGAAGTATTCTTATCGAACACGTGCAGTAATTCAAAAATTTTTGTAGACCTGGGATAGTGTGTCTATGGAGGCAAGTTTAAGCTATGATTTGACTTTTGCAAAATAAAAAAAAAATTATATACCTGCCATAACTCCTCATATAACAGCTTCTTTTATAGAACTCTATCATTATTTTTCAAATAGCTACAGCATTTCCAAACAAAACCTTAGTCAGTCAGTTCATATTATTATCTTTTTTTCTTTCTTTCTAATTAAAATAATGAAATTATAGGTGCTTGAAACAATGGCGGATCCTACAAGAAAGGAAGTTGTAGCAATAAGGAAGAGGATTGATACAGTTAATCGTGAGCTGAAACCCCTTGGACAGAACTGCCTGAAGAAGGTTTAGTTTTCTATTAATAATTTAAAGAAAATGATAACTCTGAATAATTTAATAAAATTTTAAAATTTTAGTTATTATTATTATTTATTAACTTTTATTATAAATTGTGTTTATATATTTTATATTATTATTATGTAAGGAGAAGGAATATAAGGAAGTTGTTGATGCATTCAATGAGAACAAAGAGAAGGGCCAATTAGTCAATAAACTGATGGAGGTAAGCTCTCTATGCTATAATTTTATTTTATTTCTTGCTTCAAAAGGAAATTTATATCAAAATATTATTATCTGAATCTTTTTTATAATTTTGGAAAATCATTAAATTTTATGGGCGATTACATACATAGCACACAATTCTTATATACTAATATAATTAATATCTAATTTTTTATATTTACATAAATGACATCCAAATCTTTATTATTATATCAAAAATAGTAACATCATTATTTTTTAATATGTAATGTACTTTTTAATGTATAAGAAAAGTATTATTTTTATAAATATCAAAATTTAGGTGCTATATATGTAAATACATAAAAATTGTGTGATATGTATGTAAATTTTTCTAAATTTTATTTGGATTAGTGCTATATACAATGCACTAATTTCAAAGCAAATTTAATATTTTCCGAGCCACCATGATACAATTTGCATAAGCATATTTTGATATAATTTTTTAATAAATAAAATTAATTTCTTTTGAGATATTTTATGGATTATTTATTTATTATTTTTTGGTGCAGCTTGTGAGTGAGAGTGAGAGATTGAGGATGAAGAAGCTGGAGGAACTGAGCAAGACAATAGAATCTCTCCATTGATTCAATCTGAGAGCATAACCAAAGAATTAATTAATTATTCATGTGTGGATGTTTAAGAAGATGATTTAGTTTCCTCTTGTTATCCTCATAGAGATTTGAATAATTGTTTTCTTTAATTGTTTGTTTTCTTTTTTAATTTTTCTGAATTTAATTTGGTATTATTCACTTGAAGCTTTTGGTTCACAAGAAAAATCCTTATAATAATATTAATAATAATAATAATAATAATAATAATAATAATATTATATATTATTATTATTATTATTATTTTGAAAAAAAAAAGAGTGTGTGTCATTACTAATATTCTACAATTCCTAATTCCTCATCATTCTTTTGCTAATTTTGATGTTTGAAGTAATTTAATTATATTATAGTGGCTATTGAAGAGTCAAATGGTTTAAATTGATTTGATAATTAGTTATCACAGATTTTGATCAATAGATTATGCTCGGATATGTCAAGAAGGTTAGGTCAACAGATTTGGATGGGTTGAAGAAAAATTACGTCAAGTCGTGATCGAGTTATTTACTCGAACTTCTAAATTCGAGGGGTATGCATTTGAAATATTATTTTGCAAGTATTCTAAGGTTTAGAGATATCCTAAAGTTCTTAATTAGCAATGTCCACATTGTTGGCCAAAAGGATTTTGAAAAATAAAAATAAAAGAGGCAATGCAATAAAAAGGTAAAAAAAAATATAAGGAGTATATAACTTTAAAAGTGTTTAAATACTTGATATATATATAAGCCTAAGTATAGTTACAACTACCAATGACAAAGGAATGAATAGAACAAAAGTTTAATGAGAGTATTTAAGATCACTTTTATTATTATTATTTTTTTGTCTTCTAAATTTTTTTATTTACTATATATTTTATTTCTTTTATTTTTTTTACTTTTAGAAATAAATCAAATTTTTAAGAAAATTAAAGTGATTTTATATTATTTTAATTTTTTTTAAATGATTATCATCATTGGTCATACCAATGACCAACATTGGTCTTGACCATCACCATCATTTCATTGTTAATAATCATTATTATTATTGAATAACAAATAGAAACATGTTTAAGATATCAAACATCGTATTTAATTATATATAAATAAAAAATAATCCCAAATTATCCTTAAATTTTTATTATATATAGATCCAATGGTCAACCATTTTTTGAGATAAACAATAAGCTCATTAAGAATAACTAACCAAAAGAAGAGTCTTTCCAAGAAGCTCTACAATTAAAGGTAAAAAGTCTTCAAGAAATGAATGAGGAGAAAGACAAAATGGTATGGTATAAGAGGTTATGGACAAAATGAAGAATAAAAAGTCCATAATAATAATAATAATAATAATAATAATAATAATAATAATAATAATAATAATGGTAGAACATAAAGTCTGAGAAAAGGACATTAGTAATAAAATATTTTAAGATATGACAAGTCAAAGATTTAATATAATAATATAAGAAACAAAGTCACTATGCTATAAATTTTTTTATAATTTAAAATTCTATTCAAGTTGATAGAAATCAAATTTCTTAAAGAAAGTATAAAGAAATGGCTATATTCTTTTATTAGCAAGCAAAGATGATGATGAAATTTAGAAAAAAAAATTAACTTTTTTATTATTAAAATGATTTTTTAAATTAAAATAAATTTTAAACTACAATTAAGTAGTTTTCATATAATAGAGCCTCTTTCTCTCTCAAAATAAAATTAATATAAATAATAAATAAAATTAAATAAAATATGGTATGTTCTTAATTATTCTTCTTCTCTTGACGTTTGCAAAACCCAATAGTGAATTTAGAAAGTTTTAAAGTTGGGGAATTACAATAAAACTAAGCTTTATTTTCTTAAAACTCATTTCTAGAAGTCATTAGTTTCGAAACTCATTGAATTAGCATTAATAGCTCCATTAATTGGTAGTTCCAAGATTTTTAGAGAGAGAGAGAGAGAGAGAGAGAGAGAACGAATATTATATTTTGGTTTAATGCAATATTGTATGCCATAACTGGCACTGTAGAAACAAACTTATAAATAAAGAAAATTTAGTCAATAATTTCATCATTGACTAAAAAAATATTAATTTCTCATGATTCTTTGAGTGTTCACATACAATATATATATATATATATATATATATATATATATATATATATATATATATATATATATATATATATATATATATATATATATATATATATATATATATATATATATATATATATATATATATATATTAGCATGCATTTATTAATACTCTATTATTAGTGAACAACCTAAAACTACAATATTCACAACCATAAGCCAACCCTAATTAATAGAATATTAAAGCCCTCATATTCATATTTATAAAAAATCTTGATAATAGGCTTTTACCATCTCACTAGTATTGAATTTATTAGTGATCACCACTTGAAATCATTTTTATTTTTAATATATAATTTTATATTTATTTATATTTTAATGTGAAATAAAATATCCTTGATTCATTAAAAATGTGTTTTTTTATTATTTATGTGATAGAGATAGCAATTATGGTAAAATAACAATGAGGTTAGTGGTAACAATTGATAACAATAGTGATGAGGTGGTAGTTACATCTACAAGTCATAGTTTTTTTTTTAAATATTTGAAACTTATTTTGAGTGTTTTTAAAATTAATTTGATTTATTTTCACAAATAAAAAATAAAATAATTTAAAAACATACTAAATAAGTATATTTTTAAAACAAAAAGATCTCTAACATGTTATTTTTTTGTTAGGATACAATTACAATTATTGCGTGCTAGAAAATAAGTTGCGATAGAATAAAAGTTTACGTCTTAACTTTGTTGTGAAATCCATCATACATACAAATATTTATAGAATGAACAAGAAACTCCAAGATTTTAGAAAAAAATCCCTAAAATGAGGAAAAATCACGTGCTAGCCCAAGAAAATCTTTACTATGTATCTGTTTCGGAATACAAAATTTTCTAGATAACGAGATTACATAATTGTATATGAGAAAACCTAACAATGAGAATCCCAGAATCAGGTAACAACATCTATGCAGTGCCAGTTGTAAATTGTGGTAAGGTGATGGTGAATAGCGGCGGTGGTGATGACCGGCGAGGTCGAACGATGGCCTGGTGGGTGACGGCAGACCAACGACGATGGTCAAGATAACACGATGATAGAGACGAGAGGGATGGCGATGATGAATTAAGATGGGTCGGCGATGACCACAATGGCGACGACAGATAGCAACGCGGTGAGAATTGGCGACGTGGTCATGCGATAACTCGGCGACGGCCGGCGAGGGAGATGCGGCCGACGACAACCGTCGAGCACATTATGCTTGGAGGATCTTCGCCTTGAGCTTCTCTTCTCTTAGACCCCATGTGAATAATGAGCTATTTATGAGAGGGTTGTCGTTTATAAATACATGTAAAATTCAAATCACTATCGGATGGTTCAAAATGATTTACCGATCATCTGTATTTTAAGTATTTAAATACTCAAATGAAGTCAAGAGAGGCTGTTATAGTGACGCCGATTTGATCATAAATAATAGGAACATTTTAAGATTTAACCGATATTCCAAAGTTTTCAATGATATTTTAAGTGTTTGATCGGCAATTCAGATCGATTGCTTGATATCAAGATTCGCTTCATAGTAGAATTTTTAGTGTCATATCAACAATTAAACTCAAATAAAATTTAGTAAATCATCAAAATGTAAAATAAGTAAATTTAAATGAGTTAATTTCCCAAAGATGTTTATTATGGTTATTATTAAATTTGAAAAAACAAATATTTGTACGTAGTTCACTTCAAATTTTAAGATTTAAATACATAATAAGATGAATAAAAATTTTAAAAAAATTATTTTAGAATATGAAGCTAATTTTATAACAAAGAAAAATCACCTAAAATCATACGACGTTAGTATTCTTATAATACTAATTTTGTTTGAACTTGCAAGTCTTTTTCACGAGTGTCTTATTTAATTGGTCATCTCTCTTAGAGTTATTCCAAATTTGAGCAACTCCATTATTGACTTTGTTTTGGCACATGCACTCATTTATTATCTTATTAACACACATAGTATATGTTGGTGTTATTTTCTAGAATATTCATAGAGGTAAAGTGAGAGATTAGTGTCTTAACTTTGTATAAAGACTGATAATACACAAGGACAAAAGAAAAGTAGGAGACACTAAAATGTTTATGCGGAAACTCTTAAAAGAGAAAAAGACTATGGGGATTGGTTTAATTAAAATGATTCACTATATAACTAAGATTACAAAAATTTATTTTCGTCTTTGATTAGAGAAGATGATATTAGAAATGTCAAGAGCATTAGCTTAATCTCTTTTATCCTTAAGAGTGATGATGGTGGTTAAGATAGTTGTAAAAAGCTCGTTGGCAACTCTTTGCTCAATCATTCATTAACTGCTAACAAACAAACATTTCAATTATATAAATAACATTTAACAATCCTTTGTCGATGTTCGACTTCGATGTAGAAAATAAAAATTATTATTATTATTATTATTATTAATATGATATTGAAAATTACTAAAGATCGAATCTTGATGCCGAAGAATCGATTCTACAAGAGTAACAGATGATTTTACATATCGATTCCCAAATATAGAGTGTTTATAATCAAATTGAGCGTCTTGATGAGTCGGATCTAACAAACTTTAGATCTCCTAATTTTGACTTCATTTGAGCATTCAAATACTTAAACTACATCAAATGATCAAGAGAATCATTTTGAGCCGTCCCATGGAGTGATTTGGATTTTGCATGTATTTATAGAAACACCACTCCTCTAATTTATAAAAAACCCCTCATTCTTCACATGAGGAAGTAAAGAGAAGAGAGGCGAAGAACCTCCAAACATAATCGTGCCACCGACCAATACCCACCGGCAATCACTATCGGTCATCGCCGTCGGCCACCACCACCGATCATCGTCACCACCGACCACCACCAGTCCCCGCCGTCGGCCAGCACCGCCGGTACTCGTCTCCATCAACCACCGGCCCGCTGGCTGCCGACCATAGTGTTGGTAATTGCCACCACGCCGATAATTTGCCAGGTGTGTCATTTTAATTAAAACCAAAATCAACCGATCAAACCGAATTTTTCGGTTTTATAAATTTTTTTTGGATTTCAGCTTTGGATTTGGTAAAATTTGGTTTTCGGTTTTCGGTTCGATTTTGTATTATCTTGATCCGATTAAACCGAAAATAGCTAAAAAATTAATTTTTTTTCATTTTTTTTAGAAAATTCCTCTCAAAAAAGTAATTTCAATGATAAATTTATATATTATTAGTTTCATTTGTTAAAGACTTATTTAATTTTGTATGAAATAATTTTATAAAATGATGTAATTCTTTGATTAATAATTATTATAGTAATTATATTTTCAATTTTCGGTTTTTTCTAAACCGAACCGAAAATCTGAAAAAAATTTCGGTTTGGATCGGTTCGGTTTTTGTTATTGATTAAACGGATCGGTTTGTTCGGATTCTGGATTTAAAACCAAACGGTTTAACAAATTTCAAAACCAATCCCCAAATCGACCGAGGTCACACCCTACCGTCGGCCATTATTGACGCACACCGCTGCCAATGGCCACCATGCCTACCACCACTGATTGCCAAATCATCACCACTCATTCACTATCATCGATCGTAATTCAACCATCATATAACCAACCAATACTGATACTATTATCGCGATTCTAGATTTCCGCTGTCGACTTTTCACATACAACTCTGTAATCCTATTATCGGGAAAACATAAACTTTGTACTTCAAAACAGATATATAGTGGAACATTTTTACAAGGCTAGGCCCCATGATTTTTTTTCCTATTTTTTGAGTTTTTCTACGTAAAAATTCTTGAGTTTTTCATTCTCTCTTCAAATATCTGTGTGTGTGTTGAATTTCTCAACAAGACTAAGGCGTAAAGTTTTATTCTACTGTAACTGAGTTTCTAGCACTCAATAATTTAGCACCGTCTGTGAAAAATATTCCCTTTACATCTCACAATGGTTGATAATCTAACTTTATGTTCAGAGCAACACCATCTATATGGTAGAGGAAATATTACTCTAGAGAAACACATAAGAAGAATGAAGATTCATCGAACTCCGATCCTGTAGCTTTTGTTAGAAATTGGGGGCAAATCTTAATCTCAAAAGATCGCCCAAATCAATATTATGGATATCTAATTGATTATCAGTTCTAGAAGCAAGTTAATGATGTGAAGCAATTTCAACAAAAAAATAGAGAGATAGCTTTGCAAATTATGATTCTTCAATCATACTCATGAAAAATAAGGCAAAGGTCAAGGAGCAACTTTGGATACGGCTACGAATATATATTTTTGAATTGACCTCCTCCACACAGGTTAAATGTCACCGAGTAACACTCTGACAAACAATCTCGGATAGGTCATAACTTTATACCTACTCCACACAGGTTAACGTCATCGAGTAACACTCTGGCAAACAATCTCAAATAGGTCACAACTTTGTACCTACTCCACACAGGTTAACGTCACCGAGTAATACTCTGAAAGATAATCTCAAAAGAATCAAAATGTTTAACCTCTTCCACATAGGTTAACATCATACATTGCCAAAATAACCTCGAATGAGAGTTAAAACTATTGACTTCTTCCGCACAGATTCACCGAGTAAAACTCTGACAAACAACCTCAGATAGGTCAAAAATCCTTGGTGGATTGATCTCTTCCATACAGGTTAATTTTATCAAGTAATACTTTGACAAACAACCTTGGATGGGTCAAAAATCTTTGGCGGATTCGATTCAACCTCTTCAATACATGTTAACGTTATCAAGTAACACTTTGTCAAACAACCTCAGATGGGTCAAAAATCCTTGGCATATTCGATCGACCTCTTCCATATAGGTTAATGTCATCAAGTAACACTTTGACAAATAACCTCGGATGGGTCAAAAATCCTCAGCGAATTTGATTCAACCTTTTCCATACAGGTTAACGTCATCAAGTAATACTTTGGCAAACAACCTCGGATGGGTTAAAAATCATTGACATATTCATTTGACCTCTTCCACACAGGTTAATGTCATCAAGTAACACTTTGACAAACAACCTCGGATGAGTCAAAAATCCTTGGCGGATTTGATTCGACATCTTTCATACAGGTTAACATCATCAAGTAACACTTTGACAAACAACCTCGGATAGGTCAAAAATGCTCAGCAGATTCGATTTGACTTCTTCCATATAGGCTAATATCATCAAGTAACACTTTGATAAACAACCTTAGATGGATAAAAAATCTTTGGCGTATTCGATTCGACCTCTTCCATATAGGTTAACGTCATCAAGTAACACTTTAACAAACAACCTCAGATGGATCAAAAATCCTTGCGGATTGATTGACCTCTTCCGCAGTTAACATCATCAAGTAACACTTTGACAAACAATCTCAGATGGGTCAAAAATCCTCAGTGGATTCAATTCAACCTATTTTATACACGTTAACGCCATCAAGTTATACTTTGACAAACAACCTCAGATGGGTCAAAAATCATTGACGGATTTAATTTAACCTCTTCCATATAGGCTAACGTCATCAAGTAACACTTTGATAAACAACCTCGGATGAGTCAAAAATCCTTGGCGAATTTGATTCGATCTCTTCTATACAGGTTAACATCATCAAGTAACACTTTGACAAACAACCTCGGATGGGTCAAAAATCCTTAGCGGATTCGATTCGACCTCTTCCATACATGTTAACGTCATTAAGTAACACTTTGACAAACAACCTCGGATGGATCAAAAATCCTTAGCGGATTCAATTCAACTTCTTCCATACAGGTTAACGTCATCAAGTAATACTTTGACAAACAACCTCGGATGGGTCAAAAATCCTTGGCAGATTCGATTCGACCTCTTGTATACATGTTAACGTCATCAAGTAATACTTTGACAAACAATCTTGGATGGGTCAAAAATCCTTGGCGGATTCAATTCGACCTCTTCCATATAGGTTAACATCATCAAGTAACATTTTGCCAAAAAATCTCGGATGGGTCAAAAATCTTCAGCAGATTCGATTCGACATCTTCCATACAGGTTAACGTCATCAAGTAAAACTTTGACAAATAACCTCGAATGGGTCAAAAATTCTCAGTGGATTCGATTCAACCTCTTCTATACAGGTTAACATCATCAAGTAATACTTCAACAAACAACCTCAGATGGGTCAAAAATCATTAGCGGATTCGATTCGACCTCTTCCATACAGGTTAACATATCAAGTAACACTATGACAAACAACCTCGGATGGGTAAAAAATTCTCAGCGGATTATATTCAACCTATTCCATACAGGTTATTATCATCAAGTAATATTTTGACAAACAATCTCGGATGGGTCAAAAATCCTTGGTAGATTCAATTTGACCTCTTCCATACAAGTTAACGTCATCAAGTAACACTTTGACAAACAATCTCAGATAGGTCAAAAATCCTCAACAGATTCTATTCAACCTCTTCCATACAGCTTAATATCATCAAGTAACACTTTGACAAATAACCTCAGATGGGTCAAAATTTCTCAACGAATTCGACTATACCCCTTCCATACAAGTCAACGACATCAAGTAACATCATGAAGAATGACACTCTGAAATTATTTGCTAAAATTTTTGAGTTATTTGATGAATGGTTCCTAATCAATGCTTCCCCACCACCTTGGTAGTTGTCAACTATTGGAGTTTCAAAAAAATCAATTTTCTATAAAATACAGGACTTGATCGCCTCCAAACTTGATCGGTCCGACGATGACAGTTGATGCCTCTCCTTAGGGAAAATCGGAGCTTCGTCATATAAATTACGGGATTTGATCACCTACAAACCCGGTCGGTCCGATAAGGACAGTTGACGCCTCTCCCGAGGAAAAACCGAAGCTTCATCGTATGAACTACGAGCTTTGATCGCCTCCAAACTTGGTCAGTCCGACGAGGGCAGTTGACACCTCTTTCGAGAAAAATAGAAGCCTCGTCGTATCAACTACGAGCCTTGATTGCCTCTAAACCTGGTCTGTCCGACGAGGATAGTTGACGCCTCTCTTGAGAGAAAATGGGAGCCTCGTTGTATGAACTACGGGACTTGATTACCTCCAAACCCGGTCGGTCCAACGAGGACAGTTGATGCCTCTCCCGAGGGAAAATCAGAGCCTCGTCGTATGAACTATGGGCCTTGATCTCCTCTAAACCGGCCCCACGGGATGAGGCGCCTCTTCGAGGGAAAACCGAGCCTCGCCAGTATGAACTACGCTTTGATCGCCCTCCAACTGCCGGTCCAACTGATGCGACTCTCTGAGGAAAACCATAGCCAGATGAATCATGGTCTTAATGAACAAAACAAATGACCGTCTTTTTAGAAGAAGGTCAGAGCTTCGCTGACAAAGAAAAAAAAATTTTTATCCTTAGCCCCTAAACTTCTGCTACATAATTTCATCCAGTTCAAAAGAACACTAGAGCATATGAGAAAAAACTGTGTCTCCTAACTTGACCCCAGGGGAGATTTTTATAGATCCACTATAGGGGCAAAAAGAAAATAAATTTAAAACAAAAAATCGAAAGCCCCCTCCCCCCTGCGCTCCTCATTATGGCTAGCATTTGACAGCCATTTAATTAAAAAAAAACCCTCTCCTCATTATGGCTGATGTTTGCTAGCCATTTAATTAAAAAAAAACCCTCTTCTCATTATGATTGACATTTGCCAGCCATTTAATTAAAAAAAAGTAACCTCTCTTCTCATTATGACTGACATTTGCTAGACATTTAATAAAATAAAACCTTCCTCTCCTCATTATGGTTGGCGTTTGCTAGTCATTTAATTAAAAAAAATCACTCTCCACATTATAGCTAGCATTTGCCAGCCATTTAATAAAAAAAATTGATTCTCCTCATTATGGCTAGCGTTTGCTAGCCATTTAATTAAAAAAAATCTCTCTCCTTATTATGGCTAGTGTTTGCGAGCCATTTAATTTAACAGAAAAAAAATCAAAATTTTCGCTCATCGGTATGCGCGGGCGCTGCCAAGAAGTACGATAACATGCTCGGCGAGTACCCGCTGGCTGGGCCCTGCAGCTTATTACTTGCACCCGACGCGCACTGCCCCGCACCCACTTCCGTGATCATAGTCATGTGCACCCATTAAGATCTATTCTCTCAAACTATATTGGACGCAAATATTAATTAACCCACAAATTTCATTGAAGAAGTTGTTATTTTCAATTATTTGACATATATTTTTGAATGATATAGATAATATCATCCAAAAATAGGGGGCAACTGATATGACACTAAAAAATTCTAAGCACGAATCTCGATGTAGCAACTGATTCGAGTCAAGACTAACGGATCAAGCTATTAAAAACTTTGTGATCCGTCCTAAATATGGAGTGTTTATAGTTAAATTGAGCGTCTTGATAAGTCGGATCTAACAAGCCCAAGATCTTCAAATTCTGACTTCATTTGAGCATTCAAATACTTAAAATACATCAGATGATCAAGGGAAATATTTTGAGTCATCAGATGGAGTAGTTTGGATTTTGCAGGTATTTATAGAAATGTCACTCATCTAATCTATAAATAGCCCTTCATTCTTCATATGAGGGGAAGCCAAGCTAAATAAAAGAAAGAGCTCCGAGGCTTGAAGAACCTAAGCATAATACTACCGCCGACGATCGCCGACCACCATCATCACGGCCATACCGCTGCCATCGCGCCGATACCACCGGCCGCCCCGCCACCACCACCGATCTTCATCGCTCACCGGCCACGCCTATTAGGCACACCACCATCATTGCTTCGCCGATACCACCACCGCCTCGCACGCACCACGCCGAACCACCCGTTGGTCACGACACCGCTGTTGGTCACCGCCACCACCAGCACTACCACCGCTGCCACTATTGTTGTCGCCACCAACCGCTGCCATGGCCACTACCACCGCCAATACCACACGCCACCGGATCATCACCAATAATCGCTATTCATTCATTATCGCTGACATTACCAATCATTATACCAATCGCTTGACTATTGTCACATGATTCTCGAATTTTCATTGTCGTTTCTCATACAACTCAGAATCCCCATTAGGAAAACTTAAACTTCAAAACGGATATATAATGAACATTTTAGTGGCTAGCCCCATGATTTTTCCTCTTTTCGATTTTTCCACTAAAAAATTGAGTTTTCATTCTCTTCAAATATCTTTATGTGTGTTGGATTTCTCAACAAGATAAGGTGTAAAGTTTTATTACCGCAAAGGTTTCTAGCAACAACAATAATAAATAATAATTATTATATATATATATATATACAAACACACACACACACACACACACACACACACACACACATATATATATATATATATATATATATATATATATATATATATATATATATATATATATATATATATATATATATTATAGTTGCAAGCATAGATAATTGGTATAGATAATTGGTTAAAATTTTTATTATGCAAAAGATTAGCCCATGTTCGAATCCTTCTTCTTACAGATTTTTTTGGATTATTGTATTTGAAATGAATAGTCATTTCGAATTGCTAATTTGAACAACGAATAGTGAAATTTTGAGCCATTTCAATGAAATGAACACAATAAAGAAATTTTCAAATGAGCCAAACAATGCTTGCTGCTCAATTCTTATACCTAGGTTAAGAGAAAATGATCAAATTATGATGGTTGGATAATGACAATCGAGTGATAATAGTCAAGCGATGATAGTCGTGAAATGATGGTTAGATGATAATATAATATGGCTATGGTTTAACGCAATATTGTATGTCATAACTGGCAGAGTAGAAACAAACTTATAAATAAAGAAAATTTAGTCAATAATTTCATCATTGAGTAAAAAAATATTAATTCCTCATGATTCTTTGAGTGTTCACATCCAAGATTAGCATGCATTTATTAATACTCTATGATTAGTCAACAAACCTAAAAACTACAATATTCACAACCATAAGCCAACCCTAATTAATAGAATTTTAAAGCCCTCATATTCATATTTATAAAAATATTGATAATAGGCTTTTACATCTCACTAGTATTGAATCTATTAGTGATCATCACTTGTCATTTTTATTTTTAATATGTAATTTTATATTTTTTATATTTTAATGTGAAATAAAATATATTTGATTCATTAAAAATGGTTTTTTTTTCTTATTTATGTTATAGAGATAGCAATTATGGTAGAATAACAACTGAGGTTAGTAGTAGCAGTTGATAACAACAGTGATGAGGTGTTAGTTACATCTAGATGTTATTAGTTTTATTTTTAAATAATTGAAATTTATTTTGAGTGTTTTTAAAATTAATGTGATTTATTTTCCCAAATAAAAATAAAATAATTTAAAAACATACTAAATAAGTATATTTTTTTAAAAATAAAAATATCTCTAACATGATGTTAGTTTTTGTTAGGATACAATTACAATTTAATTGAAACAAAATTAGTAAACCATTAAAATTTACAATAAGTAAATTTAAATGAGTTAATTTCTCAAGGATGTTTATTATGGTAATTATTAAATTTGAAGAAAAAATATTAGCACTTCGTTCACTTCAAATTTTACGATTTAAATACATATAAGTGTCTTATTTAATTGGTCATCTCTCTTAGAGTTATTCCAAATTTGAGCAACTCCATTATTGACTTTGTTTTGACACATGCACTCATTTATTATTTTATCAACACAAATAGTATGTGGGTGTCATTTTCTAGAATATTGATAAAGGTAAGGTGAGAGATTAGTGTCTTAACTTTGTATAAAAATTGCTAATACAGAAGGACAAAAGAAAATTTGGAGACACTCAAATGTTTATGTGGAAATCCTTAAAGAGAAAAAGACTATGAGGATTGATTTAATTAAAATGATTCACTATATAACTAAGATTACCAAAAAAAAAAAATCTTTAATTAGAGAAGATGAGATTATAAATGTCAAGAGCGCTAGGTTAATCTCTTCTATCTTTAAGAGTGATGATGGTGGTTAAGAGAAAATGATCAAATGATGAAGGTTGGACAATGACGATCGAGTGATAACATTCAAGCGAAGATAGTTAGGTGATAATAGTTCAATGATAGTGGTCTAATGGTGGTGATAGGATGGTGACATTTAAATAATAGTGGTCAGAAAATAATGATTGGATAATAGTAGTTATTAGTAGTGATTGTTGGTATCAAACATCAAATAAAGTTTTGAAGTTCTTCACATCTCTATTCTCTCTTTTTATTCAAGCTAAACCCCCTTTCATGTGAAAAATGAGAGTATTATTTATAATATTTTTGAAGTGATATTTTTATAATTTAATAGGAGTGACATTTTTATAATTTTAGTCAAAGTCTCAAAATATATTATTGGATAGCTTGCATTAATTTTTTTTATACATAAATAATTCTTTTTGCATTGAACTACATTAATGTCCTCATAATTGAATGATCTTATGCTCGCTACATTTTTTTCTCGTCAAGATGCTCATTAGATTATAGGCACACAAAAATAAGCGATAGTTTTATCCTTCAATATTATAATTGTTTCATCATACTTTAAATGCTTGAATTAGACTCATTTAGATTCAAATCTCAACACTTTTAGTGCTATTAGTTTAATCCTATTGAGATATTCAGTTTGTTTATAAATTTATCGAAATTGAAATTTGGCAACAAGTTTTTATAATTTTACCTTTGGATTGGTGTTGGGGTGGTTTTTCAAGTGATGTATCATATCCTCCATTTTTGAACATCAATAAAGATATCATCAAAAAAAGCATTAATTCCTAAGAAATATTTATAACATAAAATTATAAGTTTAAGAAAATCATAAGGTATAACAACAACTTAACTTGGGATTGTCAACCAAATAAATCCTTTAAACTATAATTTCACACTTAAAGTTGTTGTGTTAATAGAAGTAAAAATTATTGAAAATCTTACTTCGAACTTTCTAAATTTACTCATAGTTAAGTGTTGAGATTCCATCAAGCTCTAAAATAAATAAAAAATAAAAAAAAGTCTACAATTTTGAAAATTGACTCTTGAATCCCAAAACATTAGAAGAGGAATTTAATCTAGAGATTTTATTTATCACTTACTCTCAAGAAATCTTACAAAATATAATTATATTTATTACAAATTTATTGGTATATAATATGTGATATATAATAGTTAAAATAGAGACTTATTTATTAAGGATAAATCTTTAGTTAGGCTAATACAATAAATATCATATCTTAGTGAGATATAAATCTCTATAAGACTAGCTTAATTTCTTTAGGCTACTTTAGAGATATTATCTTCTTGTTAGATGAAAAAATGACCTTGTTAATTATTGATTTGTTAGAGATAATATGATCTTCCTATTAGATTAGTTATCTCTTAATTACTTTGTAATACCTCTTTGTATAAGAAACTTGATTATCAAGTGGGAGATATGTACAACAATCATATAATAGATAAAAGAGACCGACTAAATATTACATCAGTTTTTTAATTAAAATAAAGCTAAAAGGGGTGTTAATAAGAGATGAGTAAATCCAAGATTCATAAAGGCAATTATGGATAAAATATCCATTGAACTATATGTATCAACTAAAATCCTTATAATATTACTAGATGTCCTAATTTTAGTTGATATAGTTTAAAAATCTTAGAGTGGATAATGTATTCATTGAAAGTCAGAGTTATAAAAATTAATTAGCAAGTTTGTTGCACTCCTATAATACTATTGATAAGTCTAATTATTTTTTTGCCATAAATTTGATGATTTTTTTTATCATGAAACTAATAATATATAAATAAATTTTATAAATTATAGCCTATATGTCTTTGGTAAGTCCAACATTCAATCTCTTTATTTAAATAGAAATAGTTTTTTTTGGTTGAATGCCATTTTAAATGGTGAAAGTGACAATATTAAAATTATCATCTTTATTGTTTTATTTAGTAATTTTGATCACTTGAGATAATGAGAGTTTTGAATATCTATTAAATATTAGCTTTGGCTATGTTTAATGAAGTGTAATCATATCTGTATAATAAGGACATTTTTTTATCTCTTAACTACTCATTATTTTCATTAAAGTGGTCAAATAGTGTCTTTTTCTATACTTTTTTATTTTTATATTGAGAATTACTTAAATTGTTTTTTGATGGGCATGGATGAATTCATCAGTAGTTATTTATATTTCTACTTGATAGATAAGATTATTATAGGACTGAACTATCTCTTACATCAAAAAAAGTAAAACGGTCGAAGATGCAGTCCTACGAAAATAGTAATTATTTAATATCTATTCCAAAAATTTGATTAGCTTTTGAAAATAATATTTGAAAATAATATTATATTTTTTCACATTTTAATAGATCTTAAAAAGATGACAAAAATCTTTAATAATCTTAAAATTTATAATAAATTATTCAACAAAAAACCTGACAAAATTAGTGAAACTATGAATAGTCCTTTCATAGAGAGATTGAAAGTAACCACAAGCTTGATCACTGAGTGTGGTGAGGAAGACAATGTATATGAGTGCATGAGAAACCCATTAGATGTACATAATAATCTTATAATAATTGATATGAGAAGGGTTTATAGTGTGCAATGTGAACCCTTTTGGAGATGATGGAGAATATTATTGGTTAGAGGCAACAATTATTGAATGTTGGGGAGTAAGCTGATTCTTATTTCTTAAGAGAGACATCTCTTAGTAGATATATTAAAGTTCATCTCTTATGGCAATTATAAGTGACATCACAATGTGAGGTTGTGATAAGTACACTACTCATTTTGGGGGATTATGAGCTAATTAAGTAGCATGAAAATAATTTGTTAAAATAGTAATGTTGAAGAGATTATGGATGTACTTTAGTGGAACAAGAGCTTCATCATGATATGATGGAACTATTAGTTAAGTAAATTCTTATAAAAGCTGAAATATTTAAGTTTGTTTCTCCTCTATCTTGTGAAGATGATCCTCCAAAATCATGCTTAGGTGGCCTTCACCTATTATATTCTTTAATCTTTGATTGATAGATAGATTTTAGCTATTATAGAATATATATATATATATATATATATATATATATATATATATATATATACTCAACAATGTATTGTATGCTAGAATATTTGCAATGGTAGAATGAGATACAAAGACATAATAAAATTCTTACATAAAAAACTCCAAAGGGAAAAATCATAGGATCTGGTTTGATTAAAATGATCCATTATATAAAAAATATTACACTTGATAGATGTTATTATGCTTGATATGACCCTGAAAATTTCTCTAGTAGAAACACAAATCTTGACGAAGATCAAGACTAACCGAGATCAAGCGTTTATTATCAATCGACTCTTAAACATGGAGTGTTTATAGTCAAATCGAGCGTCTTGATGAGCCGAATCTAACAAGCCCAAGATATCATAATTCGACATCATTTGAGCATTTAAATACACAAAATACATCATATGATCAAGGGGATCATTTTGAGCCGTCCGATGAAGTAGAGTGGTACGGGTTTTGTATTTATTTACAGAGATGCCACTCCTCCAATCTATAAATAGCCCCTCATTCCTCAAATGAGGGGAGCCCAAAGAAGAGAGAGGAGAGAGCTCTAAAGATCCTCCAAGCACAATCGTGCCGCCACTGACGGCCTCCAACCACCCGTGCCGGGCCGCCATCGCCGATCGCCGTTGTCGACCATTGTTGCCAGTCATCATCACCGACCACTATCGTCGGTCATCATCGTCAACATCGTCATCAACATCGTCATCAACATCATCATCAACATCGTTGTCAACATCGTCGTCAACATCGTCTATTACACAAGCTGTTCCTTTCTCATATAATTAATCCCGTGAAGAAGATTCAAAATGTATACATAGTGGAAGCTTTTTATTGGGCCAGGCCTCGTGGTTTTTCCCTCTTTTTGAGATTTTTCATGTAAAAATTCTGGAGTTTTATTGTTCACACTTTTTATAATGTGCATGTGCTGGATTTCACAACGAAGCTAAGGCGAAAACTTTTACTCTACCGCAATTGATTTTTTAGCACGCAATAGTTTGGCGCCATATGTGGGAAACTGATTCCCATTATATCATCTTGTATGGTGACCAAGTTCCCCAACAAGATCAAAACCACTATCGAGATATAGCATTTCAAGCTTTTAAGGAGCGCAAGTGAAGAATGAAGATTCATCAAACTTCGTTCTTTCAGATTTTGTCAGAAACTGGGGGGCAAATCTTAATCTCACAAGATTATCCAAATCGATATTCTGAATTTCTAACTGATTATCAGTTTGAGAAGCAAGTCGGTAATACTAATGAAAAAGGCCAAGGTTAAGGAGCAACTTTGGCTACAACCACAAACTGTGGTTTTAATCAACCTCTTCCACATAGGTTAACGTCATCAAGCAAATACCGACAAATAACCTAAGATAGGTCATTGTGGACTTCCCATGGCCTCTTCCACATGTTAACGCCATCGAGTAGACACTCAAAAATAACCTAGATAGGTCAAAAGGTCCTTGGTGGAATTCTCTTCCATACAATATCATCTAACACTCGACAACCTCGAATGGGTCAAAGATCCTCGGATTCAATTCACCTCTTCCATAGTTAATTCATCGAGTAAAGACTATGACAAACAACCTAGATAGGTCGGTGGTCCTTCTGGACTTCCACTTCCATAGTTAACGCCCGCAACACTCGGCAAACAATCTCGGATGGGTCAAAGATCCTGGATTCAATTCAACCTCTTCCATGTTAACGCCATCGAGCAAAGACGAATAAACAACCTCGATATAAGTCAAAATCCTCGGATTCAATTCAACCTCTTCCATGTAACACCATCTGCACACTGAAACAACCTCGGATGGGTCAAAATTCTCAACGGATTTAATTCAACCTCTTCCACACAGGTTAACGTCATCGGGTAACACTCTAACAAACATCCTTATCGCCGATCACTGTTCCGCCAGCCGATTGCTCACCAGTTAATGCGCCACACGCCACTGCCGCTAATTATCTGTTGGTCGCCAATTATTACTACTATCGCGGTTGTTTTGCTTTCACACCCTGCTTCAACCACTGCCATTACCGCTGCTGACTACTGCTGCTGTCATCATGAACCTTTGCTACCACATCGCGCTTCATTCGCTGCCGACATTGGCTGTCAACCGATTGTTGCCGACCACCTCTGCATTTCCAACCACTGCCGCCGGCCAATCGCTGAATATTTGCCGCTCGCCACCGACCATCGCCAACATCAATCGATCCACTATCGTTTGGCTCCTTGCCGCAAATTCGCGGTCATGCACCAATATCGCCGCCACCATGCCGAGCATCAACCCATCTCCGATTATCGCAAGATCGCTAAACCCGGACGGTCGATGAGGATTGACGCTCTTTCGGGAAAAAATAATACGACGTAATCGCGGCGACGCGAAAACTGACAACGGACAGGTTGCTTGCCTCTTCGAGGAAAACCGAACAACAATAGTATCGCTTGATCGCCTCCAAACCGACGGTCCGAAGGCGGGTTGACGCTTCGAGAAAAATCAACAACGACATATGTACCGCAGTTTTGATCGCCCAACCCGACGCCCGACGAAGGCCTGACGCCAAGGAAAATCAGACACGACGATGTACCGCGGGGCCTTGATCATCTTCAACCCAAACGGCTCGACGAGTTGGCCTCTTCGAGGGAAAATCGTAGACACGTATGTCTCTGCTCGACACCCAAACGACCTTCTCTAAAGAGAGAAGGTGCCTTTTCCTGGCCCTGGGGTTTTATAGACCTTATAGGACAAAAGGTAAAAATCAAAGAGAAACTCTCCAAACCGCAAAATCTCAAAACCGCCAAAATCAAAATGGGCAAAACGGTCAAAATGGACAAAACCCTTGGGCCACACTACAGCGCGCCATTGCCCCATATCAATTCCACCCGCCATGGAGAGCCAGCGTGCCCGCCTCCCTGTCACCGTCGACCACCGGCTGACTCAAGGCTCAAGGCCACCTGCATCACAATCGGCCCCTTCGACTCGGCCATTTTTTTTACGTCCGCCTCCTGAACCTCGCCACATGGCGAGGCTCGACCGCTGATGGGGCTGGTCATAGCCTCCCATCCATGGGTTCAGGCGCTCAGAGACCAGATGGTCCAGTTCAAATTTCAGGCCAATACCTACACATATTTGCTATGCATATGCTTCAGTCATAATCTTATGTTTACATGAAGATCTGTTCTCTCAAAATATGTGGTTAATGGACTCAGATTTCGTTGAAGAATTTATAATTTTGAAATTCTTGGCACATATATTTTTTTATGATTGAGATAATATCATCCAAAAAATAGCAACCGATATGAACGAAAGTTTCTACAAGACGAATCTTGGCGTAGAAAATAATCGACCGAATCAAGACTAACCGAGATCAAGCGTTTATTATCAATCGACTCTTAAACATGTAGTAATCAATCGAAGGCCTTGACGAGCCGAATCTAACAAGCCCAAGATATCATAATTCTGACAACATTTGAGTATTTAAATATACAAAATACATCATATGATCAAGGGGATCATTTTGAGTCGTCCGATGAAGTGGAGTGGTACGGGTTTTGTATTTATTTACAGAGATGCCACTCCAATCTATAAATAGCTCATCATTCCTCATAGAGGGGAGCAAGAGAGAGGAGAGAGCTCTAAAGATCCTCCAAGTAATCGGTTAATCGACCACCGCTGTTGGCCGCCACGGCCAGCCGCCGTTGAAGCACGTATCATCACCAACCACCATATCGGCCATCATCACAATATTGCCAACATCGCCATCAACATCATCGCAATATCGCCGTCACATCCAACATCGCCTATTACTGAATTGTCCTTTCTCATATATAATTCAGAATCCTTCTGGAATATCTTGTACTTTGAAACAGACATCGATATGAATCCAAATCATCCAATGGCCAAATTAACAATAAGAATGACTCAAACAAGAAGAAACACAAATTACAAAGAAAATAATATAATCATTACAGAAATTTCTTCAGATGATTACGAGAAAGAAGGAAGTTAAGGAGATAACATAAAAGCTATTACGTAACCCTTAAGTACAAAGAACAAAGAACTGAGATAAATTCTCCCAAACCACTGTAAGATGAAAGAACAAGGGCAATATACAGATCGCTAGAATGGCAACAAGCTAACAACAACATTTAAATACGGCCAAAGCATCACCACAAAAGGACAGCACCACTGACTATAGATCCGTCCAGAAAATCCTGCAGCAATTATCAAAAACTAAGAAGCAAGAGTGGAAATAACCGCAATGAGTGTAAGAAGTAAAACAACATAATCCATCCGACTCAAGAATGATCCAACAGCTTGTCACTTAAGGAAATCGAGCGTAACTCAAGAACTAAGAAACCAAATAACAACAATAACTGTTTTCTGTTATTGTTGTAACAGAATGGAAGCACAACTAAGGATATAAAGAAATCAAGAAGCTCGACATCTCAACCAACTTATATTCCATAAAGACGTAAGCAACGGTAACGATCCATAAATGTAAATCGCTGATAACAAAAAAGTAGTTAGTGCATAGATAGCTTAGATCCAAGCATAAGAAAGGAAAACAAAGTATAAATAGAGATCAAAAGCCAAACAGGGGGATGATCAAGAGTTTAAGAAAGAACTTATCTCCTCGCCTCCCCTTCGACTCTTCCTCCCCGCTATCTTCTAGTTTTCCTCACGGAAACCACCGCTTCCATAAGAAACCAGCTCCCGATCCCACCGCAGCTCTCTTCCTCTCGAGCTCGGCAAATAATGAATGAAACAAAACAAAACAAGCAAAGATAAGGTTAGTTATCTCAAAGCTTCATCCAACGACAAGAACACCAATCAATCAAAGGCTCGATTCAATCCAGATCAAACCGCCAAGGCAACATCCGAATCCACTAATTCCGTAAGCATCAAGAACCGCTGATCAAATACCAAATCAAGGGTAGATCAAAACCCGCTTAATCCGCTCGATCAAACCAAGAAGCACTCAATCCAAGTGATTAGATCCAACGGTAAAAGCTAAATCCAACGGATCGAAAGCACCAAAACCCTCCTCCTCAACTCATGTTCATTCACCGGAGTCAACTCAATTGAACCACTCGCGCCGACGACAACAGGGAAATCAAAACCAACCAAATTAACACGTAATAGATCTATTCTCTCAAGCATCACTATTCGTAAATCGTCATTCATTGGTGCTCTCGCTGACTACAACACTAAAATGGCGAAGGAACAAGAAACACATCAAAAATACTTGAAGAATGTGTTACCATATTAAACAAAACAGAAGAGCAAATGACATCAATCACTATGGTATTGACTGAAATATCAAAAAGATTGACCGCCATAGAATGATTGGAAAAATAACCTCAAATCTGTGTATGTGATGCATCCCATTCGTAATCCTATTCTCCAAAGACACATACACACACACACCCATGTCCATACCTCTTAAAATAGATATGCCCATTTAATGGAGAAGACCCAGGATGGCTCTTTAAAGAGAGCTTTTTCAAGATATAACTCCTCGTGAGGATCAAATTTTAATATCCTCAATATACATGGATGGATTTGAGTCGTATCAATGGATGCAAGTAAATAAATAATTGCATTCTACAGCTCAAAGAACAAATTATGCAAAGATTTGGCCCTTCCTCTACAGATTTAAGAGGAGAACTAGCTAAGCTTCAACAACAAACCACAAGGTAAACATTTTTATAATGAATTTGAAGACTTAGCTAACCAAATTTCAGACATTCCACATGAATTTCTACAAAGCTGCTTTGAATCGTGGCTTTTAAATTAAAAGGGAAGTAAGAGCCCTACAACCTTCTTCCTCAACAGTATTTCAATTAGCCAAGCTAATGGAAGACGATTATCTGATGTAAATGCATAGAAATAGAAATCAAGACACTCAGTAGTAAACAAGAACATCAAAGTGCTCCAACTTACTAGCCTCCCACAAATGCCACTCAACACAAATCAACATCAACAAAGAAATATCAATTCAATTTAACAAAGAACTCAAATAGAAGATAGAAAAGAAGAGGCTTATGCTTCAATTGTGATGAGAAGTTCCATAAAGGGCATATCTCAGAAGTCCAAGTTATTTACATTAATGGCGAATGATGACCGAACATCAACGCAACATGATAATCACCACAACCAATGGGTACAAGAAGAAATATTAACAACAAGCTTCATGTATCAACCATTCAACTGTTAAGACAAGGACATATAATTTAATTATAGAATAGTCTAAATAGAATACCGACCATTGAATTAGCCTAGTAAGTATGTCGATATAGCCCAATTACATAGAATAAGATAATCCATAGTAATAAGTCAAGCAAGCACAACAATCTTTTCCATTTCAAGTAGATGGACAAACAGAAGTTCGTGGAAAGGATTGCTATAAAGTGAGGATCTTAAGATATGAATTCGTGAATCGTAAAAAAGGTGTCTTAATGGTGACCTTGAGGGCAAGGTGAGAGGGGAGTAATGATATGAATCCAAATCATCCAATGGCCAAATTAACAATAAGAATACTCAAACAAGAAGAAACACAAATTACAAAGAAAATAATACGTAATCATTACAAAGAAATTTTCGTGGATGATTACAGAGAAAGAAGTGTAAGGAAGTTACAGTGGAGATAACAAAATAAAAGCTATTACGTAACCCTTAAGTGCACAAGAATAACAAAGAACTGAGATAAATTCTCCCAAACCACCAGTAAGAGTAAAAGAACAAGGGCAATTACAGAGATCAGCTAGAATGGCAACAAGCTAACAACAACATTTAAATACGCCAAAGCATCACCACAAAAGGACAAAGACCAATCGACTATAGATCCGGCCCGTAAAATCCGCAAAGAATTATCAAAAACTAAGAAGCAAGTGGAAATAACTAAAGTTAATGTAAGAAGTAAAACAACATAATCCATCCGCACTCAAGAATGATCCAAATAGCTTGTCACTTAAGGAAATCGAAAGGTAACTCAAGAACTAAGAAACCAAATAACAACAATAACTGCTTATTGTAAATGTAATGGAAGCACAACTGATATAAAGAAATCAAGACATCTCAACCAACTTATATTCCATAAAGACAAGTAAGTAAACCGGTAAGAACGATCCGCCCAATGTAAATCGCTCAGAATGTAAAGTAGTTAGTGCATAGATAGCTTAGATCCAAGCATAAGAAAGGAAAACAGTATAAATAGAGATCAAAAGCCAAACAGAGGGATGATCAAGAGTTTAAGAAAGAACTTATCTCCTCGCCTCCCCTTCGACTCTTCCTCCTCGCTATCTTCTAGGTTTTCCTCACGAAACCACCGCTTCCATCTGAGAAACCTAGCTCCTCCGATCCCATTCTCTTCCTCTCGAGCTCTCGACGGCCAAAATAAAACAAAAACAAAACAAGCAAAGATAAGGTTAGGTTATCTCAAAGCTTCATCCAACGACCAAGAACAGCCGCGCAATTCTCAATCAAAGGCTCAGATTCAATCCAGAGATCAAACCATGCCGAAGGAAACATCTGGAATCCACTAATACCATTAGAAGCATCAAGAACCGCTTGATCAAATACCAAATCGGCGGGCGTGATCAAAACTGCTTAATCCGACGGTTCAAGGATCAAACCAAGAAGCACTCAATCCAAGTGATTAGATCCAACGACTGAGTAAAAAGGCGCTAAATCCAACGATCGAAAGCACCGCAAACCTCCCAACTCTTCAACTCATGGTTCGATTCACTGAGTCAACTCAATTGAACCACCTGCCAAGCGGACGTGACCAACACAGGGAAATCAAACGCCGCACCAATTAACACGTAATGCATCCATTCTCTCAAGCATCACTCAATTTCGTAAATCGTCAGACGATACATAGTGGAAGCTTTTACCAGCAGGCCAGTGGTTTTCCCTCATTTTGAGGTTTTGCACGTAAAAATTCTGGAGTTTTATTATTCACACTTTTTATACCTGTGTGTGTGTGCTGGATTTCACAATGAAGCTAAGGCAAAAATTTTTACTCTACCGCAACTGGTTTTCTAGCACGCAACAATGCTTAATATAGGGACTAATGATGCTAAAGAAGAATGAGGATTAGAAGCAAGAGTTTTAATCAAGTAGCTTTTTAAGGACTGTAAACTCATATTATTGATTTAATAACTTATACATTATTTTACCATTTTTTTATTTATAGGGTGTAATTTTTTAGTATAGATAGCATTATTTGTCACATAAAATATATTATTAAACTACATATGCATATTTATTTTAATTTCATACTAGATTTTTATTACCCCAACTTCTCATTTATACATGTTTTTAAATAAATATGTAATTATTTAATTTATTTTTAATGTGGATATTGATATGGTCAAGGGAAGGTGGAGTAGTAATCATGATCAAGAGAACAAGTATTATAGCTCATGAAGGTAGGGTAATGTGTGACCATCATGCTCACATGGTGGATGGTCTTACTCATGTCATTGAAGGTAGTAAACCGATTAAAAATAAGTTAATCATATATATATATATATATATATATATATATATATATATATATATATATATATATAGACCATCCTAAATTCATGATATTATATGAGATATTCTCATTAAATACTGAGCTAGTGATGATTTGCAGAAGACTATCATGAAAATTTAGTTATACCAATAAGAGTCATTGGGCCTTTGTAACCTAGAAATCTAACGACCTAAACTGACCAGCTAACATCTTAATGATGATCGATACTTTATCCCTAGCACTAAATTAAAGTAATTAACCCACATAACCCTTGACAAAACACATGACTAGTTGACTACAAGAGTCCACATTTTGTTTAAAAAATAATGTAAAATCATAACCAAATATGGTAACATGAACATGAAAAATATGATCACATCAATGCCTTTATTACCTAATTGTATAAAAAATCAATAAGTCCTCTTGTGCAAAGGATAAAAGAATATGTCGCATTTGTGATGCATATTTTGAAGGTTAGCAATGAAAAAAGGATTCTTTTACAAGTTGGGATCTTGGAAATAGGTAAGCTATGAAAGTCTTTAGCTCGATGCTCATTAAAGGAGTTTCTATTTCTCAATCTCAACGGCTAGCTTTGCAACATGCTTTTCATCTTTGTGCATTTATATGGCAACTGAGAGGAGAGAGAGAGAGAGGGAGAGAGAGAGAGAGAGAGAGAGAGAGAGAGAGAGAGAGATTTTGTGTTTTGATAAAAAAATATTGCTGAGACTTGCCTATTTTCTTGTAATGTATATATATATATATATATATATATATATATATATACAGAGAGAGAGAGAGAGAGAGAGAGAGAGAGAGAGAGAGAGAGAGAGAATTAGCATAAGATAATTAAAAAGTTGAACAATTGCATAAATATCACATAATTCTTAAGTATTTACATATCTAACACCTAAAATTTTATATTTTTATATATAATATTTTCTTATATATATGCAAATTAAATATTTCATTTTTAAAAATAAATAATAATGATATTGTGCTCTAATATAGTCGATTGGTTAGAAACAAAAATGAAAAACATAAAAGTCATCCTACTCCAAAAAAAAAATGTGACAGTGATATGAAATTTTAAATGTATATTTATAAATATTAAAATTTTGATATTAAACATGAATATATATATATATATATATATATATATATATATATAATATATATATATATATATATATATATATATATATATATATATATATATATATATATATCTGTGTGTGTGTATATATATTTATGCAAATCCTCCTTTAAAAATGAGACAAATTGATAATAAGTATAAATTATACAAAATGTTAATGCAATAAAAAAAATTACATATCATTAGAAGTTAAAAGAAATGCGTTTTAAATGCTCTTTTAGAAACAAGTGCACCGTAAAGATGAATTTATAATTTTAATATATAAATATTAAGATTATTTGGTAGAAAGTCTTTTAAAATTATTTTATTTTATTTATATAAATGAATAAAGTTCTTTTACTATAAAGATAAATAAAGCTAAATTTATTTAAAAATACAAACTTATTTTTTTTACTCAAGAGAAATAATTAATTTTTATGGTAATTAAATTTATTTTAAGATGAGTAAAACAATAATTTTTAATTAATTAATTATATATTATACTCATTTCAAATAGTTTTGATGCTATACAGCTCATCCTCACTAAATTAAAATCATAATATGATTTTCTAATATTTTGAAAATTTTCAATTCCTAAAGTATTTTTAAAAAATTAATTTTAAGATTTCATTTGGGTCTATTTTTTGTTGTTGTTTTTATAGGAGGAAGAACAATCAATACAAAATAATTCAATTAATGTAGGGACACGTACTCCCCCACATACTCCCTTTATATTAACCCATGAAGTGGACATTTTGATTAGTTGATAATTTAGTAATTAATCTTATTTAAGGTTTATTTGAGACATCTGCAACTGCATAAAAAGTAATGATAGAGCTGCGGTAGAAGAAAATGTTATATGAAGAAGTTACAGTGAGTATATAAAAGTAAAATATTAGCTTTTTGACTACGTGCATAAAGCGAGCTCAAATTGAAAAACACAGTTTTTTCACCACAGTTTTTTTAACACGTAACTAGAATATAGTTCCCAAATAATATAATAATGTATTTTTGTACATCACTGCTGCCACACCACTCTCCCAAATGAAGCCTTAATGGCTCAATAAAAATTATAATTTTTTTATTAAAAAATCACTAATTTTATTTCAACATCATAATAAATGTGATGCCAAAAAATCACGTAAAATGTTTTAATTAAAATAAGTTTTAAATTACTCAAATTTATTTTAAGATGTGCATAATATAAAATTTTAATTAATTATTTATTTATTTATTATATTTATTTTTTTAAAAATTACAAAAAAAAACTTTAAAAGCTATATTAAAGTAGTGAAAATTGTTTTCAAAATAATAAAAAATAAATAAATTATCAGGCAGTTGAGGAATTAGATGGTGGCCTTTCCTCTTCCAGCTTTAATGGAGCAACAGTTCCCACAGGAAAAGTCGTTGGTCACGGTCACCACACTTTATAATCACCGCTAGTGACGGGACCACCCTATTCAAAAAAAAAAAAAAAAAAAAGCTGATAAATAGCCCCCCTCCTCCCTCTCCCTTACCCGGTGCTTCCTTACTTCGGCTAACTTCTCTTTCTACAGTCTCTCGGATTCTCTCTCTATCTCTGTGATAGAAATCAGAAATGGACGTTTTCAATGGTTTTCTGAGTGTGATTGTGCATGCTTTGATCGCTGTGTTCTTATTATTCTATCTTCCAATCTCTTGGATTTGGAGACTGATAGTATTCGTCTTCGTCAAGCCCTTTTACAAAGAAGATGTTAGAGGAAAGGTGGTTCTGATAACGGGGGCTTCTTCCGGCATTGGAGAGGTCAGTGATTTTCTTACAAGCTTCCTTATTTCGGTATTAATGGCGGTTTCCGATTTATTACTGAGGATGGTAACAGCGCCAGGTTGGTAGAAAAGGGGCTCAGAATTAAATTTTTATTATAATGGATTTGAGGGATTCATTTGACCCTTTTTTATTTGTTATTAATATTTTATTAGTAGGTGGCGGCTTAGAGATTTTGAAGATTGTTGCGAGATTTTTCCCTAAAAAATAAAAATAATAATTACTGTATTATAAGTTATATTGATGATACTAAAATAGACTTTTACCGGACACTGGATCCCAAATCTCATCAAGGCCTTGTTAGATATTAGTAATTGATCTTCTAAAAAATGTAAGAACGATTTTTTTTTTTTTTGTATTATAAGTTTTTTTTTATGTTGAACATAAGATCTTATCTGATGTAAAATCTTTTATTTTTAGGGGGATTTACATACATACCACACAATTCTTATGAATTTACGTATTTCACACCCAAACTTTAATTTTTACTTAAATAGCACCTAAATCTTTATTATTACATCAAAAATACCACCCTTGTTACTTTTTTAAGTGAAATATACTTTTTTGAGCATAAGAAAAGTGATAGTTTTGTAAATATTCAAGTTTGGGTGTGAAATATATAAATGCCGAATAATTGCGTGGTGTGTATGTAAATTTCCCTTATTTTTATCAATTGTTTTACTCAATTGTAAACAAATTTTGGTAGAGATATGGATGTTCATTAAATATAAGCTGTTTGTTTTTGATACAGAAGTGAAGACATTCATTTCTGTACCCATTATATTTATTTATTTAAGAAATTAATACTCAATTATATATATATATATATATATATACATACATACCCCTTAAAAATGAATTGTTAAATCTATGTATTTGTGTTTGACTAAGTGTAATTATTAAATCATTGAGTTTTGATGAGTAAGAAAAATTTAGACGCAAATTTTAGTGTGAATTTTAATATTTTGGCAAGCTAGAAAAATGATGATATTCATAAATAAGATTTAAGTATTATAAAGAAAATGAATAAAATCTAGGAAAAATATTTTGATTTAAATTTATTTTTATAATCATTATAGAATATATATGATTAATCACTCAAAATTTACATCACATTTATGTTCGAATAAATATGATTAATCTAAATTCATCTTAAAAAGTTTTTTTTTTTTTTTTGATATTATACCCAATCCCCAAGAAAATATGCCAAAATCTCATTCCAAAACTTCATATATATGTATGCATGTATGTATGTATGTATGTATGTATGTATATATGTATATATATACATAATATATATATACATATGTATATATATATGTATATACATATATATACATATGTACATACATGTATATATACATATGTATGTACATATTATATATATATATATATATATATATATATATACATATATATATATATATATATATATATATATATAATATATATATATATATATATATATACATATATACATATATATATATATATATATATATATACATACATACATACATATATATTATTGTGAAAATTCCTCTTTTCCGAGTTTTTTGGTAAACTGTGCACCCAAACTCCTATCTACCGCTCATAAACTAATAAGAGAGCATTAACTTCTTTTCCTTTCCTAAAGCAGAATTTTTCCTCTCTTTTTTTGGTCATTAGCCTGCCATTACTAAAACAGTATTAAGCAATAAATTTTTAAGATGTTGACGAAGAAATTTGGTGTAAGTTTGCTTTTAATATTTAGTATTTTTACATAACTGTAAAATGAAATACCACATTTTTTAAAAACTTTTTGGGAAAGTTGAGTGGCAGAACATAAATTTAATATCAGAAATTTGATAATAAGTTTGATTTTTTTTTTTATTGATTAAATCTGCTTGCACCAATAATGAATTATCAAATTGAAATAATATTATTCTATGTCAGGACTGAACATCTAAATTATTTAAAGCTAGACGTAAGTAATCAGGGACCATCAGCACTCATTCCATTATCATTAATTGTGTCACAGGCATTGTCAACCATTTATTATTTCCCCGAATCTACAGTAGCATTTGTTGTCTTATTTATACCGTCCTTAGTGGCCAGATTTTATTTAAAAAAAAATTTAAGTGTGAATATAAACATTAATTTAATGTATGAGAAATGAAATTTCAAGAGCTTCACCAACATTAATTTTTAATTCACCCTTTGATGTAAATGAGTAAAGTCATGCTCCATTTATCCTTTGGCAGAGTTTGATTAATTGAGTCAGTTCACAAAGCATGAGATTAGCACTTATAGACTGATTATATAACTTGTGACTACAACAACAACAACAACAACAAGCCTTAATCCCACTAGGTGGGGTCGGCTACATGAATCCTTCCGTCCATTCTATGTGTCAAATTCTCATTTAATTCAGATATCAAGATCATTTTTATACATCTTAACCAAGTCTTTTAGGTCTACCTCTACCTTTCTTAACATAAAGAAATCTAATGATCTACTCTAAGTCATCTGGACCGACGCTTTATGTGGCCAAACCATCTAAGCACTCCCTAATCTTATCTACCACCTGAGCTACTCTAACTTTTCCAACATACTCATTTTGCATTCTATCTCTAAGGTAAAGCCACTCATCCACCAGCATCCTCATCTCTGTAACACTTAACTTAGTGTTTCTCTTTATGTCAACATTCTCGCATATAAGTCATCGGGTCTTACCACCATCTTATAAAATTTTCCCTTATAACTTGTGACTAAACCTTTAAATTCTGTTATTCTTGGTTATCTGTTTTCATAATTTTTTCAAAGGAGCCAGTGCATGAAATCACGAGTTGAATTAAGAGTAGTTTAAATTTCATGAACTCACGAGCGGTCGGGCTAACTTAACTCAAATTTAATATGGGCTTTTCGAGCTGCTTGGTGGGCTACTTATCGAGGAAAGCTTGAGCATGTTCTTGAGCCGACTTAGCTTAGTTACACCCCTAAATCATGTTTTGGTAGTATCATCAAATAACTATCAACCTTACTATAGTGAGTTGTAGTGATGAAATCATGATCATGAGTTAGATATAAGAAATTAATAAATTATAAATGAATGATTCAAAGCCAATTCTAAAACTCAATTAATTGAGAAATTAAATGAATTTATTTTTTTTTATACTAAAATTTTAGTTAGGCTACCATGAATACAATTATTGATTTTTAAAGTGATAATCCCATAGTTGAAACTTTTTTTTTTTTCATTTTGTAATTTGGTTTTTTGTGAATTACAATACACTTGTGCCAAAATTATTTCCAAAGTGGAGCTGTGTTAGGGAATAAATGTAATGTGTAGATTAGGATGAATTAGTTGGTCATTATAGGTTAATAATATGAGTGAAGAATTTTGCTTTAGTGAGAGCATCCAATTTGTGGTGGATTAAGAATGCAAATAATTTTAACATAAGGGGATTATTTATAATAGTAATCAAAGGACTTAGAGAATTTTTATGAGATTTAAACAGGTGTAAATAGTATTTTTTTTCTTATGTAATTAATTTTTTGATACTATAGTTATACTTTCTATGTATATGATTCAACTTTCCATACCTGCTGGTTTATTAATTATTGATGAATTTGTACCACACTAAAAAACATAGCAATAATGTAATATTATCAAATAAACCCTATATCTGATTTGTTGTGTTAGTAGACATTGAAAATAATAACAAGTGGAAACAATCATACTTATTTTAAGTTTAAGGTCAGGTCATAGCAACATTGAGGCCATTAGTAGAAATTAAAATCCATATTTTTATCACATTTTTTCATAAAAATTGCAAAGAAAAAAATTAATAAAATAAAATTTAATACACATATATTTTCTTTGTTCATGCTCTTTCAACATAGAATATGATCAAGGTGTAAACGAAATAAACTTGTTCGTGATTCTACTGCTTATTATTTTTCGTTCAACGGGCTCGTCAAATAGCTGTTTATAGAGTGTTTGGTTTACCAAAAAATATTCATTCGTTTAGTTCGTGTTTGGCTCGAATCACTCGATTTTATATTTTAATAATATTTATTTTTCTTAATTTTGATTTTAAAAAATTAATAAAATCTTATCTGATGAAATACTATTGACAAAAATTAAAACTAAAAGATATACAATTATACAAAGTAATAATATACAATCAAAATTATTATTTGCACTTAAAAAAACTTTATTACACAAAAAAACTAAATATTATCAGCAGAAAATAAGTAAAAATTTATTTTATTGAAACTAAATGATTTTCAATCAGAGATTCAAAAATAGTTTTTTTACACAAAATTGAATACAACTTCAAATACTAACTTATATAGCTAACAAAATTTATATGATCATATACAAATTTATAAATTCACTTACTAAATTTACAAATTTACAACTTATTAAAATAAATTCATCCTAAAATTTACATGATCATATACAAGTAATAATTTGATTTAATAAAAGTAACAAAATATATTACAATTTCCAAATATCAATTTCTAATAAAATCAATCAAACCTTCAAGTTCAAGTTTAAAGTTCAATTCAATCTTCAAATATCTGACGGTAAAACAAAAACAAAAAAAAATTATAAAATAAATATTATGAATGCTCAAAAATTAAAATAAATAATCATTGATTGATCAATTGATACATGTGAATGTTAGACCAAAAAAATTGACAAATGAAAAAATTAATATTAATAAGTAAAAAAAAATGAACATGAATAAGTGTAGATCAGAAAAAAAAAAATAAAAAAAAAAAAGATCTGCTCAAAAAAATTGACAAAATGAAATCACAAAAAAAATTAAATTAAATATTTGAAAATACATACGCTAAATATCTAATCTCATACATCTATTTAGTTTTTCATCAATTAATGTAATATCACAAGTGATCTTACACATCAATAAGTGTAGCATCTGTTCCAAATTAAGGATGCAAAATCTTCCAAAAATTCGAACGATCATAATGCCAATCCTATATATTAAATAACCGACAATTACCCAAATGCAGGCCACCATGCACCACCACAAAGAATTAACAATACTTAAACTGAGCAAATAGCTAACAATACTTAAACTGAGCAAATAATTAACCATTCATTGTGATAAGAAACCAAACGAACAAACCAAACAAAGACTCGAAAAATGCCATCAACAACCCAAATGCATTTACATTGCTCCATGTCATGCCTAAAAGGAACAAAAAAAGATCTCAAAATAGTCGAAATCTCGAAAAATGGCAAAGAATTTAACCAAATCGGATCAAAATACATATCTAAGATATATTTGATGCGATTCATTCAACAATGGAGCTTGCAGCCAAGTAATTTTTCATGTAAGTTAAACTTCAACCACTAATGGTGTAAATTTAACCAAATCAAATCAAAATACGATCTAAGAGATTTTGAAAAGAACCAAATCATCAACCAATGAACCAAAGTACCAAAATAGCCATTCAACCATTTATTAACCGCTAATAACCAACCAAACTAAATTAAATCTTGTAAAATAGCGAAAAAAAGAACAAATGTTGTAAAATAGAACCAAACTAAAAACGTAAAATAGAAGAAAAAAAAGAATGTAAATGTCAGAAAATAAGAACCAAACCATTTAATGTCGTAAATAAAAAAAGAATAAATTGCAGAAAAATAAACTAATCAAACCAAATTTAAATGTTTTATAAAAAAGAAAAAAGAACAAATCAGAAATAACCAACCAAACCGGATAAATGTTGTCAGAAATAGAATAAAGAACAGAGGTCAGAAAATAACCAACCAAACCAACCAAATATCTTGTAAAATATTTATCAAAAATTCTAAAAAAGCAAAACTGGTGTAACATAAACATAAGTATAAATGTATAATAAAGTGTCCTGTTGTAATAAGATTGTTGCCGCCAATTGAAAATTGGTTTGGAAATACTAAAGATTGTTGCTGCTATAATAAAGTGTCTACGTAATAAAATGTTTGGTATTCTCTCCGATGCTAAATATTTTAGTTTCACATAAAGATTCTCCTCCATTAACTCTCACAAATAAAGTAGAGAGATAGAATGAAGTTTATCGATTTATTAAATAGATTAATTTTAGTTGAAAAAAGTACCAAAGAATCTTTAATGTTGGGTTGGCTCTAATCCAAATGTACAAACAAGTGATTGATTATTTTGATAAAGAGCCCTATAATCATCAAGAACTCTACCACCAAAGACTAAATGCAGATTCAAATGTAATGCGGTGGTAATGAGAATTGTTAAAACATCCCTATCTTGGACAAAATAGATACTGAGTATTCATCTTTCACCATTCAAGAACATCAAAAGAATCATTATTGCTCAAATATAATCCTCCTCCAAAATAAATCGATTTGATACTAATAAATGTAAGAACAACAAAATCAAGAAATCCTAACATACACAAAAGTTTTGAAAGGGTACATCAACTATTGATGGACTATCCAAGAATCAAGAGCAAGTACTAGTTTCTAGAATATTAATTGTAGATCTCCCAAATAACATCTTCAACGCTTCTTCGACTCTACCTCAAAATTAGAGTATATTTTAGAAAATATAAAAGTAATGAATTTCATTTTGACGGATGATCAAGCCATGAGTAAATTGCATTCTCCCAAGTCAAATTTAATTTTCATAGGCCATTTGTTTAACGAATTGATCTAAAGATTCTTCATTAAGTAGCTGACATACATGACGTAGGTAGAAATAAATTGTAGTTGGAGAAGAAATCGAAATTATTTTGTCACATTATGAAAAAGAAAGAAACTTTCTAATCGGATGTATTCAATTTAGAGGTAACCACTTATACAATCTCGCGATAATGAATGAACACATTACGGTAAATAAAAGTAAACTCAAGCATTAGGTAAGTGGAGTTCCATCTTGTAGGAACATCAATACATAATCCCTTTGAAGTGGGGATCCTTAACTGTTTCGCCACCTCAACAAACTTATGTAAACATGAAGGAGATTTTTTGAGGTATTTTACTGTCTCCTTGATTTTAACTGTTATTTGTTGCACCTCTTTCAAATCATTCAACCAAGATATTCAAGATGTACAACATCTAACATGAAAAAATGACCAAAAATATAACTTCTCGACCGAAAATTAATTTTAAAGATTCGAACATCATTATTAATAAGATTATCAGGTGTGATAGTAGACGTTGTCCTACAAATTTCAATCTATTAAACAATCACATATTGCATCACAAATAAATGTATGTGGAGGATGTTTCAATAAAGGATGATTCGCATGCAATCGCAAGAATCATTAATATAGTTAATTGTTAAGCATATACATGTTGATTTGAAGTCCAACAATCAGATGTCAAAGAAACTTTATGAATGCTCTTAAGAAAAGTTTTCAATCTCTCTTTTTCCTTTTCATAAACTTTCATGCAATCACTCCTAATTGTGTTCCTAGACACCCTCTCATAATTGGGATTTAATACCTTCAACAGCATATTAAATCACATATGCTCAACAATCATAAATGGATACTCATGCACAATTATCATCTTTTAATTATTTTTTAATCAAGATAATCATAATTTTGGTGGAATAATGAAATCTCATTTGAATTGAGATCAAAAGGCATAAAATTTATTTTTTTTGCCTTTTGTCCCAATTCAACAATGGTTTATTCTTGATTTTTCACATTCTTTCACATCAAAGTTGTGTTGGGGTTTGGATTTATGAAATTTCCGCGACAATATATTGTAAAGAAAGAGGTTCTCCCCTTAAATACGTAGTTTATAAAATACTCTCATTGAAGATACTCTCTTTCTACCTCTCTTAGGGTCTGCATCTGTAGCATACGCCTCGATTGAACTTGTTGTGAAGAAGTAGATTTCATTACCTACAACTAAATCGTTATCACACGATACACCGGTGAATGATCTACATTAGACAGACGCATCTAAATAAAAAAAAAAGAAAATATGAGTTAGGAATTAGGATCCACATTAAGAAGGCCAACCTCAATCTATAACATCATTTTATTCTTTTGTTTGCATTTCATAAAATAAAAAATCCATAATCATTGGCTTGTAACTACTTTAAAATTACACATCAAATGCAACATGCTTGATGGCTAAGAATCATATCATGGCGCTAGATTCAAAAGTACAAGCTAAAATGACATGATAAATTGATCGAATAGAATCACTAAACATAGGCTTTTGGATAAATATTAACCTATCAAATAAATCTAACTTAGATAAAAATCCAACAAACTCCTGGGCAGAACAAATTGCATAATTTTTGCCCTACAAAATAAATAATATCAGCATCGGCAAGAGCAACTGAGCAAGAATATGAGGAAAAAGGGTCATACACATTCCATATTTCCATTCTTTCTAATAGTGAATAACGCTTTCAAAAAAATTAACTGACGAAAAGAATGTAACAAGCAAAAGAAATAGTATGCATAATTACTTATCTTCATTTTCATAATTGGTATAAACATAGTCTTGCGATAGCAGTAATTAAAAAATTAAAAACATCCATGCCAACTGCTGCCTTTTCAGGATAATAATAAAACGATTTCTCCTTTGAATCACAAATTCTAAGTTTGTAATAAATTCTACAGGAAACACGTCCATTACCCCACGTAAAAATAAATGACCACCATTATTTATCAGATTAATCTAAAATAAACTCTTGTTTTTATCATAGAAATTACTGATAGAATAAGAATAAATACATTAAAACTGTTTCTAGCCTGCTTATGTAATTGTTAAGGGGTTTCTATAGTTGCAGAAAGCATACAGCCAGTCCAAATATATGCTCAGGTAACATCTAAACTAATGAAAATGCATGATGAACAAGAACTCCTGGATTATATTTCCATAAAGAAGCAACGCATGTATTAACGGTGAAATAAAGGTTGTCAGTGAAATATTCTCTGTTCTTGGTCTGTAGTGCATTTATTTTCATTCAATGAATAAATATTTGCTGCTAATTAAATGTTTTCCTTACCCCCCCCAAAGAAAAAAGTATGCATATTCTAATTCTCCATTGCATCTCTAATAACAACAAGAACTACTTAAAATAAGAATAAAGGAGATCACACCAAAGAAAAAGAAAATAGTGTCCGGTAACAAACCCTAGAAAACCAGATATCACGACCAGAAGGTATAGGCCCTTTTAACATGAAACCGATGTAGAAAAAAAAAAGAAAATAATGTCCGGTACCAAACCCTAGAAGACCAGAGATCACGACCAGAGGTACATCTATAGATATTACCATGCAATCACTCACAACTCGCAAAGACTTGAAGAGTAGAACCGCCAAAACACCAGAGAAGAGAGGAGTTGAGGACTTACGATTAGGTGAAAGGAAGGCAGAGAGTCGAGAGAGTCGAGAGGCGAGTCGTTAGAAGGGAAATGCGAACCAGTCGTGAGATATTATTCATATATCGTTCGATTGTTTTAAATCCCAGCCGTTAATATAAATTCATATGGTTGGGATTAAATTGTATGGCTCGGACCGCTACTCCTACAGCTACAGCGTAACAGGCTACAGAGTTTTGTTCTGTTTAGCCACTAAACATAATTAAAAAAATTCCTATAATTATAATTATTAATATATTTTAGCTTATTTGATTTAAAATTTTATTAACTAATTTAATTATTAAATTAAATATAATTTTTAAAATATTTAATGACATAAATTATATTTTAAATAAAATTTAATATAAATTATTTATTTATTTCGAGAATCGAGTAACACCATCGAACAAAGGATTGTTAGTGCTTTATAAATCGAGCTTGAAATATTTGTTGTTCGGCTCATTTATAAGAATTAACGAAATTAACACGAAATGCTCAACAACGAGCTTTTGACCTAATTGTGATTGAATATTACAGTTTACTCGTGCTTTTATAAAAATATGTGATTAAAACTTTTAGTCATACAATCAATTATCACTTTTTTTTTTTTTCAAAACATGTGATTAGAAAATCAATAGAGCAGTTTAAACTGTTGATTTTATCATAATTATAAAAATATGAATAAAATTTAATCTTGAATCATATTTTTAATAATATGTGATTATAGTTCAAATTTATAATAATTAACATATTAAATCTTATGACAATTGTTGAGCTGTTCTTGAAGATTTTTTTAGTATGTTTTGTGAAGCCGTAGGATCATGAAATGATATATTTTTTATTTACTTATAATTAAATTATAATTTTTTAATTAAATACATTGAAAATAAAACACATGTGCATTGCATGATTGTAAGTGATATGAAAATTAAGGGGTAGTTTGAGATTAATTTTGATTAGTTTTTAATGTGTTTTTATTTTTTATTTTTTAAAAAAGAAATTTTTTTTTTTAAAGAACACTCAAAATAGTTTTTAGATATTTTGACTGATTTTAAAAATAACAATAATAACTAAATATATTTTACTTTGAAACAAAACATATTTTACTTTTAAAGAACACTTGAAATAGTATATTTTTTACTCCACTCAATCCTTAAAAAACATTTTGAACACAGGAATTGGCTTACCAATATGCAACAAGAGGAGCCTTTCTTGTTCTTGTAGCAAGAAGAGAGCATGCTTTAAGAGAAGTTGCTAAGGCTGCATTGGGGAAAGGCTCACCGGATGTATTAGTGATCAAAGCTGACATCTCCAGACAGTCAGAATGCAAGAGGGTCATTGAAGAAGCCATTGCTCACTTTGCCCAATGTGAAGTTTTATCTTCTCAAATAATATTTATTTTTAGAGAAATTTACATACATAACACACAATTCTTATTCATTTACATATCTAACACCTAAAATTTGATATTTATAAATATAATACTTTTTTATGCATGAAAAGATGAATTTTATTTTAAAAATTTTACCATAATGCTATTTTTGATTTAATATTTACATAAATATGAAAGTTTATTTTTTATTGGTTTTATTAATTCTCACACAATACTCTTCTTTGAATTGCAGTGAATCACTTAGTTGTTAATGCTGGGCTTCTTTCTAGTTCTCTCTTTGAGGAGATCACTAACATATCTGCGTTCAACCAAGTTATGGTAAGCACAATGCCTAAGAGTTCATTTGGTTGGGATTCTTCTCTTCATTTAGCAGATTAATATTCTATTTTATGAAACTTTTTTTTTTTTAATTTCAAAACAAGTTTCTTTGAATAATAATCAACAACAGAGCAACATAAAAATCTTTTAATTATTGTTGAAATTAACTAATTTTCTTTTAACACTTAACAGGATGTAAATTTTTGGGGAGCAGTGTACACAACTTATTATGCTATTCCATACCTGAAGAATAGTCAAGGAAATATCATTGTCACAGCTTCAGTAGCAGGGCGTGTGCCCACTGCAAGAATGAGCTTTTATAATGTAATGGCACAAAGCTTTACTGTATTTTTTAAAAAGTTTTTTTTTCATATATTTAAATCTGTAACTCACTGTTTAAATGTTTATTATTTCAATTGTATTTCTTAGGCAAGCAAGGCTGCGTTAATTAGATTCTATGAGACACTGAGAGCAGAATTTGGATCAGACATTCGAATCACTATACTGACACCAGGATATGTGGCTTCAGAGCTTACGAAGGGGAAGTTTCTTCAGAAAGGAGGTGAAATTGAAGTCTGCGAGGAGATTAGAGATGTGAGTACATTAATTTAATGTCTATTTAGATTCATTTGGTTAGGAATTTTAATTCCGTTTGAAGATCAAACATAGAAAAAAAGTTAAGTAAAAATAAAAAGATTGATCATAGATCCAAAAGCATAAGCAAAACTTGACTTAGATAATGGCATAAAGCATAAAATTGATCTAAACTTGGATCAGATTGAGCTAGTTCTGAATACATATATAATATATTTGCTTACTCCAACTACAAATTTAAAAAAAAAAAAAAAAATCTGAAACATTGAATAAATTTTGAAATTTACATACATTTTATGATTTACATATTTCATACCCAAATTTGAATTTTATAAAACTAAGACTTCTCGCCATGAAAAAAGGTGATTTCACTTGAAAAAAATAACCAGGTATTTTGATGTAATAATAAAGATTTAAGTGTTATTTAAGTAAAATTAAAATTTGAAATAAATACGTAAATGCATATGTGTATGTATAAATCCCATAAATTTTGCTTAAAGTCAAGTAGTTGGTTAATGAGCTAATTCTGATTCATACAGAAATTGGAATTGAATTGAACCTAAATCAGTATAAATCTATATACATATACTTACATATGCAGACTATGTAGGGGTGTGCATTTGGTTATTTTGGCTGTTTTGATTCGTTTTTTTGTTAAACTGAATAAGCCGAATTAAATAACTTAAAATAATCGAATCGACTAAACAATGTATAAAACCGAATTAATAGAATCAAATTATAATTTGATTTATTTTATCCGGTTTTTGGTTAAATCAAACATGTTAAAAAATAAAGTTTTCCAATTTTTTTTAACTAATTAATCGAAGCACAATATAATAAATATGATGCATTAAAAATTTTTTAGATGAATAAAAATATATCTATTTATATGAATAGCTTAGTATTTACAATCAAAATTATATATATTTGATTTCTTAGTTATTTTGATTTATATCGTTTAATCAATCTTTTTATTAAAACCCAACCTAAAATCAAATAACTTATCATTTACCATAAAAAATGGAATAGTGAGTTTGCAAACCGAACCAAATCGACTAAATATCATCAGTTTAGTTCAATTTTTCGATTTAAACCACTGGTGTTTGATTTTTCGACTAAATAACTTGGCATTTTTCGATTTAAAAATATTCATTTTAGTTGAATATTTTTGAGTCAAAATTAATCAATTCAAGATCAAACTATCAACAACCCAACATCTAGTCCCTAAAAAGAAAAAAAAAATCATTGGTTTTTAAAAAGTTCTAAAAGTTTTACAAGAACTTATTGTTATTATTTTCTCTCAAAATACTAACACTTAAGCTGATCATTAACCATGCAGGTTCAAGTTGGGCTTCTCCCAGTTGGCTACACAGATAAATTTGCAGAGGCTGCTGTGGAGAGCGCATGCAGAGGTGATGAGTATCTGACTTGGCCTTCTTGGTACCAACCCTTTCATGCAGTCATGTTCTTTGCTCCTGAGGTGATCAACTGGTATTCAAGATCATTCTATCTCACTAAACCAGGTGTTGACTCAACTATGGCACTCAGTAGAAAAATATTAGAGGCCACTGGAGCCAAAAGTTCTTATATCCATCTTCCATTAGATCACCCACCACTAAGTTGGGTGACACAAATTTTAATTATTTTCACTTTTGCTTTTACTTTTAGTTCAAATGTTATGTTTGAATTTTAGGATAGAGGTAATAAGTTTGGGTCTTATTTGTAATTTTCTTTTAAGGAAAATTTACATATATGTAGCACACAATTCTTATTCATTTACATATCTAACATCTAAAATTTGATATTTACAAATATAATATTTTTTGTAGGGATGAAAATGCACATTTCACTTTAAAAAATTAATGATAAGACTGTTTTTAATGTAATAGTAAAGATTTTAGCGTTATTTATGTAAATATGAAAGTTTAGGTGTTAGGTATGTAAATCAATAAAAATTGTGTGCTATGTATGTAAATGCTCATTTGATTTGTGTATGATTGTCTACTTATTTGTAATTTAGGAATTGTGACCTAATTTCAATTAATAAAATAAATAAATTATTTGGTATGAATTTTTAGTTGGGAGAGAAATTTATTGTATGGTGAAGGCTGTAATTTATTTATTTATTTGAGCATATTTTGGTATTTTGTTAGCTTGCAGACTAACATAATTTGTCATGTAGTTGTGTTTTTATATCAATCTTAATTTAAGGGTTCATTTCAGGTGTTATAACTATGTGTAAAAATAAATACATGTTATTATGAGTATGGTATTATAAACTCTTTCTTTTTAGAAAAAAATATAAAATAATTATTTTTTTAATAATAAACAAACTCTACAATATCTTGTTATTTAAAGTTATTTCAAATTATAGAAATCTATTAAAAGTAATAAATTATAGTTAAATATAAATATGATAGTTTTTTTAAAAGCAAAGCTATGAACAAATTTTCATAAATAATCCCTAAATTTTGTCAAATTTTTTTTTTTCAAGTCTCCTAAATCCTATAATCACCCTATCTATATGTTTTTTTATTTATTTAAATCTTAAATCCTAAAAATATTTGTTATAATTATATGATTTATTAAGATTTAACAAAATTTCATATTTACATGACAAATATTTTTTTAAAAATTTAAATAAATCTATATTACAAAATAATGTATAACTATCAATTAATAAAATATCCTAATATCATTGATGATTGTGTAAGCCTTTTAAAAAGTCCTAAGAGGAATAATCTAACTATTCAAAATTAAGCTGACCTTCAAACTAGTTTTGACCTAAGAAACTATGTAAGAGAAATCTCTAATATATCATAATAGCTTTATGTCACGAGAACTTTTCAGTCTCATACTTTGCTTTTCTTTCTAAAGTCAAACTTTCAAATACGGACTAGATCACTTAATTTTGATTCATTATGGCTTGATATAATCCAATTGGGTGAATAATATGGTCAAAATGAACATTTAGTCACCTAATATCATTAATCCAAGTTTCTTTGTAATTAATTTCCTCATATTCAAGGTTGGCAAATGAGAAAAAATAACTTTGACCAACTACTCGGGATGACGCATATGGTCTCTTTTCCTAAGTTTAATTAATACAAATTAAGCTCGAGTCCAATATGGCAAATCCTCACTTCAATTTAATTCTACTTGAGTGTAGTCAAAAATTTGATTGAACTAACTAAATTTGCTCAAATGTGAGGCAATTTTTTCTAATGACAACCTATACAAGATGGTTTATTATAATCGGATGCAACTCAAATTTAATCAAATATGTTCTAATCTTCTTGAAGATGATTCAAAACATCAATATTAGCTTAATTTGCTCATAATATAATTTATACCATTTAATGTTGGTTTATGTTAATTACATCTAACCATAGTCAACTAGACTTGACTCAATCTAATTGGATCCAATCTAATTCGCTCAAGCTAGGTAAACAAATTTAATCAAATATGTTCTAATCTTCTTGAAGATGATTCAAAACATCAATATTAGCTTAATTTGCTCATAATATAATTTATACCATTTAATGTTGGTTTATGTTAATTACATCCCATAGTCATAGTCTAGACTTGACTCAATCTAATTGGATCCAATCTAATTCGCTCAAGCTAGGTAAACAAATTTGATTTTAGCTTATCCATTGAGGGTTGATTCAAGCATTGACTAAACTAGTTTAAATATTGGTCAAATTGAACTCAAACCCAAACCTAAAAGTAAACCCTTATTGAGTATACACAGGTATTCAATATTAATTTGATTGGATGAAACATTGTGTGGTGTAGCCTAATAGTTTGTTAAGTGTTCTTTAGAAGTTCATTTATCAATAACAATTATCGTGATTTACCAAAGCCTTAAAATAATACACACATATTTTAAAAATGATTAAATAACTCAAATATTTCAATTATGCAAAATTACTTATTTATTACTTATTTATTACTTTTGAACATAAAAATAGATCATTTATTAAAATTAAAATCAAGCATTCTATAGTTTTAGGTGAAATTGGTGATATTTTTATGCCATTGAAGTCATTTAATATTTCACATTGAATGCATCCTTTTATTTCCTTACAAACTCTCTTTGGACGTTACAAACAAATCAACTTTTAGTGCTCACATTAAATATCTTGGATATTAAATTATATACAAAAGTAAAAAAAAATGTGGGATTAAATTGTTGCCTTATTTGTGATTTTGTATGGTATAACTAAACTCTCACCATTAGTCGAAAGACTAATATGATATTCTCTCGTGTAAGTGCAAGACGTCTTAGCATGGTGATTATATTTTTTTTCGAAAGTCATGACTTAAAAAAAAACCTCTCTTACTCTCCAACACTAGCAAAAAACATAAATAAATTATATATATATATATATATATATATATATATATATATATATATATATATATATATATATATATATATATATATATATCATATGTGAAAACCAAATAAGTAGAGTAAGGCCTTTCTTTGGAAAGTTCAAAGACAATAATGCGTATTTAAAGATAACAAAAACTCAATTCTATGAAAACCCCGAAAAGAGGGAAACCACGGCCTACCCAAGAAAAGCTTCCACTATGTATCTGCTTTGAGAGTAGATCTTCCTTCGGATTATAATCAGATATGTAAAGAAATGAAGAATGTACAATGTACGACGAATGTTGACGACATGTTGACGATGACACGATACGATTTGACCTAACGATAATTCTATGATGAAACAAGCCGACGACGATGGCGGGATCGATGGCGGGCCGCATACGGTGGTTGACGGCCGAGTGGCGACGATTGCTTGGAGGATCTTTAGAGCTCTCTCCTCTCTCTGCTTGCCTCTCCTTCTTTGCCTCCCCTCATATGAGGAACGGGGCTATTTATAGATGGAGTGACGCCTGTAAATACATGCAAAATCCAACCACTCCTCCATCGGACGGCTCATGATGTCGATCATATGATTTTGTGCATTTGAATACTCAAATGAAGTCGAATTGTAAGATCTTTGGCTTGTTGAACCGCCACCGAGACGCCGATTTGATTATAAACACTTCATATTTGAGAGCTATTTAGATTTAACCGATATCCCAAAATTTCCAGATATTTTAAGAGCTTGATCTCACCGCTTCACTGATTTTTATTTTATCAAGATTCTGGTTTCGACTAGGAATTTTCGGGGTCATATCGCCTCCCTATTTTGGATGATATTATCTCAATCATCAAAAAATATATGTGCCAAGTACTTCAAAATAATAAATTCTTCAACGAAATCTGCAAGTCCATTAACCACATATTTTGAGAGAACAGATCTTCATGTAAGCACAAGATTATGACTACTAAGCGATGAACCCACAAATATGTAGGTATGTGCGCGAGATTTTGAGGTTACGATCCACCCGAAGCCTGGCGCCCATGCGACGCCACTGATAATGGCTAAGGCTACAGCGCATGGCTTATGGTCAGCTCGGCCTACGGGTCGCAATGGCCCTGGTCGCAAGACTTTGGGTCGGTATCGCGGTCGAAAATACGCTGTCGCTGCTGCGATCACAAGCCAACGGGTCGGGCCGATCTCGCTGGAACGCTGGAGGTCAGCCGAATGGGCACGGGTCAACGCGGCTGGCGGGGCTGCTGCTGCCGGCTTGCGTCCATGGGCCGACCTGAGTTACAGTGGTCGACGCTGCCACGCCACGAGCGTATGCGCGAGGCTGAGTGGGCAGGTATACCTGCCGAATGACGTTTTGACGGGTGGTTTGTGTTTTATTTTTGCCTGAAGGGTCTATAAAACCCCTAGGGCTAGAGAAGGCACCTTCTCTTCTCAGAGAAGGTCATTTGAGGCATCAAGACTGTAGTCATACCAGGCTCTAGTTTTCCCTCGAAGAGGTGTTAACTAACCTCGTCGGACCGACCGGATCGAGGCATCAAGACCCGTAGCTATACGAAGTGCTCCCCTCGAAAGAGGTGTTAACACCTGACCGACGAACGAGGCGATCAAGACCGTAGTTCATACGAGGCTTTCCTCGAAGAGGTGTTAACCAACCTCTGACCGGGATCGAGGCATCAAGACCCGTAGCTCATACCCAAGGCTCCAATTTCCCTCGAAAGAAGTGTTAACTAACCTCGGACCAGAGAACGAGGTGATCAAGACCGTAGTTCATAATGACAGGCTCCTCGAAAGAGGTGTTAACTAACCTCCGGACCAAGATCGAGGCGATCACGGAGATGGGTTGACAAGATGCTCGACGATGGTGGCGACATTATCGGCGAACGGGTGACCGCTATGGTTAAAGGATAACCGCGATAATGGCGATGGATCGACGACGGCGGCTACCGATGGTCGCAACTAGATTTGATCGACAGAATGACGCCGGTAATACGATGACCAGCGACGGTGGTGGTGACCGCAAGATGCCGAGCATGGTCTACGGCGGATCGATGGTAGGCCGGTGACCGGCGATGGAGGTGACCAAAGACGAATGACCTGCCGGCGCATGAGTTCGGCCGACGCGGTCGACTCAAGGGCGACGGCAATGATTGCATGATAACGCCGTATTTTGGCGACGGAGACGATGGTGGTGACCGAAGATTGCCATGGCGGTCAGGCAATGACCGATGACGTAGAACCGGCCGACGGTAATACGGCTGCGACACGACGATGGGCACCGACGTGGCGACAGTATTCGACGATGGTGGCCAAAGTGACAATTTTATGCAATGGCACAAGTGACCGACCACGGCTGGCGGTCGGGTGACAGATGACGGCAGATGGATTGATGAAGAGATTATTTATTTAACCGGCAATTGGTCAGCAACGGTTTAACCGAATGGTATCGAAACCGCAGATTAGCCTGTGAATCGGAGACCGTAGATGGTTGACCGCAAATTGTCTACGATGGTCGGCTAATGACCACGACATTTGGCCAGAGTGGACCGGAATGGTTCAGCGGTCATTGAATCGGCTGAATTTTACCTGCGTCGAAGGCTAAATGGCGATGACCTAATGATGGAAGTGAATTAAATTACCCATGGTGGCTGACCGACGACGGTAGTGGTCGACCGACCGCATGGCTAGACGGTGGTCGGCGACGGTAGTCGGCCGGCGTGAGATCTTTGACCTATCCAGGTTGTTATCGAGTGTTGCGACGCACGGAAGAGGTTGAATTAATCGCCGAGGATTTTGACCCATCCGGTTGTTTTCGTGTGATGACGCAACTCGTGGAAGAGGTTGCATAATCCGAGATTTTGACCCATCCGGTTGTTTGTCGAGTGTTACCCGGCGACATTAACCCGGAAGAGGTTGAATTGAATCCGAGATTTTGACCCATCAGGTTGTTGTGTTACCCACGACATAACTCGGAAGAGGTTGAATTGAATCCACCGAGGATTTTGACCTATCCGAGGTTGTTTGTCGGTGTTACCCGGCTGACGCAACCTTGTATGGAAGAGGTCGAATTAATCGTGATTTTGACCCGTCCGTTGTTTGTCGGTGTTGCCCAGACGTTAACTGTATGGAAGAGGTCAGGAAGTCCACCAAGGACCTTTTGACCCATCTAGGTTGTTTGTCGAGTCTTTGCTCGATGACGTTAACTGTATGGAAGAGGTCATAAGTCCACCAAGGACCCACCCATCTTAGGTTGTTTGTCAGTCTTTGCTATGACGTTAACTGTATGGAAGAGGTCATGAAGTCCACCAAGGACCTTTGACCTATCCCAGGTTGTTTGTCGAGTGTTACCCACGACGTTAACTCGTATGGAAGAGGTCAGGGAAGTCCACCAAGAACCTTTGACCTATCTTAGGTTGTTTGTCGAGTGTTACCCAATGACAACTCGTATGGAAGAGGTCAATTAAACATCCGTTTGTGGTTGTAAAAGTTCCTTAACCTGGTCTCATTTTTTTCATGAGTATGAGTGGAAAACATAATTTGCAAAGCTATATCTCTTCTCAATGTTGAAATATCCTCCAACTTTGACTTCTTGGGATGGAAATCGATTAGATGCTTAATATGGGTGATCTTGAGATTAAGAGTTGCCCCGCCGTAAAATCAAGGAACTAAGTTTGATGAATCTTCATTCTTAGCTTTTAAAAGCTTGAAATGCTCCACCTCGATGGTGGTTTTGATCTTGTTGGAAAACTTGGTTTACAAGATGAAAAATAATCAACTACTGCACGACGCCAAACCGGCTAGAAAATCGTTGCGGTAGAGTAAAAGTTTGCCTAGCTTTTGGATAGTCCAAAGACACAATGTGTATTTAAAGAGGAACAATAAAACCCGAATTTTAATGGAAAATCTCAAAAGAGGGAAAACCACTGGCCGCCCAAGAAAAGCTTCCACTATGTATCTATTTCATAAGTACAAGATCTTCCGCACCGGATTACGTAATTATATATGAGAAATGGGCAGCATAGTAATACAATGTTGAGCTTGACGTGAATGATTGACGACGATCAATAATAACGAATAATGTTGACTGATGACCGATATAGTGGTCGATGATGACACAATAATGGTGGACAATGATGAGATCGGATGGCCGATGGTGGCGGCCGGTGGTTGACGACCGCCGAGTGGCGACGTTTGGAGGATCTTTAGAGCTCTCCTCTCTGCCTCCCTTCTCCTTCATTGCCTCCCTCATAGAGGAAGGGGCTATTTATAGATGGAGGAGCCTCTCAAATACATGCAAATTCAAACCACTCCTCTCCATCTGACGCTCATGATGATTCCTCGATCATATGATGTATTTTGTGCATTTGAATACTCAAATGAAGTCGGAATTGTAAGATCTTTGGCTTGTTGGAACCTGTCGAGACGCTCGATTTGACTATAAACACTTTATATTTGAGAGCTATTTAGGGATTTAACTGATATCCCAAAGTTTCCAAGAATATTTTAAGAGCTTGATCTCTAACAAAATTAAATTATTTTTTGCATCAAGATTCTGCTTAGAGAAATTTTCGTGGTCATATCATATATATATATATATATATTTATTTATTTATTAAAATTATATATATAAATTAACATTCATTTTTATTAAAATTAATGTCCATATATACTGAATTTAATTTTTATATTTGTTGAAACTAATCATTATTTTGCTGAAATTTTTAGTGCAATATTCCTAAATATTTTTATTGATAAAACTAAATTTACATAAACTAGATTGAGGCTTAAGTTTCATTGCTAATATCATTATTTAACTCAATTATTTGGATACTTTTATAAAGTGTTGTTATTTACTAATTATATTTAGTTCGTGAGCAATTTTTTATTATATACATCAATATGTAGAGAGATTATGGGTTTAGTAGAATGTGACTTTTTTTTTATCACCTTCAAAGTTTGAAAGAACTTTTGTTATAGAAAAAATTTTCTTTATTAGAAACTTTGGGGTTCTACTTACCTAGGTCTAGGAGAATATATTGGATTATACTCGCATAGTCTAGGAGAGTATATTGAGATTGTACTCATCTAAAATGAGAGTGTGTCCCTGTAAGGCTTCTTCACCTGTTGAAGGTGATTTTTTTTTTTTTTAGTTGTGGGTTTCCTAGTCAAGGTGTTGGCTAAACGTGAACGTAGGCCTTACGGTTTTGGCCAATCAAAATAAAAAATTCTTTGTGTCTGTTGTCTCATTATTTTTATATTTTCTACACTTATTTATTTACTTATATATGAATAATGTTTATGCTATAGTGCTTAATTTGTCTAACTCATTCGCTAACATAAGCATACACCTAAGTGATCTTGTGTGGTACACGGCTTCTTCATAGTTTACTTCTTATTGTTAAAATCAAGTATCCTTAAATTGTATAATTATTTAGTGAATTTGAAAAGAATTTTAACATATTTTACACTTAATTCACCCCTCTCTTATTGAGCCTTCACCCTACAAACTTATCTAGTCTAAAGGCTCATTGCAATGGAGCTTGAGGACTACATCCTATAGGCAAAAAATTGTATTGAATAGAACTTAGTAATGACATGAAATGTGACTTAAATAACCAATTCCCTCTGAAATACCTTTAAAATGAGCTCTCATTTATATTTTTTGGATTTTTCTATATTTAATTATGATTTTATGAAGTTTCTGTGATTAATAGATAATTAAATGGCCTAATTAATTAACTAATCCCGTCGGCGCCACGTGGACTGCTGACGCGATGCGCTTTTCACGTGGCGCGATGGGATTGGTTATTTAAGTTGTCACATCATGCACCACATCAACTGGCGGCGCAACGCGCTTTCCCTCGATCAGGGATCGAACGGCAAGGATTAATCTCGTGATTCTAAAGTATTTAAATTAGCAAATCTAATTGATTTAATCAGGGTCGTCCATCCAAAGCACGCGGGATGGACGGATCATGATTCATTCCTGCCTAAGTTGCGGGATACGAAGGTCGTCCGTCCTCCATGGCTTGATACGAGCTCACCTAAGCTCGGATTAGGGTTGGATTCACCCCACACCATCAAGAGGTGTAGGGAAGAACATCCAACGACTAGAATCTAATGGGATTACGATTCACTTCACAAATGACCAAATATTTTTTTAAGGAGGATCGGTTTTGAACGATATGGCTATCACTGACGCTTCCAACGGATGAGGTAGCTTCGTCTAGTGGAGACGAAGCCTGTTGAAGGTTTCAAGCTTTGATTTGAAGTGAGTTGCTCAATTGACCAAGCTCCCCTTCAATAGCTTGGGGCTTTGATCGAAATCTCCCTTCCCGTGGCTTAGAGACTTGGGAAACAATTTGGGTGAGTTCGACAAGCTCCCTTGATGGTGCTTGCAAAGTGAATTTAGGTTTGGTGGAGAATTGAGTGAGTTGGAAAATCCCCTCACCTCCCTTGTTTCAGCTTTGAAGAAAACCAAGAAGGAAATTTTTGGGAAGCTTGGAAATGACCTTGGGAAGCTTGTGGATGCATGTTTTCGATCACTCAAGCTCAATTGAATGCAATGTCTCTGGTTTGAGTTGGAATGAAGGGGAGTATATCTCCCCCTCCTTGGATTGGACGGCCGAGGCTTGCTCTTCCATTTTTGATCAACTGCTTGGATAGAAGAGTTCGTTTAGGCTATTAGAGACTCCACGTGGTTCGTTTTTGGCAGAAGGGTGGAGGAGACAAAATGCACATGTGCTAGGTGAGTGTATGGAGTGATCCACATGGAGAATTCTCATTGGAGGGGTCGGTTTGGCCTTGGGTTGGGTCATGACTGATCCAAACCCATTGGGTCATGTTCACCACCCTCCTTAGTGTCCATGTGGATCACTAAGAGGATGTCAAGTGGCCATGAGAAAGAATTGACCAATTCTAAGTGAATTTGGCCATAGGTTACCCTTTGACCCAAGGGCAAAGTAATCATTTGGTATTGATTTGATTTTGGCAGATTTGAAATTATTGAAAAATTGGTTGGGCCAAATTTCAAGTGATTTGGAGTTTATTTGGTTTGAATTAGTTCAATTTGACCCATTTAGGTCAAAATGGGTCAATTTGGGTTAGGTTGACCAATTGGTCAAATTGGGTCAAACTATGGGTTAAGTTAAGTTCAAATGATCATTTGGAGCCTATGGGTGTCTTTGGTTTAGTTTAATTTGGTTTAGATTTAGTTTTGGTTCATTTAAGTTCATTTAGGTTCATTTATGTCAAATGGGTCAAGTTGACCAATTTGACCCATTTGACCTAATTGGGCTATATCATGGGTTTAGGCTTGGTTGATCATTTGAAGTATTTTATAAGCATTGATTTCAATTAATTTTGGCTTGGTTTGATTTCAAGTTGATTTGACCTTTTATGTTCACAATCAATTGTTTTGGCCAATTGAAGCTTTGATTAAGTTCAATAAGTAATTTAGAATGAATTTGACCCATTGGTTGCAACCAATTTGGCTTAGATCAAGATTTGACCCATTTTGACTTTTTAGGTCAACTTGGGTCAACTTGGGTTAAGTGGCCAATTAGGCTTGGTTTGGCTCAATTGATGGGTTGATCATGTTCAATCATTGCTTATGAATTGATTTAGATCAATGGTTTCATTCAATTTGGCCTATGGTGGATTTTGGCTTTTCATAAAATGTTGACTTGGTCAAAGGCTATGTTGGACTTGGTTTGACCCAATTTGAGTGATTGATCATCCTAGGATGATTGTTGCTCATAATGTGAGGCTTAGATGGGCTTAGTTCAATCCAATTTGGGTTGGATTAGAATTTGGCTCAAAAAGATCATTTAGGTCACTTTGGGTCAAGTGAGCCTAAGTGGGTCAATTGGCTTGATCAAAGCTTGATTCAAGTTTGACTGAACTCACATATGGACTTATGATTGAAATATATATCCAATTGCAAGTGATTTGGAGTCAAATGGGTTTTGATTCATTCGACAATTTCAAGTTCAAAGGATGAACATGGGTTTAGCTTGGGTTAGTTTGATTTTAGTTTGGTGATTGAAGTTTATGTTTATATTTTGGGCATGTGATTGAAGGAATGATTATTTGAGGAGAAAATCCAAAGTTTTGGATTGATTTGAGAGTGATTTGGCTAAGTTCAAGGATTTGACTTGAAAGAGCATAAGTTGGATATTGAAGTTGGATTTGGATTTGAGTTTTGAATTTGGTTTTGATTATTTGAAATTATATTTCATTTATATTTTTGAATATAAATGATAATATAAATGGGTTATGAGAAAATCTTTTGAATTTGGAGTGATTTGAATTTGGTTTGGTTAAGTTCAAGGATTTGACTTGAAAGAGTATAAGTTGAATTTAAGTTGGATTTGGATTTGAGATTTGGATTTGAAGTTTTTAGTTTATTTGCTATTTGAATTTATACTTTATTTACATTTGTGAATATAAATGAGAATATAAATAGGTTATGAGAAAATCTTTTGAATTTGGAGTGGTTTGAATTTGATTTGGACTAAGTCCATAAGGTGAAATTAAAGGGCTTAGGGAAGATTTTGGATTTTGAATTGATCATCGGTTTCAATCATTTGGAATTGATTCATGATTTTGAATTTTGAAATTTGGTGAAGTTGGATAGTTCATGATCAGAAAATCAATTTATTTGAAATTGATTCAAGATTTGAGAAAATCAATTGAGTTGAAATTGATTTAAGATTTGATTTGAGTTTGAAGTTTGACTTGAAAGAAGAAAGCAAGGATTTGGTTTAAGCTATAGGGTAAGCAAATCTTCCTAATACTCCTAAGGCATAACCTATTCCTATGGCTAACTCTTCTAAGTCTCTAGGGTTAGGATAAGTGTTCACCTAATCACTAGAAGTGTCTTAAGACTAAGAAACTCTTAGTGTCTAAGAGGAGTCCTATGTCTAAGAAGTTGAGAGCTCATTCTAAAAATGAGGTCAACATAGACTATATTGAGATTGTACTCATCTAATATAGAAGAGTATATTAGGTTGCACTCATCCAGAATGAGAATGTGTCCCTGTAAAGCTTCTTTGCCTGTTGAAGGTGATTTTTGTTTTGTTTTTAGTAGTGGGTTCCTAGTCAAGGTGTTGGCTAAATGTGGACGTATGCCTTAGGGTTTTGGCCAAACCAAATAAAAATTCTTTGTGCCTATTGTCTCATTATTTTTATATTTTCTACACTTATTTATTTACTTATATGTGAATAATTTTTATGCTATGGTGCTTACTTTGTCTAACTCATTTGCTAACATAAGCATACACCTAAGTGATCTTGTGTGGTACACTGCTTCTTCATATATACTTCTTCTTGTTAAAATCAATTATCTTTAAACTAATAATTATTTGGTGAATTTGAAAAGAATTTTAATGAACATATTTTACACTTAATTCACCCTTCTCTTATTGAGCCTTCACCCTACAAACTTAACTAGTCTAAAGGCTCATTGCAATGGAGCTTGAGGACTGCATCCTATAGGCAAAAATTTGTATTGAATAGAACTTAGTGATGACATGAAATGTTAGTAATAGAGTCAATAGGATATAAGACATCAACCAAAGTTCAACCAACATAAACCACTTCCTTAGGCAAGTTGAAGGTATTGCCCTATAGGATATTATGTCTCATTTTAGTGCAGCACAAGTGTTCCATCTCTTAGACCCAACACCTTCTTCTAAAAAATGATAACTACTTCAAAGAATACTTAATAAAACATTAATTTTGGTTAATGACTCGTTGATATTTTTCATCTTCAATTTCTTAGCCAAAGGGGAAATGAGGTTACTTAAAATCACTGACCACTAAGGGTTGAAGATAATTATTAAGAGTTGTTTGACCCTTTACTAGTGAACTTAAAACGGAGGTGATTAAGGAAGGGTTGTCCATGTTTCTTTGATAATGATCAAATAAGTCTTAATTAGGCATAAATTGAAGGCACTATGAGGATTAAGATATTAGCTCTTACAAAATTTACCATGAGGTAACCAATAAATGTCATAAAAAGATGCTAAAATGGAGGTGCCATTAATGAGTTTTTGACAAAGGTAGGGAACCAAGCATGGAGGAGATAGTTTTAAAAGAGTCACTCATGTCAAGATTCATGCAATACTTGAAACTCTAAAATCATAGCCTTCAGCAAAATATGTTGGGTAAAGGGGAGTCTATGACCACTATGTTTATGCATACATGATCCACTAACAAAGCGATGGGCATTATTTATAATGGGTGTTATGTTATAGATTTTGAAAAAGGCTAAGGCATATATCTTGATTATATATTCTCATTCTTTAAAATGAATAAATACTAAGATAAATCAAATAAGGGTGTGGTATGTAGATGATTTTGGATTATATGACACATCTTTTTAGCTTAGAATGCTAAAAAAAGAGTATTTTGAAGGATCACATCTAACTTCTTTGGGCCACAAGAAGTCATCGACTAATATCAATGGGTAAGTTAGCTAAAAGAGATGCGAAAGTTAACCAATACTTGAGAAAGAGATGTTGATGGCTGCTTAGAATGAAGTTAATAATGAGGGTGAGGAAGAATTTGATAACAAGTCCCTAGAAATATGCATTATCAATGCAGGCAAAGAGGAATTTGACTCAAAGGTCAAGAAAGAATTTAGTGATGAGGTTGTTAAGAGAAGCAAACTTAATGGTTAAGGAGAGAATTTAATGGTTACAACTAGACTTATAATGCCCTTAGGTTAAAGGTTGAAAGCAATTTATCGACTAAAGATTAAGAATGTTAAAAAACAACTAAATAGAAGAGTTGATGACTAAGTGGAGTTTTCATCTCACATAGAAGACCAAAGGGTGATTAAGGTGCCATTGGCTACTAGGAGAAGCTAAGGGTTAGTCAGTAATATGAAGTTAACTCACCAAATACATAAAATAAGAGTCTAAATCACCTAAAGATCCATACTAAGTTAATATCACATGCTTTTAAGATTGATGCAATTTACTAAGCTTACTAATAGGTCTAAGCAAACTTGGACAAACTAGGTCAAGTCAAAGTATAATTCAATCAAGACTAGAGTCAAACCATTTAATTTGGGGCTTATGATGTGAGTTGAGCATAAAAAAAATAGGTGATCATATAAATAGTAAAATTGAGGAAAAGTATCATCCCATAAAGACTTTCAATGTATCAAAAATGTAATGAGGTATTGATTAGCAAAAAAGAATAAATAAAGTGACTAACCAATGAAAGTAGATTTAGCTATGTCAAAAATCTAGGAATTAAATTTCATCAAGTTTGGCACTATTGGTTGATTAATAATGAAAACCAACTAATGTACAAGACGTTTATTATAATTGGGATCCTATGGTGCACTTTATCATTCTCTTAAGGTCACTAACTTGCCAATATAAATTACCTCTATCTTTATGATAAAATTAAGTTTGGCACTATTGGTTGATTAATAAAGAATTACATCAGTTCTCATAAACATATCTATCTTATGATCTATCATGATACTTCCATAATGAGGTTACTCTACCTCTTTAAATTTAGTGGTCACTTAAACTTCTAATTAAAGATTAATCAATCCAAAGTTATAAAAAGTAAATTGAAAGCATGCGACACAATGAAGATTAAAAATTAGAAATTTTGCACTAATAATAAATCATTAACACATAATTTAATTATGTTTAATCCCCTAAGTAAGAATTTAGTACATGCTCAAATAAAAGTAAAAGCTAATACATGATTTTAAATAAAAAAATTAGGACATAAGAGGGAAACTCAATATTACAGACTCTTGTTTTGTTCCATTACAACAATCTTTGCTTCTATACTCTATCAACCTCTAACCTCTACCACAAGCTCCTCTCTAAAACTCTCCAAAAGTCCATAATAAATCTAAGCTTGTCCCTTATAGCCTTCTATTTTTTTCTCTATAGACTTCCTCCAAAACTCTCAATTTTTGGCTCTAAGACTTGCTCAAAATTTAGTTGGTGCCTAGCCAGGTGTATATGCGCCTGGACAATCTACAAAATTTTATGAGAAAACTTTTCTTAAAAAATTATTTTATACTTCAATATTTAGGCTAAGCACATGGGTGTCAAATCTAGTGCTTAGGTGTTGAGCTATTTTTCATCAAATTAATAAAATTTGAGTTAGACACTCAAGTGGGCAGCTATGCCACCATTGAGGAACCAAGGTCATGCTCTAGAGCTAAGATTGGGCCCCTATATGCTTGAGCCCACTATTTGTAACCACTATTTTTGATGTTGCAATCCTTCAAAAAATTAAGGTACTTATATAAATCAAATTTATTGAATTATTACAATGAATTTTTAAAAATTGAGCAACAATAACTATAAAAGTCAAATATTTAACAAAGAAAATCATACTAAAATAATACTTATTAAGCAACCAATACTTATTAGACCTCTATTGTTCTTCATGTAAAGTCAAAAAAAATATAGTGAGACATACTTTAAAAATACTTAAAGCCAATCATAATTGGGAGATATATATTTTAATTTTGTTAAAATTATATAAAACCTTAAAGTTAGTCATTTCTTACATTAGTTATTGTTATAAGGTGTTACAAAAATTTATTGCCTAATAAATTGATATATTCTTGCATCCTTTCATTATCACACTAAGCCACACTAATATAGAAGTTATACAATCCATATATTATTTAATTTTTATACAACTCAAGCTACTTAATGTGCATATCCTCTAAAAATATTTATATTCCTTAAAAATTCACTTTCGAGCACTATTTTACTTAACATTACTTTACTTTTATAAGCCTAACATAAAATTGCATACGTAGTGAAAAATTACATATCAATATTGATATGAAGAAAATTTTATTAGACGAATCTTGATGTAAAGCAAGTGATCCTAAGTTAAAACTAGTCGAGATCGCATTTAAAATATCATTAAAACTTTGGGATATCGTTAAATCCTTAAATAGCTCTTAAACATGAGTGTTTATTGTCAAATCGCCTTGATGACCGGATCTAACAAGCCCAAGTTCTCATAATTCGATTTCATTTGAGCATTCAAATACACAAAATACATCGATGATCAGGGAATCATCATGAGCCATCGGATGGAGTGGTTTGGATTTTGCATGTATTTATAAAAACGTCACCCTTTTAATCTATAAATAGCCCCTCATTCATCACATGAGAGGAGATCAAGCTAAAAAGAGAAGAGAGAGCTTTAAAGCTTGAAAATCCTCCAAACATAATCATACCATTTGGCCATCGACCACCTCGTTGGTACCAACCACCGCCGCCGCCATCGCCATCGCCGTGCCGCCGATCGTCTTTGTCAATCTCGCCGTGCCGCCGGACATCTTATCGCGGCCACGTTGTCCATTGCTGACCAGCTGGTTACATCATCGCCATATCATCGCCATCACCATCAATCATCATTATCATTAACCACGTGTGGTATCATCATCACCACCGTTGCGTCGGTCATACCGCTACTCTTCTTGGCTACTGATCATCGTGCCATCTCATGGTTATCACGGCCGACTGGCGCCACTTTCCACGATTATTCACCATCATCAACTACCACTAGCAATCATATAACCTAACTATATAGTTATTGTTGCTGATTATATTCATTGTTCTCATATACAATTTTGTAATCTCATTATTGGGAAAATTTTGTACTCTGAAACATATACATAGTGGAAGATTTTTACTGAGCTAGACCCCGTGGTTTTTTTCCTCTTTTCGTGGTTTTTTCACGAAAAAATTCTGAAGTTTTCTTATTAATTTTTCAAACATCTATGTGTGTGCTGGATTCCACAACAAAACTAAGGCGTAAACTTTTATTCTACCGCAATTGGTTTTCTAGCACTCAACAAATATATTAAGTTTAATTCGACTTAGTAAAAGATAATTCTCATCCTTTTTAGCATATAATAACTTTAGGGGTTTAATATTTTTTAATAAATAAGTGGTAAGGATAAAGGAATTTTTATTATTCAATAGCATATGACATATACTAGAGAATGATACAAAATCTTTCTCATTTCTTTCTTGAGATAAAATAAATAATCATAAGAAAATTACTCTACAACAACAACAACAACAAGCCTTTATCCCACTATGTGGGGTTGGCTACATGAATCCTTCTTCTCCATTGTGTCTTATTATGTGTCAAATTCTCATTTAATTCTATCAAACTGTGATTTTTGTATACATCTTAACGAAATTTTTAGGTTTACCTCTACCTTTCTTAACATAAGGCAAATCTAATACATCTACTATCCCAACCGGGTCATCGGACGGCCAACGCTTTATGTGGCCAAACCATCTAGGCGACTCTCTCTAATCTTATCTGCCACTAGAGCTACTCTAACTTTTTTCTAAACATATTCATTTCACATTTTATCTCTAAGAGCAAAGCCACTCATCCACCTTAACATCCTCATCTCTGCAACACTTAACTTGGTCTTATACTTCTCTTTTATTGGCCAACACTATGCACCATAAATCATTGCAGGTCTTACCACCATCTTATAAAATTTTCCCTTAAGTCTAAGGATATCTACAAACCAAACTTCACACATAAAACTAATTAATATTTAGTCAAAGAAAATTACAAATAAGATTGACAACTATAATATATAATTTAATATTAAAAGAACATACTACTTTGAATTGATGCTTTTAATTTCTTAAAATCTTATCAACAATAACTCCTCGTGATCTATTAACCTCTAAATATTTTCTACTAACAATCTTACTTGAAGCAGCACTTGGTTTAGTAATATAGAATGATCTTGAAAACCAGTTTATTATCTTCAGAGAGAGAGAGAGAGAGAGAGAGAGAGAGAGAGAGCAAGAACAAATCCTAGCATTAACAATTAGGTGGTTCACTACAACACAAAAAAGAATATTGGGTAATAAGTAATGAAACCAATAAACATATAAAGTAAGAAATAAATATTATTACTATATTTAAAATTTCACATTTTGTAAAGCGGGTGATGGCTTCTTCAATGACACTTTTGCATTCCGACTCTTTGGAGATATATGCTTTTATCACTAACACATATAGTGAGCATTTTTTCATTGCACACATAGCAACTTCTTTTAGAGCTCGCTCTCTTATGGCTACAAGAACTAATGAGGTTCCTCTATTTTGTGTATTATTAAGTCAATTCATGTTATCAAATGAGTTAATTGACCCACTTAGCTTGAACTAATCATTTTAGCCCACTTAGGTCATTACAACCCAAACTTCAATCAAATCCAAACTAATCCTAACTAATCAACCATGTGACATCCATAACACCAATCATACTCAAATCACACCTAATTGAGATCTAATTTGACCAATTGACTCAATTGATCAAACTTGTCTCATTTGAGCCTAATGGGGCTAAACTCAAAATTAACCCAAACTATTTGAAATTAACTTTACCAAAATCATTTGAAACCTCATTTAAATTTGATTGAAACCTAATTTGAATTTAATTGGGCTAATTATTTACTTAGCCTAAGTTTGCCTAATTAAATCATATAAGGCCAAAATTAAATTAAAGCCAATCAAAATCAAATTAAACCAAAATAAACCTTTATAATCACCCCAAGATTGAGCACTGATTGAGCACTTCCAATTTACAATTAATTTAACCAATAGTTCCTGCTGATCCATATTGAGCCAATATCGAATTAAGCCAAATTGAACCCAATCAATACCTCTAAATCATCCCAAATTGATGGCCCAACATAACCTAACAATCATTTGGACCCAATTGGTCAATTTGGCCACTAAGTAACATAGCCTTAAGTGATCCATATGAAGTCAAATGAAACCAAATCAAGCTCTCCTACTCCTCCAAATTGATGATTGAACATAAGTAAACATTCATTTGAAGCAAATTTAGCTAATTTGGTCAATTAGCTTAACTTTGTCCAATTTGGCCTGCATGAGCCAAATTGAACCAAAACTCAATTCAACTTTAAATCAAACCAAACCAACACATATAATCAATCCTAAATTGACTATTGAACATAATCCAACAATATTTGGACTCAATTGGGTTTATTTGACCAATTTTCCTAACCTAACCTATCATTGACCTAAATTAATCTATACGAGCCTAATTGAGCCAAACTGAATCAAATCAAGTTCAAACTCAATCAAATTTGACATGACTCATCCTTAAATCTCATTCAACCTAAGTAGACACAACCTGTGGAGAACTGATTCAAATCAAACCAAATGAACCAATGATTCCAAATAGGATAAAATCCCAAAATGGCTAAATACAAACCCTCCATTTGGCCAAGTTAGTACCCTTAGCACTTCATGAGCTAAACTCAGACCCAAGTTGGATTATACTTATTTATTGACCAAGGTGGAGTCCCCTTTACCATGGAGAACTCTTGGTTTGGCCACTTTGGCTTGTCCTTTTGACCCCACAACCCCAAATCTTTCCAGCAATTAAGGCAGGTCTAGCTCATCAATTCCAACCCATTCTCGCATTCCCCATTACCCATAACTAAACTACCTCAAAATGATGGTTCACGTGAGAAGGGGGATATATATAATTCAAATGGCCAAGTTCAACAGACACTCTCATAAACTTCCCAGACCTTCTCTCATACCCCATCATTAGTGACACCATACTCCCACGAACTAAAATGAATCAAACATCCACCCATACAAAATCTCTACTAATTTCTAAATTGACTAACCTCACGCCTTCCCATACACCCAAACTAAAATGAATCAAATCACGTTCAATTTTAATAACCAATCTTGCAGTATTGGGCATAAAGCGCAGTTAAGCGAGCCGCTAAATGTGTATTTAATTAAAATGAGTTTAAAATAAAATAAAATGATCATAACTTCAAAAAATAATAATTGTAAAAGAAATCCAAAAAATACAAATATATACTCTATGGAAATAATAAATAAAGAAGGATCAAGGAAAAAAAATAAAAGCTCAATGTTTACTCATTAAACACAGAGTAATAAGGGTTTAATTAAAAAATATTGTAAAATTAATCCTTAATTGCTTACCTAAATGACTTAAAATTTTTAGGGAACATTCTTCATGATGTCCCCTATCTCCCATAATAATTTCATGTCATTTAGATGAGTGGATAAAGAGATGCAATTTTTAAATAGTTAATGATGTAATTAACCCAAATACATGAATTAAAATTATAAAAAAAATCCCAAATGGGTATTTCAATGTTCAAGTATGTTTGCCTAACATTAGAGCACCTAGAGAAAATATTTAGGGCCCTTGATTCTAATTAAACCCAAAATCCACATTATAGGCCTTAAATAATTAAATAATTCACTTAATTAATCTAAAACTTAGAAAATTCATAATTAACTATACAAATATCTATAAAATACAAATAAATCCTTTTTATGCTCAATTAATAGAGAGTTAATCAATGAAATCAAAAATCCTAATTGGTTTGAGATATTTTGAAAATAATTGCTTAATTATTAAAATATTAATTAGTATAATTAATCATAAAAATATAAGATCAAATGACTTGAATTTTTATGATTTACTTTTATTGTCATTATGCATATTCATAAAATTTATTGTAATTTTTGGGCTTATTCTTTGTGATTCTAGTTAGTTTACTTTTGTTCTAGAGAGAGAGAGAGAGAGAGCTTGTGTGTAGAGAGAGAGAGAACTTAGCCAAACTTCAAAAGCCCTCGGTGAAGGGAAAGATATAGTAGGGCTTTTATTAACTGTTTTTGAAGAGAGTGATCCCCTCACTGGCGGTGATTATAAAGTGCGGTGACCATGATCAATGACTTTTACAGTAGAATGTGATCCGCATAAAACAAAGATGCGGTTGCTCCATTAAAGTGAGAGGAGGAAAGAACATCAACAAAATTTCCAATTACCTCATTATTTATTTTTTATTTTGAAATAATTCTCACCTCTTTTAGATGGGTTTTATAATTTTGAACTTTTTAATTAATGAATAGTAGATTATTAATTAATTTAAATTTTATAATAATATCTAAATTTAAAGTTGTTAAGATTTCATAGCTATTTTTATAACTTTTGCTCCATAGAGTAGTGTCAAATTGGCCGGTCGATAATCGCCACGACTGATTCGGGTTTTGGGTTGACCGAAAATTTTGGTTCGTTGAAAATTCGAAAATTTTTGGTAGTTGATTGACCCTCAACCGAATTAAATTTTGACCTCAAAATCAAAATCGACCTAAATTTTAAAATTGACCCAATTGGTCGTTTTGTCATCAGTCGAATCGAGTGACCGTTCCAAATTTGGTCAACTATTCGTAATTTAAATTGACCGGTCGACTCAATTGACACTCCAGTAGGTGTCAATTGTCGGCGGTCGAATTATTTCGACGAATATTTTCAACGACCGTTTATTAAATAAATTATTTTCATTGACGACCCGAATGTTCATATATAAATTTTAAGTCAAAATCGAGTCATTGAAATTTATTCGGGTAAAATTGAATCAATTTAGTTCGAGTCTTTTGAGTCAATTAGAGTTATTAAATTAATATTAGTTTATGTGTCAAATCGGACAAATATCAAATTATTTTACCCAGAAAATTATTATTCATAAATTTTCGAGTTATTATTTTATCAATCAATTATTTCTAAATTTATTTTAAAAATAGTGTTTTTTTATTCCATAAAATATATATAGTCTTATTCCACACCATGTTATTATTGGGTAACATCCTTTAATAATTCATCCTTTCTTAGGAGAGTTTTTCACAAAATATATGCCCACTGCTAAACCCTAAACAATAATAAACTATCAAAATAATACATTATTTTATGTCGTTATTTAATGAGGCAGCGGGAACTTTGATGGTGACCACTGATCAGTGAGTGGCTCATTCCTATTCCAGAGCAACCGCATCTTTACTTTAAATCACGGTCACAACATTTTAAAATCACGGTCGGTGACATGATCACTCTTTTCTCTTCAGATAATAAAATGCTCGACTTGGTCTCTTCCTTTCCCAGGGTTCCGAAAGATCCCAACATCCCTCTCTAGATGCACACACACTCTCTCTCTCTCTTAAACCCTAAACCAATATGGATATTTTCAATAGCTTCTTGAGCGTGATTATGCATGTTTTGATCACAGTGTTTCTATTATTCTATCTTCCGATTTCTTGGATTTGGAGACTGATAGGATTCGTCTTCGTCAACCCTTTTGCATAGAAGACGTTAAAGGAAAGGTGGTTCTGATAACCGGGGCTTCGTCCGGCATTGGAGAGGTCAGCGATTTTATTACAAGTTTTCCTTAGCAGTTTTCGATTAATTAGTAAGAATGGCAACACACAAGGTTGGGAGAAAAGGAATAAATTTGAGTCAGAATTAAAAGTTATTTGATGGCTGTTGATTCATTTAATTCCATTTTATGTGTTACTAATTTGGTAGGTTTAGGGTTTAGTTAATGAAGATTTTGAAAATGGTTGCGCGCTGTTTTCCAAAAAAAAAAAGGAGATTTACATACATACCAGGTGCTTATGCGTTTACATATTCGCTCAATTTGAATATTCTATAGCCTTTCACTTATCAGAAAAAGGTGCATTTCACTTGAAAAAAGTAATGTGGTATTTTTTGATGTAATAATTAAGATTTAAGTGTTATTTAAGTAAAATTTAAAATTTGAGTGTGAAATATGTAAATACATAAGAATTGCGTGGTATGTATGTAAATCCCCCCAAAAAAAAAAAGATTATTGTATCATATTGAGTTTGCTAAGATAAACAACAAGGTTAGGTAAATTTTTAGTCATGATAGGTATCAAATTTGTAAAGATATTATATTGAGTTTGCAAAAATCTTCAAACTTAATAATTTATCACTTAGAGACTACATTATTGATGTACTATCATGAGTGGATCAACTCAATGCAACACCACATAAAACACCCTACTCAATGCAAGCTTAGATAATCTCAAATAACACTTTAACTCAACACTCATGAGAAACCTCTAAATCATTATATTACACAACAAGATGGATCTATGGATATGAGCAGGGGTGGAACCAACTTTTGTTTTCAGGAGGGGTAAATTTATATATTAAGACAAAAGTAAAGCGTAAAAATAATTTTTAGAAGGGACAAATGCCTAATTTGACTGCCTCATATAAGAGAAATTATAATGCTCCTCATCAACTGTGCTTGAGTCCGCTCCTAGATATTACATTGAAAGCGGCTAGCCTCTCATCATTTTGAATTTATAATGGTATAATTTGGCCCTAGAATAGATTGTGGTCCTTCTAATCATCTCCAAAAATCTGTCCTTAACCTATGCCTCCTTTTGTTTAGGATCCCTCTTGCAGCCAATAATAAATTTTTTGTCTGCTTCAAATCATTAGGCTTTACATCTATATAGTGTCATTCTTCTTCTCTTTAGATTTAGTTTTCTATTAAAAAATGGGAACATTTACATAAATCCCACACAATTCTTATGTATTTATGTATGTAACACATAAAGTTTCATATTTACATATATAACACTTTATTATGCATGAAGAAGTATATTTTATTTTACTTTTAAAAAGTAAGTGATAGTGATATTTTTGATGTGATATTAAAGATTTATGTGTCATGTATGTAAGTATTAAATTTTAGATATTTAATTTGGTGATATGCAAATCTCCCAAAATAGTATTCTGCTTCTTATAAATACAAAATTTTAGAGTTAAGGTTAGGGTAAAAATCATTTGAACTCTTTTGATTTATTGAAAATTTTTTGGTATACAAAAATTAAATTTCTTTCAAATTAATAAGTTGTGTGCTAACTTTTTACTCCTTAATTTGATAAATCAAATTAAGCTTCTGCAAGGGACCAGCTACAAATATTTACTTCTCTCAATCCTTAAAATATTTTGATCACAGGAATTAGCTTACCAGTAAGCAAATAGAGAAGCCTCTTTGGTTCTTGTAGCCAGAAGAGAGCAAGCTCTTAAAGAAGTTGCTATGAGTGCAATGGAGAAAGGCTCACCAGATGTGTTAGTGATCAAAGCAGATGTCTCCAAAAGAGTCAGAATGCAAGAGGGTCGTTGAAGATGCCATTGCTCACTTTACCAAATGTGAAATTTTAAATATAGTAATAGTATTCATTTCTAGCTTTATAAGTTTATTGGTTTCATTAATTGCTGCCCAGTACTCTTCTTTTTTTTATGTTGCAGTGAATCATTTAGGCCTCGTTTGTTTCAGCTTTCTCCCTGCGTTCCGTTTTTTAAAACGGAGTTTATAAATTTTAAAATCCGTTTGAATTTTCTGCACTTTTTACAAAACGTCGTTTTCCTCTCTTTATAAAAAGCTGTTTAGGTATGACGTTTTAAAGTAGCATTTTTAAAAACTATTTTAAAATAAATTTTTTTAAAAGTAAAACTCCAAACGAAGCCTTAGTTGTTAATACTGGGATTGGTTCCTGCTCTCTCTTTGAAGAGATCACTAACATATCTGCTTTCAGCCAAATGTTTAGCTTTTACAATGTAGTGAGAGAAAGCTTTTAGTCTTTTCTTCTTATTCTTCTTCATCTTCTTCCTCATATATTCAAATCTCTAACCTAATGTTTTCATTTTCGAAATTTTCAACTTATAGGCAAGCAAAGCTGCACTGATTAGATTTTATGAAGCTCTGCGAGCATAATTTGGATCAGACATTCGAATCACCATACTGACACCTGGGTTTATAGCCTCCGAGCTCACAAAGGGAAAATTTCTTCAAAAAGGAGGTGAAATGGGAGTCGATGAAGAGGATAGAGATGTAAGTACAATAATTATTGCTCAATTTATAATCTTCTAATACTTAGGACTATCATATGACTCAATGATCAAAGATTAGGTCATATATTTCTAAGTTATTTAGTCAAGGACTTTGTCCTTGTCCAAGAGGTATTCAGTTAAAGAATTAGTATGTGCATGATTTATGCTTTGACATTCGAATTGGTCAAAATTTTAAAAAAAAAAAAATGTTGAAGATCACTCAAATTAGGTTAGTTATGACTCGGTTGATGACGACTAGTTGACTAATGTGCTAAGTCTAACTTCGAATTGAATATGAATCAGATTGAGGTAGTTCTAAATGCATATACATCTTGATTTGATCTTGAAAATTCTACTAGTCAAACCACGATTATTGATGTCGAAAGATGTGATTACATCAGCGAGATCAGCGCTTATTATCAATCGACTCTTAAGCGTGGGTGTTTATAGTCAATCGGCGTCTTGAAGAGCCGGATCTAACAAGCCCAAGATCTCATAATTTCGACTTAATTTGAGCATTCAAATACACAAACATCAAATGATCAAATGAATCATTTTGAGCCGTCCAGATGGAGTGGGTATGCGAGTTTTATGTATTTATGAAGCTATCCTCCAATCTATAAATAGTCATCATTCCTCATGAAGGAGGCGAAGCAGAGAGAGGAGCTCTAAAGCTTGAAGATCTTCCAAGACAATCGTCCACCATTCAATGGTCGTCAACCACCGTGGCCGTCGGCCGCCCGTATCAGCCACGATCTTCGCCGTCGTCTGTCGGTCACCATGATGCTTCGTGTTAGTTTCACCATCATCTGCGGCATTCAACTTTCTATAGACGAGCGTATATATGGCGTTGTTGTGATTTTGGGGTTCTCATTGTCAGCCCTTCTCATATACAATTTTGTAATCCCGTAGCGGGAAAATTTGAACTCCAAAACAAATATATAGTGGAAATTTTTTACTGAGCTAGATCCCGTGGTTTTTTCCCTCTTTTCGAGGTTTTTCACGTAAAAATTTTGGAGTTTTCTTGTTTACTCTTTAAATACCTGTGTGTGTCTTTGGGTTTCACAATAAAGTAAGTGTAAATTTTACTCTCTGTTGGTTTTCAGCATTAACAGTTTGACAGTATATGGGAAGCGATTCATTATTTCATCTTGTATGGCGACCAAGTTTCCCAACAAGATCAAAATACCATCGAGGTGAAACATTTTAAGCTTTTAAGGGCAGTAAGAATGAAGATTCATCAAACTTCGCTCCTTGATTTTTAAAACTTTGGGAGCAACTCTTAATCTCGGAAGATCATCATGTTAATATGTTAAGCATCTAATCGATTACATATCAAAACAAGTCAAAGTTGGAGGATATTTCAACATTGAGAAGAGATATAGTTTGCAAATTATGATTTTTCAATCATACTCATGGAAGACCAGGGGTTAAGGAACAACTTTATACAACCACAAACGGATGTTTTGATTCGACCTCTTCCATACAGGTTAACGTCGCTACACTCGACAAACAACCTTGGGTCAAAAAATCTTGATTCAACATCTTTTCATACAAGTTAACGCCATCGAGACTACAAACAACCATGATAGGTCAAAGGTCCGGTGGACTTCCACCTCTTCCTGATTAACGTCGTCGAGTAACACCTAAACAAGCCGGATAGGTCAAAATCCGGGTTAATTCGACCTCATCCATACTGTTAACGTCGTGGGTACACGACAACAGGATTGGTCAAGGTCGCGGTGGACTTTCACGACCTCTTCCATACTGAGCGTCGCCGGTACACCCGACAAACAATCTCGGATAGGTCAAAATCCGCCATTCCCTCAATCAGTTAACGTCATGGGTAACACTCGACAAACGGCGCCGGATGGGTTAAAATCCTCACGGATTCATTAACCTCTTCTTCACGCGCATCGTCGTAACACTCGACAAACAACCTCGATAGGTCAAAATCGCCGGATTGATTCGACCTCTTCCATAGTTAACATCATCATTGGGTAGCTCGACAAACAACCCGGATGGGTCAAAATTCTCGGCGGATTGATTTAACCTCTTACGTTGCGTCGTGGGTAACACTCGATATCAAAATTCCGGATTCAATTAACCTCTTCCATACAGGTTAACATCGTTGACAAACACTGGCAAACAACTTTAGATAGGTCAAAGGTCGCGGTGGACTTCCCATCTTCCATACAGTTAACGTCATGGATAACACAACAAACAACCTCGATAGGTCAAAATTCTCGGATTGATTCGACATCTTCCATAGTTAACGTCATTGGGTAACACTCGACAAACAACCTGATGGGTCAAAATTCCGCGGATTGATTCAACATTTTTATACGTGTTAACATCATTGAGCAAACACTCGATAAACAATCTCGGATAAGTCAAAATCCCGGATTGATCACCTCTTCCAGTTAAGCGTCGCCGTAACACTCGATAAACAACCGGATAGGTTAAAATCCTCCGGATTGATTCGACCTCTTCCATACAGTTGGCGTCATCAAATCAAATCTCGACAACCTCGGATAGTCAAAATTCCAGCATTCGATCTTATCAGTTAACGTCGTGAATCATACTCAAAATAACCTCGGATAGGTCAAAATCATCATTATGCGGTCCGCATCGACCATCGGCCATCTCGACGGTAACACCATCGTCGCCGGTCACCATTAACCATCGGCAATCTTTACGGTAACCACCATCGTCGAGTCATCCCCGCTTCGCGGCGTCTGCCTCCGTCGGCTTCTGGTCGCCCTTATCGCCGACCACCCGTCGAGCCGTCGTCGCCGGTCATCCATTCTCCGCTAGTATCATCGATTACCGGCGCCGGTTAGCTGGCCATTCGTGGCCACTTCGCCAAACGCCCGCCATAACCATCGGCTGGCCATCTCCGTCCGCCATCGTCGGTCAATTCGACATCTTCCATACAGTTAGCGTTATCGGGTAATCTCGACAACAATACCGGATGGGTCAAAATTCACGATTGATTCAACATCTTCTATACATGTTAACATCATTGAGCAAACACTCTGATAAACAATCTCGGATAAGTCAAAATCTTCACGGATTGATGCAACCTCTTCAGTTAACGTCGTTCGCTCGATAAACTCGATAGTTAAAATTACGGCAATTGATCATACATTGGCGTCGTTCATACTCACAACCTCGGATAGTCAAAATCCTCAACGGATTTCGATCTCTTCCATACGTTGCGTCAGTCATACTCGACAAACAACCTGGATAGGTCAAAATCATCATTATCGCCGGTCCGCCGCCGACCATCGGGCCATCTCGGCGGTCGACCGCCCAACCATCACCGGCAATCTTTACCGGTAACCACCATCGTCGCTAGTCATCCCGCCACTAACGGCGTCGGTCGCCTGTCATTGCAGGTGATTATCCTTCGACCACCCCACTGGCCGCGTGTGGCGGTCATCCCGTACTGCGCTGGTCGCTTTGTCGATTATCGGTCTTAGGTTGCCGCTCGACCACCCCGTCGGCGCCAATATCGTGGCTGTTGCCGCCATCGGCCATCTCGTAGGTCCGCCATCGTCGCCGGTCGATTCGATATCTTTCATACAGTTAGCGTCGCCGGTACTTCGACAAACAACCTGATGGGTCAAAATTCGGCGGATTCAATTCATCGTCATGTATTGCGTCATTGGAACACTCGATAAACAATCTGATAAGTAATATCTCACCGGCCGGATTCAATGCAACCTCTTCCGGGCATTGCGTCGCCCGGGTAACACTCGATAGCGCTCGGATAGGTTAAAATCTCAGCATTAATTCGACCTCTTCCATGCGGGTTAGCGTCAAGTCATACTTTGACAAACAACCCGGATAGGTCAAAAAATCTTCACGGATTCAATTGATCTTCATACAGGTTAGCGTCGTATTCGACAACTGGATAGGTCAAAATCATCATTGCGGTCGCCCGTGCCATAACCATCTCGGCGGTGCCACATCGTCTGGCTCGCCCAAAACATCACCGGCATCTTCGAACCACCATCGTGGCTGTCATCCCGCCAATCCCGGCTGGTCGCCTCCGTCACTGGTGCCGGGTTAATCCTTCTGCTCCACCGTCGGTAGCCGGTCATCGCCGGTCATCCCGTACCTGAAGCGAAGTATGCATCGGCCGGGCATTACTTTACCGACCACCGTCGCCGCTAACCCGTGCCGGTGGCCGCCGCCATCGGTAGCCATCTCCGTATCGCCATCGTCGCGGTCATCGCATTCTGACCAGCGGATTCGCCGGTTATCTTTTGATGTCGGCATTACCATCGTCGGTTTTCATGATAAGATCGCGGTCACCGCCAATAGGCAGCTGGATTCTGTGCCAACCACCTGTCGAGTAACCACCGTCATGCCGCTTGCGCCGACCATATCCATTGCCACCGCACGTTGGTTATCCTCGCCAACCACCATCGCGTCTGCCGCCGCCGGCGCCGGCCACCATCGTGCATCGCCGTCAAGTCTCCGGTTATTGCGGGCCTCATCCCGGTCGGTCCGACAGGTCGGTTGACCTCTTTCGATGGAAAGCGGAAGCGTCATGAACTTAGTCTTGATCGCCTCAAACGACCTTCTCAAGAAGAGAATGTGCATTCTTCCTGACCAGGGGTTTATAGACCCTCATAGGCAAAAGGTCAAAATAAAAAATGGCTTAAACCACTCAAAACTGCGGAAAACGGACAAAAACAGACGAAAATACCCTCATCGGTGATTTCGCCCATGACCTTGTAGAATGCCCTTGGCCGCTTCTTCCTTCGCCTACCACTTGCATGGCGGCCTCAGCTACCCTGGCGCGGAATGGCGGCCAGCACCGGCCTTATATGGGCCGCCCGCCCTATTCAGCGTCTTGTAAGTGCTTGAGATGAGTCCATAATCCAGAAATCTTATCGCGCATACACTTTTACATTCGACCCCGCTTCTCAATCATCTTATTCACTGAAGATGCTTCTCTTAAAATGTATGATTAATGGACTCGCAAATTTCATTGAAGAATTTGTTATTTTCAAGTATATGGCATAAATATTTTTGGATGATTGAGATAATGTCATCCAAAAATGGAGACCGATATGACCACGAAAATTCTAGTCAAAGCGAATCTTGATAAATGTCTAGTCAAAGAGATCAAACGCTTATCATCGACTCTTAAACATAGAGTATTTATAGTCAAATCGGCGTCTTGAAGGGGATTTAACAAAGCCAAGATCTCATATGACTTTATTTGAGCATTCAAATACACAAAATACATCAAATGTTCAAAGGAATCTTTTGAGCCGTCAGATGGAGTGGAGTGACGGGTTTTGCGTGTATTTACAAAATGCTCATGATCTATAAATAGCGATCATTCTTCATATGAAGGGAGGTGAAGCGAGAGAGAGAGAGCTCTAAAAACGAAAATCTTCCAAGCCTGATTGTGCCACCACTTACATCGGCGCCCCACGATCCTCGGGTCGTCTCATCGGTCTCGTGACGCCCATGGATTCATCGTTGTTCAGTCGTATCTTCAGCTGCTATCACCACGAGCGTCACTATATTTGTTGTTGTCGATTTTGGGGTTCCCATTGTCGACCCTCTCGTATCTGATGTTGTAATCTCGTAGCGAAAAAAACTTGTACTCAAAACAAATATACCAGCTTCGCTCCGGCATAGCGGCGCCATAGGCGGCGCCGTGATGAGCACTGAAGCTGTAAGTGCCGGATGAGTCCATAACCCGAAATCTTGCGTCCACATACACTTTGACCCTTGGCCCTTCGCGATCGTAATCTTGTACTCAGCGTGAAGATTTGCTCTCTTAAAATGTATGATTAATGGGCCATAAATTTATTGAAGAATTTCTTATTTTTAGTATATGGCGTAAATATTTTTGGATGATTGAGATAATGTCAAAAATAATAGACAATGATATGACCACAGAAATTCTAGTCGCGAATCTTGATGTCGAAAGCGATGTGATTACGAATCAGTATCGAGATCAATTTTTATATCTTCTTAAGCATTGAGTATTTATAGTCAATCGAGCGTCTTGAAGAGCCGGTTTAACAAAGCGATCTCGTAATTAGACTTCAGCGTTCAGTAAAATACATCAAATGTTCAAATGAATCTTTTTGAGCCGTCCGATGGAGTGGAGTGGTACGGGTTTTGCATGTATTTACAAAAACGTAACTCCTTCAATCTATAAATAGCCCATCATTCTTTATATGAAGGGAGGTGAAGCAAGAGAGAGGAGAGAGCTCTAAAGCTTGAAAATCTTCCAAGCACAATCGTGCCACCACTCAACGGTCGTCAACCACTGGCCGCCGCCCGGCGTGATCCCGCCGCCGTCGTCAATCTCTCGGTCCATCGATCTAGTCGTTGTTCATCATATCACCATCCTATGCTACCACACGAGCGTCACTATGACTATTTGTTGTTCGATTTTGGGGTTCTCTTATATACATCTGATTTTGTAATCTCAGCGGAAAAATCAGCTCCAAAACAAATATATAGTGGAAACTTTTTTGCAGTGATTTTCCCTCTTTTTTTGAAGTTTTCGTAAAATTAGTTTTCTTGTTCTCTTTAAATACACGTGTGTGTCTTTGGGTTTATAAGGCTAAGGCATAAACTTTCACTCTACCACAACTGATTTTCTAGAACACAACACATCTATAGTAATTTAGGCATTTATATTTGACCAACTTACAAAAAAAAAGATGAAGATCTCCCAAAATCAAATTAGTTCTTAGCTTGAATTGAAGTGAAATAGATGATAAATGAGTTAAGTTTGATTCGAATTGTACTTCAAATTGAATTGAATCTAGATCGTCAACCGAGCTCTAAATATATATAAACATTTATATTATGAATCTACATATGCATGATAGTATTTATCTATGTTGAATCATAAATTTATACTAAGAAATTGAAAATCTATTAAATTTAGATCACTTTTTTATTAATTCGAATCAAGCTCATCTTAAGGCTAATAAGCCATCCTACTTGAATCAATTTCAACTCGATTCAACTCAAGATCAAATTGATTGATTTTGAGTTAGATTCAAATGCACCATTCGATCAACCACAATTAAGATGGATGGCACAGAGTAGTTACCATTGTTAATAGAAATTAATGGGCTTCAATGTTCTTAAATATTAAATTACATAATTGTAGTTTTAAGCCTTGTTTGTAATTTTCTTTGACTAAATATTAGTTTGTTTTATGTGTAATTTCTAGATGGCCTCAAGTTTATTTATTTGTAATTGATATTGGGCCTTATTTTTATTAATAAAAATAAATATTTAGGATAAATTTTCATCTATGAGTAAAATTTGTTATATTGTAATGATTGCAATTTTTTTGATATATTTTTGACTACTTATCCTAATGTTCTTCTTGGCTGATCATTTATAATTTTGTAATATAATCCAACAATTAGGGTTGTTAATGAGCCTTTGCCAACTTCATGATTTTCGGCCTAAATCATCATGGCTCAAACTATTCGATTTCGGAAATTTTCGATTTCGTTTAATCGATTTCGAAATTGCTCGTTTTGATTTCACTCAATTGAATATTTAACTTTTTTACTGAATTTAAATGGGGATTATTTGATCGAATAATGAATTTAATAAAATAATTATTTATAAAAATTTTATAAGATTATATAGTTATAATATATATATACACTTAATTTTAGAAATAATTTTATTATTACAAACTTAAAAGTATTATATATAAATTTAAATATTTTTAATAATAGACAAATTCGATTTGATCTTGGTTCAATTTGATTTATGCTTGGCTCGAGATCGCTAAAAAAAAAAAATTTGAACCAAATCTTTGGCTCATAATTTGGCTTAATCGATTTAATCTCAATTTGATTTAAATTTTGATTCGATTTTAAAACAATCCTTAATTTTGAACTAAATTAACAATATTATCAACAATCCCAACCATAATTCATGACCTTGTTGGTTTTATTATTCTTATGAATCAATTGAAAAGCCACATGAACTTTCCATCAAAAGAGTTTATTTGGGATAATTATTTTCACTGTTTTATTCTTTTAGATTATTATCATATTTATTTATTATTGTTTTTTTAGTAATTTTTCCAAAAAATATTTTATCAAAAAATTATTTTTTTTATAACTATAATTGCTAGTTTGTGGTAAATTTTTTAAAAGGGATATTATTTATAATTTGGGATTTTTACATACATATCATGTGAAACAATCTATTTTACTCATTTAATATATGAAATTTTATTATTACTTGAATAGTAAAGTACATATTACATTTATGAAATGAAAAAATGAATTATACCTTAGTGGTATATTGTTAATAATAAAGTTTCATATGTTAAATGAGTTGAGTAAAATAGATAATTTTATGTGATGTATGTAAAAATCTCTTATAATTTTTACAATAATTTTCATAAAATTATTCTTCTTGATGACTCTACCATTCCATAAATTGAGGAATTTGTATTCCTCAATTGGAATTGGAATTGAGTGCATCACTCTTCACAATAAAAAGGATTAATTCATAAATAAAGAATTAATATTCACTTTTAATCATATATTCTCATGTAAAATTTTATCTATTTTTTTTTCTCTAAATAACTTTGAATTTAATAATTAAATATTAGTAAAACTATATATTCAGTACTTAAAATTTGATATTTACATAAACATTACTTTTTTATACATAAAAATCTTTCAATATTCAAATATTACACATTTGTAAAATTTGCATTTACAATAATATCACCCGAATAAAATATTAGACATACTGATAAAAAAAAACTTAGAGCGATAATCGTAAATGAATTCTAAAAAATAAAAAATCAAAATCAAATAAAGAGAGGAAAAAAAAAAAGGCAAAATTCAAATTATTTCATTTATATAAAACACAAACCAGCGAAGATACAAAATCTCTCCATCTCAAGACTACCAAACCCTAAAAATCCAGCAAAAAAAACCTGTAGATCCAACGGCCGAGACCTTCTTACACCAGCACATTGATCACTAAAAGTTTCTCAGAACACTAACAATGGATTTTAGAAGCAACCAGAGGAAAATCCTGTGGAGTTAGCCAAGCGTACCGAAACCTCACCAGCGCACCGGGTGCAATCGGGCGTCCGCCGCCCACAAGGCACCGTTCTTCGTCGAGCGGTTTGATCGATCGCGGATCGACGGCTTCTACGCTGCTGAGGCCGTAGCATCGGACCACGACGCTGGATTGCTGGCAATGGCAGAGATTGCTTAGATTTACCTCATATTCCGGCTTTCCTTCCACGATCCGACCGGTGCGAGTCTGCCGGACGGCGATGTCGGAGCTCCGGCACGTCGCGGACCGAGCTCCGGCTATTGCTAGGCAAAGAGTTGCTAAGACTGAGAAGAACTTGAGGAATGTGCACATTGTAGCCTCCTTCCTGCTGCCTGGAGTTGGGGTTTTCCTCTCTGGCTCTCTTGGGAGAGCTCAGGGTCGGGTAGGTCTTATAAAGGAGTGGGAGAGGGGTTCAAAACCATGTGAGCGCATCCAATGGGAGGTGGGTTGAGGCTATTTATTAATATTTAGATCCAAATTTATTCTTTAAGTGAAATCAAAATTTTATTAATAAAAATAAATCAAATTAAATTTTAAAAAAATTTTAAAAAATCATGAGCTTGGTCCCCTTGAAAATATATTATGATAATACATATTTTCTTATAATTAGAAAAATAAATAAAAACATTAATTCAATGTAATATATATCAATTATGAAAAATAGATTTTATGATGGAATTAGAAGTTTCGAGATATTAGAATTATCATTGAGAGACGATCGATTGATTGCTTGATCATTTATTTTATAAGAGAGGAGGGCAATGATAAAAATAAAAAATAAAAAGTGTGCGTCACTATTATTAGTGATAGTGGGCATTGGTCTTAGTAAGGATGTTGGACATCGATCTTATTACCTTCGTTAGGTGTTGATCTTATCGGTTATATTAGAGATATCGGGCATCAATGCTAGTGGCATCTTATCTCATCAATATTGGTGGCAATGGCACATTATCATTGGTGGAGATGACGGGTGTCGCCATTGACGGTGATGGCAGGCACAAACATGTAATCATCAATAGATGATCGATATTGGCCTATTCAATGACATGCATCAACATTTCTAGGCGAGGCTATGAACCTTTCTATATTTTGTAATTCTCTTATATGGTATCCTTCTTAGAGTTTTCTTCTAGCATTTCTCAATGTATAAAAATAAAGTCTATTTCTAGATTCATGAAAGGAGAATTTTAGTAAATTTGAAAAAAAATTAAAATATTTTATCAAATAGTTAAAGTTGATCCTACTTAATTATATAATATTTTTAAGAAATTTTATTGCCTTAATAATATCAAAATTTAATGATATTAAGTCCATTAGATTTATCTCATTAAGGATATATATACTAGAGCTGTTACTTGTGTCCAAACACAAGGAGGATTGATAAAATATTTTCTCATTTCAATTGGATTACATCAAGGATCAGCTTTAAGCCCTTATCTTTTTGCTTTAGTTATGGATGTTCTTACTTAGGCATTTGAAGATGTACCTTGGTGTATGCTTTTCTTTGTTGATAAGACTAGAGAGGAGTCCAAGAGAAACTTGAATTATGGAGGTCAACATTGAGTCTAAAGGTTTTCGCTTAAGTGGATCTAAACCTAATATATGGAGTGTAATTTTAGTTGTAAGTTCTCTTGTTTACATGGTGAAGTTAGTCATTAACAAGAGTGAGCGATTCAGATATTTTAGCTCTATTGTTCAAAATGATGGTGAAATAAATGGAGATGTTATTAGTAGAATTCAAGTGGATGGTTGAAGTAGAGGAATGCATCGCCTTTGTGTGTGATAGTTTAAAACTTAAGGAAAATTTTATAAGATGTGGTAAGACCTCTGATGACTTATGGTGCAGAATGTTAATAAAAGAAGCATAAGACTAAATTAAGTGTTCTGAGATGAGAATGCTCGTGGATGAGTGGCTTTACTCTTAGAGATAAAATGCTTAAATGAGTATGTTGAAAAGTTGGAGTGTGGCATAAGATTAGAGAGTAAGCCTTAGATGGTTTGGCTACATAAAGCGTCGTCCAGATGACGGTTAGGAGAGTAGATGCATTAGATTTGCCTATGTTAAGAAAGGTAAGAGGACCTAAAAGACTTGGTTAAAATATATAAAATACTTTATATCTTGAATTAATGAGAATTTGACACATAATAGGACACAATGGGTCGGATTCTATAATTTAAATAATCTTATAAAATTTCAACTATAATTCTCTCTCTTGGAATCTTGTTTGAGCCTCCTTTTAACTCTCCTTAATGTGTAGAGTAAATATTGTAAAAGTAAATATTATTTATAAATTTTTAGAAGGATCATTCTAGTTGTTTAAATCGAACAATCAAAATGATCGTTCTTAATCATATAATATTTTTAAAAATATTTTAGCATTTTAATAAAATCATAATTAAATGATCTCATTCTTTTCAAATGTCTAGTCAAGATACTCATTTCGACTATAAGAACACAGTAATCAAAGATCTTTTTTATCAATCAAAAGGCTTTGTGAAGTTTTCAAGTATACTTTGATTTTGACCAATTTGAACTTAAATCAAGATATTATTGATATTGTTAGATTTATATCATCATGACATATGTTTTGACTATAAGTTTATAGAAATAGAGTTCAAATAATATTAAAAAATAATTATTTAAGCTTTTAATTTGAACATTGGATTATTTTTTTTATATGAGAACTTGTATCAAGATCCATAATTGATAAAAAGTTTAAATGACTCTCTCTCTCTCTCTCTCTCTCTCTCTCTCTCCTCCAAATGTTATACAAGAGACCTATATTTCCTACAAAATATTGAATTACTTTCACATAGGAAATAGCTTTTCAAATATTGAATTACTTGATTCGATATTATCCTAATTTTGAGCATAATAACAAGTCAATGGGAAAGTCTATTCAATAAGAGAGAGAGAGAGAGAGAGAGAGAGATGAAATCGCTACCAAAAAAATTTAAAAAAATTAAAACGGTTATAGTGTGTATAAGAAATCCAATGGCATACTTTCAAAATAAAATTATATTGCAATCTTCTCATCTTTTTTAAAGGTACTTATATCAAGTTTGATTTTTATATGGGATATTTTTTTAGGAGCTTATGCCAATGCAGCCATGGAGATGGTCCGCTGGGCCCCTTTGCATGTGCAGTTGGCCGTTATGGTGGGTAAGCATGAGAAGGAAGAAGAGACCGATTTAAGATAGTTGAAAATGAAGGGGGCATGATTAGAATTTAATAATAGATAAGATTCTTTCTAGAGTATTACAAATAGAAGATCTAAATTTACATATATATATATATATATATATATATATATATATATATATATATATATATATATATATATATATATATTATTTTTATTACTATTATATTATTATATTATTATAGTTTGAATGGAAGAACTTATAGGGAAGGTTAAAGTCAGATGAAATGTTCTGAAAAATAAAGAATATTTATAGAGAGAAAAGCATTTAATGATCACAAAAGTTGGACAATTAACTTTGTTTTTTTATTAATTTGATTAAATGGCTTATTTTCCATGGTGTAGACAGACACAATTGGCTTATTTGAGCTTGTTTTTCTTTCAAGCATTTGGCTTATTCAAAGGAGTCACATGGAGTGTTTAGAAGATAAAGTTCACCTCACATGGGGGGGGGAGGGTAAATGATGGGTGTTCAAGTCAACAATCATGCATGTGAGGAAGAGTGAGTTGGGAGAAAAAGCAGTTGATGCTTCCATTCCAAGAGGAGTTTTAGGCTTCTAGTGCACATATGATGATAGGTTTAGGGTTATTTAATCTAAATAAATAAATAAAATCTTTGGTTGGTTATATTGAATAAATTTTATGTTTGTTAAATATTTGTACTAGTTTGTAAATTCTTTAATTTAAGATTTTGCAAGGACTTATTTGGAAATTGGTAGATATAATATAATATATAAATATACATTTATACGAAGATTTACATACATATCACACAATTCTTATATATCATATCTAACACCTAAATCTTTATTATTACAACAAAAATAATACTTTTCTTAATTTTTTAAAGTAAAATTTACCTTTTGAAATATAAAAAAGATGCTATATTTATAAATATCAAATTTTAGATGTTAGATATATAAATGCATAAGAATTATGTGCTATGTATGTAAATTTCTCTATTTATATTTGTGTTAAAAGGTGCAATATTAAAATTTTATTTATTATTTATGTGCCTAATTATTCAATTATCAATTCATTTTTTTTTTTAAAAAAAATTAGTTAAACCAAACAAACAAAAATTAATTAAAAAGTCAAATATACATATGTAATTTTAGAGTTTGACACATTACATTGCATTTAAGGGAAGTGTCAAGAAGCCAATAGAGCTAAGGGGAGTTTTTATTGTGATTTTGAGCTTTTTAGCATATATATATATATATATATATATGTGTGTGTGTGTGTGTGTGTGTGTGTGTGTGTGTGTGTGGTGAATGATTTTAGAATAAAATTTTGAATGTGAAAATATGATTACAAAGCATAGCTCACTTGCAAAGATCAACTATTTTAAAGAAAACCAAATAAGGGTAGGTCCAATTTGTGGCAATTAGAGTGAATTCCATAAAAATGACTCTTAAGATAGCCAAATAAAGTGGTTCATCATACATGTCGATCATAAATGTAGCAAGCGTGCGATAATAGAGTTGATGATATCCCTAGATCATGAAATTAGATAAACTATGGCATGCCTTGAACATCATCAAAACTATCATTAGCATCACATTTAATGCAACTATAATGGCAAGATAGGGTAACCATGGATGAAAACAAAGTGTTATCCAAACTACAAATGATTGTGTGTGTGCGAACATTACGAATATATTTCGCATGTCCAAATGTAATAACTTAGCAATTATGATTATCATATAAGAGAAACTTTTATAGGTCTTTCAATTATAGAAGCAAGCCTCACAAAGTGAGATGAATGTGAACCTTCTTTATTGACTTCATAAGGGTTGCTCTAATCCTTGTTTAAAGTATTTCATATTAGTTATGACAAAGAGCTCAATTCACAATCAAACTAGGACCAAATCATGCTTATAGGCTAACTTAGCCGACCAATTCGGGTCAACTTAACAAAACAGAAGCAAATAATAAAGACTGGTAACCTACTTCTTACATAGTATCTTCCATCTCTTTTCTAGAGAAATTTTCATAAACGCCATACAAAATTTGACTAATTCTGAAAGTAACATTAAGCCGAAGAAAAATAAATCATCAAACTTATGTATTTGCGCATGCCATAACAAAGTGAAAATTACAGTTCTGCTCAAGATTTGGATGATGATATTGCAAATGAAGACAATCAGACGATAGCTCTATAAATACTAAAATTTCGAAGACTACGAATCATCAGCTTGACGAATATAGAAAGGGTATCGCAGGTCAAGTATGGATGATTTGTTTAAGTGAAACCAGAACTTTCTTTGCAGCTAGTTTTTTAGCTATTGTTTTGTTTATACCTGTAGATGTAGCTTTATGAAGACAACCATCAGCATCCACCTCCACTGTAACGGAGGATAAGCCGCCGGAGAATACTTTTGAGAAAGATTTTGTGTATGATTTCTTGGAGCATAACTCTTCCAGTTCCCTAACAGGATGGATCTCCATGGTTTCAGGGCTGACAAGAGGTTCCAGCAATGGCCGGATGCTATTCCAGACAGTTTCTTTGTTACAACCAGAGTCAAGATAGATTGCTCCAGCAATGGACTCAATTACATCAGCTAATACCTGTGAATTTATTAAATTTATAATGATTGGGTAATAGGCAAGACCTAATTTTAAAAAAAAAATTTTGAAAAACTAAAAACAGAAAAGGAAGATCAGCACATAAGCAGATGAAATTTTATACAAATTCACTCTTTATGATAATACTGTTGTCATCAGTGCGGATTTTATTATGATTTGATTATGGAGAAATTACAGTACTACTCTTATATAATATAAGATGGCTCATCATTCTCTTTATCAAGGAAAAAAAATTTAGGGTAACTAAAATATATAATTAAATTCCTAGAATGGCCTTAATAAAATAGTAACAAATAGATGCGCAGAAATTGAGACAAATAAAATTAAAACTAAAATATGCTCAATTAATCTCTCCCATAATTTTAATGTATGACACATTAACTTAATTCCTCTATAATTTGCACTCTTATACATCACCCTTATTCTTAAAAATATAAGAACCAACAAACTCTTTCTCCACTCATCTGACATTTTTTAGTCTTTAAAATAATATTAGAAAAATTAATAAGCCAAGAAATTTCTTGATCTCCTACCCATTTTCACACTTCTGTTGGAATATCATCAAATCATACTGCTTTTCCACACTTCTATTGGAATTTCATCAAGTCCAATTGCTTTTTCTAACACTTTATTTTCTTTAAAACCTCTCCAACATCAATTTTATTAGAGGGATTTACATGCATACCAAACAATTCGTATGTATTTATATATCTAACGCCTAAACTTCATTTTTTTTTACATATATAACACTCCAATCTTCAGTATCACATCAAAAATGTCAACATAACTCACTTTTTAAGAATGAAATGCACCTTTTTAAGCATAAGGAAGTGTTAGATAAGTAAATATCTAATTTTAGATGTTAGATATATAAATGCATGAGAATTGTGTGGTATGTATGTAAATCTTCCATTTTATTAATACGATAATAAAAATAAAATTTTCTATTTTTGTTTAGAATACTAAGGTTGCTAAAGTCAATCGATTTTCACAACCTTCATTGAAATATATATCAAAAATGTTCAATATCTCTTCTAGAAAAATACTTTATGATTTTTCATCTCATATCTCATCTAAATATTTATCTCCTATCTCTTCTTAGCTTTATACAAACATTTTTCACCATCTTTGATATCCAATCTATTGTATAAATCACTAAAACTTAAATTTTTGCATCATATTTTATATTCATAGAATCTTTATAGATCACTTTATATCTTTCTCAATTCTGAATTTTTACATTTAAATCAAGTTTTATAACAATTATATATATGGTCCATAAGAAATTTTTGAGTATAGTCCTCTAATGTTCACAATTATGAGTCATATGTAGTCAAATTTTCCTTCCAAAACATTAACCTTTCTTTTTATATTGCATTAATTCATGTCAATGAGCTTCATAGCAAATATTATAACTTTTTTCTTATTTTTTGAATTCTTTAACTCTAGTAGGAGCAACCTATACAACCTATATTATTACAACTTTTTGCACGTTTATTTTTCATAATAATAAAAATAATAATAATTCCGCCTGACTGCCAATATAAAAAATGCTAATTCCTTATCAAAAGAAACGCAAATGATAGACAAATTAAATATACATAAACCTTCATAAGACATTACTTCTCAAAGCACAGCCTAACCACTCCCCACCTCCCACAAAAAGACAACATTACTGAAAACACTAAGCACCAATGATAATTATTAAATGAAGAAAGTAGAAGTTGCGCATGAAATAGTATTTCGCGTGAAGCAACAAGAAATATTCACATAAGTAACACAAATAGAAATTATTTGACTTCGGAAGAACAACATCAACTTCCCATCCACAAGATCACGAGAAGGATCTCGCGATATTGTTAAGATAAACAATCATATTTCTCAAGTTTTCACTATTATGGGGCATATGAAGTCAAATTTCCCATTTAAAACATCAACTTTTCTTTTTATATTTCATTCACTTCATGTCAATGAGTTACATAGCCAATATTACAACTTTTTTCTTATTTTTTTGAATTTCTTAATTCTAATATGAGCAACATGTACAAACTATATTCCAATTTTTTGCATAGTTAATTACCATCATAATAATAATAATAATTCCACCTGACTGCCAATATAAAAAATGCTAATTCCACATTATAAGAAATGATAATGATACGCAAAAACGTACACAAATTAAATATACATTCATGTGCAAGTAATGCATAGGCACACCGTCAATCTCTCTATGGCCTTAACCTTCAGAAGGCATTACTTCTCAAAACACAGCCTAACCACTCCCCACCTCCCCTAAAAAGTCACCATTACTAAAAGCACCAAGCACCAATGATAAGTATTAAATGAAGAAAGAAAAAGTTGCGTATGAAATAGTATTTAGCATGAAGCAACGAAAAAAAAAACACAAAAGTAACGCAAATATAAATGAATTACCTTAGGAAGAGCAACACCAGCTTCCCATCCACAAGATGATCCTGAGAAAGATTTCGCAATAGTGCTGAGATAAAACGTCATATGCCTATGCAACTCTGATGATGCATGAAGAATATGTTTGTTTAAGCCAACTTTAGCAGCCGCATGTGCGTAACAATCATTATTAACAGAAGCAGATCTGAGATCAGTTAGCAATCCAGGTGTTGCTCCTGGATAATTACTGCGCATGTGCAAGGTTATAAGATAGTCCAAAACAGCATCACCTAAGAACTCAAGTCTCTGCAACAGAAAGGAGTGAATATTATAATTTACAGAAAAATTATAATAAAAAAACAGTAATTAATAAAGTATAATATTTCTATGAATAACTAATAGGCCGTGATGAACATGAGAAGACTATTTACAAGATAATGAGAGCTGCTTCATGTAGGTGTTCCTCGTCCTATTGAATATCTTCCTAAACTCTCTAACCCTTTCTAAAGAAAACTTCCAAAACTACTGCTCAGGTAATTGCAAAGATGTTGCAAAGTCTATATCAAAGTGCTGCATCAGACAAATGCAACAGGTGTTTTAGAAGCTTTATACAGGTGTTAAGTTTTAAAAACATGAAGACTTGATGATGTGGCGTGATATTAAGCCCTTAAAGGCATTTGTGGATCAAATTACTTGGTTTGGAGAGAAGATATACGAGATCCAATTTTGCCATAATATTGAGTAATATAGTATAATTGCTAATTATGATTCGTTTTTTAAGAGATTTTCCTAGAATAGATTTTTTATGATGCATGTCAATTAAGAAAACCAAGATTATAATACCAAAAAATAGAAATCCCTTAAAGGCATTTGTGGATCAAATTACTTGGTTTGGAGAGAAGATATACGAGATTCAATTTTGCCATAATATTGAGTAATGTAGTATAGATGCTAATTATGATTCATTTTTTAAGAGATTTTCCTAGAATAGATTTCTTACGATGCATATCAATTAAGAAAACAAAGAATATTATACCAAAAAATAGAAATCCCATTTCAACTACTAGATCATTAAAATTCTTACACATGGATCTATTTGGACCCATTACCATTACTAGCCTATGATGAAATAAAAAACGGCATGTAACTGTAGCTCATCTTTCTATGTTCACTTAAGTCTTATTTTTTATTATTAAGAGGATGCACTATCTGAATTTATAAAATTTGTTAGTAGAATTCAAAAGATAAAGATCCATCAAATACTTGTATTAGAAGTGATCACAAAGAAGAAATTATAAATGACAGATTTGAATCTACAAACTTCGAAATTTAACGCTAAGCTCTCGCTAGATAATTGATGTACAATTCTAGGTCAATTTTCGTTAAGCCAAATTAGATTGTAGATAACACACCGGTTGGATATTTCACCCTCATTTACAAAAACTTTAGAATTAGTTTCAAGTTTACCATAGGTGCAAGCACCTATGGTTAATTACCCAATGAAAGAGAATTTTTTTTAAGGCTAGTTATTAAATCACTAATTATTTTAAGCCATAATAGCAACAATTTTACTTTTAAATTAAGAAAATTTATCACCATAACTTATGGTGGATGGTGGGCGAATGTTGATAAATTTGATCAAGACCTTGTGGTCACTGGTCTATTTAATTAGAAGAGACAATTAACTCAACCTGACTAAAGAATTTTAATCATCAGCCATGAATTGCATCATCCAAAGAAATCTTCTAGACATATGGTGGGCATGGCTAGTTCACTGCACAGGGTGATTGGAGGCATGGGGTCATGCAGATCAGGGGGTGAAGGTGACGTGATTGGAGAGACAAGAAAGAATGACAATGTGCTAGAAACAAGAGGAAGAAGGGGAAAGACTTTGGCTGAGCATGCAAGAACTAGAAAAATCTAGAGACAGGAGATGAGATCGAACAAAGTTGAGGGAGGGACTCATCAGTTGGCAATGTGAGGATCGTGCACGATGATGCATGAAAACGGGTGATAAAGGTGTGTGGGGTGTGGAATTTTTTCTCTCTTTTATTTCTAAGTAACGGATTAACAAAATACAAAAAATTTAAATAAACATGTAGTCAAATCACTCACCAAGGTGACTTAAGTTGATGAGATCACCCAATCTCAAAAGAGTGGCAATCACCAAAACTCACTCACTTGAAATAAACTTCCAAAATTCTTCAAACATATCAAATTTTTTTATCATAATCTATGAGTATATAAATGTTGGGCTGCAGACCAAATGATTAGTTATTGCAAGGATTGGTTGCTCCAAGTATAACTACCCCTTTCAAATGAGTAGTGACCAACCAAGACACCTTCGAAATTCAAATTTTAAATTTTTATAATTTATAAATATTTAAAAACTATAAATTATAATAGCATAATTTTACAACACAGCTATATAATAATTAAATTGCAAATGCTACTAAAATATTTTTATTTTCCTCCTTATAATAGAATTTTGATCTAAGCTATGGTTGTTGAGCCAATTTTTTCTCCATAAGCTCCATGTGCCACATCAATTTACATGAAACCCACAACTCGATTATGACCTAGAATGTACAATAAATGACTTTTTCCCCAATTAACATAGCTTAAAATGAGACTACAGAAATTTAGTCATAAAGAATAACAAGTCTTACTATTGTGGTTCAAATGTGCATCAATATTTCTACTAAATCTTACACCAAGTGTGATTAGCTTTAAGATATTTAAAAGATTAATATTATGACCATTAATATAATCACAAAATTAATAAAATTTATTTTGTGTTAGAATATTAATAGTGATTTACAGATTTTATATTCTTAATATTGAACAAAAATCTTGTACACACATACAAATAAGTAATTTGTGCTCATTAGAGAGTTGAGGTACAAGTAAAATCCAGATAGGGGAAAAACCATGAGCCTTGACCTATTGGAAAATATTCTACTAGTGCAAAACATAAATTTGATGAAGATGTCCTTTTCCTATAATTAAAAAGCACATTAACTCAATTATATATATATATATATATATATATCAATTATGAAAAATAAATTGCATGATAAAATTATAAGAAGTCTTGAGATTTGAGCATTCAATATAATTTCACAATCCATAATATAGAACAAAAGAATGATGTCGTAGAACACAAGAACATAATCATTCAAAACATAACTAGAATTATGCTCAGTGAATTAAATACTTTTTTAGTAGAAGAATAGGGTAAATGTAAAATCACACACTAAGAAAATTCACTATGAGATTTGAAAGGATATCCAAATTTCATGCTTTTGATATCAAGCATTTATTTAATAAATAAATAAAAGATATTTTGTCTGGGATTTTCTTAAGGTAAGGCTTTCTAGTCACAACATAGCATATAGAATATTTAATGGAAACAATAGTTGTTGAAGAATCTATACATATTACCTTTGATGAATCCCATCAAGTGCAACTTGAAATAAATGATTTAAAAGCTGAGGCCTCATTTGAATTAAAAAGTTAACCTAGATGAAATCGAAATTAACATGAATGATACACCCACACCAAAATTGCTAAAGAAGTAGAGGTATGCATGTAGTCACTACAAGAAGCTTATTCTAAAAGAGTCATCTCAAGGTATAAGGCCAAAAGCCATCTAAGAGTGAAAAAGATCATTCAACAGTTCTTTCTCATATAACATATTTAAAGACTAAAGAAACTTTAAAAGATAAGTTTAAATCCATGTGATGTAAGAATTATTATCCAATATTTGAGAACTAGTTTCACGATCTTAAAATCAACATGTCAGGAATTAAGTAGCTTTACAAATACAACACGAGATTTAAAAAAATCATTTGCACCCATGACCATGATAGAGATTCTTAGATTATTTTTAGCACTCACTTGTTTTAAAGTAAATTTCATGATATAGGCATTAAAAGTGCAATCTTGAATAGAGTTTTCAAAGATGTCTTTGCTAATTTCAATTTCATGACATAGATATTACCTTTGATGAATTCCATCAACTTGAAATAAATGATTTAAAAGCTGAGGGCTTCATTTGAATTAAAAAGTTAACCTAGATGAAATTTAAATTAACATGAATATAGCCACACCAAAATTGCTAAAGAAGTAGAGGTACGCACGTTGTCACTACAAGAAGCTTATTCTAAGAGATTCATCTCAAGGTATAAGGCCAAAAGCATCTATGAGTGAAATAGATCGTTCAACAATTCTTTCTCATATAGAATATTTAAATTCTAAAGAAGGTTTAAAAGATAAGTTTAAATCCATGTGATGTAAGAATTATTATCCGATGTTTGAGAACTAGTTCCATGATCTAAAAATCAATATGTCAAGAATTAAGTAGCTTTACAAATACAACACAAGACTTTAAAAAATCATTTGCACCCATGACCGTGATAGAGATTATTAGATTATTTTAGGGCTCACTTGTTTTAAAGTAAATTTCATCATATAGGCATTAAAAGTGCATTCTTGAATAGAAATATCAAAGATGTATGTCGAGCTCCACGGAGAGTACAAGCGAGCCTCCCTTGTAGCGTCAGCACTAGCCGAGCTCTCCACAAGTGTGAGGGCAGAGAGCCTTCAACAAGCCCCCTCTTATCTCGTGAAAACCTAGCCGAGCCGCGGGTTAGGTCGGGTCGGGATTTAATACCGTGAAAAGGGAATTTGGTCAGTCTATCACCCGAGAGTTCGTGTGAATAGTCTAATTTTGGAAATTTACGATCTTATTTAGATATAATAGCTATTTAATTCTTCTTTTTTTTTTTTGAAATTTCTTATTTGCATGTCTTGAAGCAAGAATACCCTAATCATTGATCTTAATCCGACCAAGATAAATTATTAAAGATATTTGTCATCAATCTTAGGTCAAACAAGAGGTAAAAACATTACTCCATTAATCTTGGATCCAGAACAAGAAAGAAGAATATATAATTACACTAAATTTCACAAAACAAAGCACTATTAAGATAACATATTACAAAAATTTTATAAAATATTGTATAAATTCAAATTATTTAAAAATCAAATAAATGCAAGTTCAAAATTAAGAAGACCTGCATCCATCGATTTGGGTTTGACTAGAAAATTTTTGAAGACCTCTATCATCGATCTTAGGTCCAACAAAAGACAAAAATACTATCTTCATTGATCTTGGGTTCGATGCAAAGAAGTAGTGTCAGTCACACTAAATTTCACAAAAAATATAATACTTCTAAACGGTTGTGCTATCGCAATTTTATTGAATTACTAATGTACTTACATTTTTTATAGTAAATCATAAAAAATGAGAAAGATAAATGTCTATGATGTGATAAAACAAAGAAAAATCATTCACATAAAATCAATGTTAAAAATCAAATGAGACAAATACTAAATTGCTAAGATGTAAATGGTTTATAAATGTTAAGTTAAAATTACTCACAATTATTTCACTATTCTTCCTCTAATATTAAAATAACAAAGGTGACTTAAATTTAAATCATTTGGTGAATTCAAATATATTGATAATTAAAAAACACAATTAGTTCATTCATCCAAAGATTCTATAAAATCCGCAAAATATAAAAGTTTTACTTTTCGATGGAAATACTCGCATAACTATAATCATGAACAATTATTAATTGCTCGATTGACTAGGCACAAGTCTAAGTGCATTACAATTAATATTAATTAAATCAATGATTCGTATCAAATATAAAACAAAATTGAATCAAAGATTCATTTCATATCATAAAATGAGATTTAATCAAAAATTCATCTCAGCCTACATAAAAAGATTGAATCAAAAATTCATCTCAAACTATAATAAGAGATTGAATCAAAGATTCATATCAAACAACAAAGGTGACTAAATTAAAGATTCATCTCAAATATAAAAAGAAATTGAATTAAAGATTCATCTTAAAAATAAAATGACTTTGAGATTAAAGTTCATCTCAAATATAAATTGCATTTAACAATTGGCATTCCAAAGAGATGTGTTCCAACATATATTCATAAAATGAATCACATTTAAAACAGTTCATCCTAATGGATATAAGCTCATTCATTATCTACAAAGTAGACTCCACATATAATTAGATATTTCATATTTACAAAGTAATACGAATGGCATTCTTCCAATGGATGTAAGCCCATTTCATTCTATAAGGCAGACTTCACACAATTCAATATGAAATTCCAATAGATGTAAGACCAATGTATGTCTACAAGGCAAACTTCACTCATATAAATACAGGACATTCCAATGGATATAAGCTCAATATATATCTGCAAGGCAGACTTCAACCACATTTAACACGACATTCCAATAGATGTAAGCACAATCTATGTCTATAAAGCAGACTTCAATCACATTAAACACGGCATGTCAAAGGATATAAGCCCAATGTATGTCTACAAGATAGACTTCAATCACACTTAAACTTTAGCTTTCCAATAGATGTAAGTCTATTATATGTCTGGAAGACAGACTTCACTCATATAAATACATAGCATTCTAATGGATGCAAACCTCGCCCAACTCATAAAATTTCTCAAATCACTTTGTCCAAAGGATTAAATTATAAAACTAAATGATAGGACAAACTTTCAAGTTAAGTTTAGCTTAAATAACTTTTCAAACACCTACACAATAACTCTAACTTACTCAAGATTCTTAGGTTGAAGCAACTCATGGCTGCTAATCAGGTTCCCTAGACATTACGACTAATAACCCTCTAATGTTGGCAAGCTGGAATAATAGCAGACCCGAGATGATAGAATCATGAGATCTTGATCGAAACTACTCTCCTTTATCCCGATAGTCATCCACACAACATCACTAAGCACTGATTTACACTAGATGTCAATATCTAGATCCAATCTTAATCAAGTGTCCTTCTATTGCGATAAGATGAGTAATTAACTATAGATGCTTGCATACATAGGAAGCATAACCCATATTTAAATAAACTCTAATAAAAAAGTTAGGAAAAATATATTTAAATAAAAAATCAAACTACCTCATGAATGATGAATTCTCTAACATCTTAAAGATGGCGGAGATTTTTCAAATATTTTTCCTGAGCGATCAAACAATAATTAAAAAACTATGAACTTAGTCTAGATCACATTCCTAATTGATACAATAATACGAATGTAATTAATTTAACCCAAAATCAAGTTCAAAAATCATGAACAAAGTATCTTGACACCAAACATAACTTCAAAAGAGATCATGTAACTCAATATTATGTCAAGGTTGAGTATATTAGCATCAGTCATCAGCTTCTTCATAATTTTACAAACTTCTCGATGAGGATCATTTTTGTGATGCCTAGATATGCTTGACCCATTACAATATTCTTAATTACTCACTTATAAATACAAATTCCCTATTGTTAAATTGACTATTGATAATATTCTAGCCATATTTTTTTGCATGCCAAAAGGGGAAAAGATAATATTCTACAACTAGATAGACTATGACAAATAGTTACTAAGTTCTTGCTACTGCTAGATATATTATGATAAATAATTGCAACTCAATCTTTTCTACCTATATTTTCATTATTACATCTATTAATCATTTAATTATTTTTGAATCAACACTTCATATTGAATTAAGAGATCATTAGAGATAGTTGGCATTATAGGCAAATGATGATGATGATCTAGTATTATAAGAAAAACAGAGGGTGAAGCGGAGGGAACAAGGGAAGGTAATTGTATTTTTTTTTTAACTCGATTAATAATTTTATTAACAGAATGACTTAAATGAAGTGTAAAGAAATGTCAGGGATCAAAGTGAAGGGTTTTTAAAAATATGAACCTGAAATGTGGCAAAAGTGTGAGCGATCTGCGTAACCATTTACCTAATTTTTTTGGAAGATTTACATACATATCACACAATTCTATTGTATTTATATATCAAACACCTAAAATTAGATATTTACTTATCTAACACTTTTCTGTGCTTAAAAAGATGCATTTCACTTTTAAAAAGTGAGTAATGATGGTATTTTTGATGTGATAATGAAGATTGAGATGTTATATATGTAAAAATTGAAGTTTAGATGTAAGATATGTAAATACATAAAAATTGTGTGGTACGTATATAAATCTCTCAATTTTTTAAAAACAAAGCCCTTGTATGTCTTAAGAAAACATACAACAACTATCGAACACACCTGATAGCATCTTGGAATATCCACCACCTGATATGATCCATGTGTTAATGCTTCCACTAGAAATGAAGGATGGCTGAATTTGTAGTTGAGAAGCAACTGGAGATCGTTTACATTCACATAAAATTCAGGCCTCTGCAAAACAGGACTTTCAACAAATATTTCTTCACAGTCATTGATCTCCAAGCCTAACCACTGCAGATAGAATAATGCTTGCACCTCTCCAGCAGTAATAAGATATGTTCCTATTAAAGCCTCTACAGAATCAGCGATGACCTTAGTTTTTATAAGCCTTTTTCCAATACTACAAATATTTGGTATTGCATTAGTGGAAGACATGTAGACTCTGCTACCAGAACTGTCGCCAGGGATTATCCATTGCTTGGGCTCATGCTCTTCTGTGCGGATAAAACCCTGCAAGTTCAAACAACTTCAGGAAAATGGATGAAACTAAGAAATGTAAGACAAGAAAAGCATGAAAAGAAATGAAAATCTTAAACAGGATGATCATCTTAAAGCATAATAACTTATGCATTACTTATGCTAAAGAACCAAATATATCTAAAAAAATTAAAGTAGTATAAAAGGAACCCTGAGTAAATCTTTAAAATGTGGAAAAAAAAAATGAGACGATCAATTATGAGTCAGGAAGCTCACCTTGAACAGTGAATCAGTTTTGATTTAAGTTCAAGTAAAGACTGGATCGCTCAAATTTAGTCTTTGCAACCTTTACACACATCCACATGAACATTCTAAATTCTATCACACTTAACTTTTAATAAATTTTTCAGGTAACACTCTCAATAGTTTAATAAAATGAAGGGACTGCTAATCTTTAATCACTTAGAAACTTGAAGCACATTTATATTTTTAACCAAGCCTCAATTTTTATAAGTTCTACATCTATAAAACGTTCAGCAATAGGAAATATGAATCTATAAAAAAGCTATAAAAAAAGGGTATGCGACACCAATTATAAGTCATCTAACCTCAATGGCACACAACTCAAAAGCTATGCCTTACACGTATTCAAACTTAATCAGAGAGCTAATAATAAAGTCAAACAACATATAATAGCAAGCATCTCTAAAGTATATATAGTACATCGTATTGAGCCACACATCTGTCATAATGCAATATGAGTTGAACCTAGTCAAAATTTCAATCATTATTATGACTGCTCAAACATCCTCCATTTCATGGAACAAATCCTGTCAATGCGATCAGTGCAAAATCACAAATAAAGAGGAAACCACAATGGATTAAATCAAAGACTGACAATAACCCTCAACAGAAGCAATATTATGCAGGTCAAATTCAAAATACTTTGATCAAAATCTACACTCATCAAAATAGGACTCAATTGAATTGATGGATCATGAAGAGAACGACATATGACATCATATAAATCAGAGTCGGAATACTTAAAATGCTGCTAAACCTATCCAAATGGCTGCACCTATGTATTCAAAACATCGAAAATATCTGAGAAAGACATCCATATCATCATATGAATGTGAAATGTAAAATTTGCTGACACATGAGGCCAATGCAATTCAAGATGTGTAATGTTGAATTTTGCAAAGAATAATGACAAAATAATTAAATTATAAAAAATACAATTATCTAATTAATTTAAATTAAATCCAAAGTAAATTAGATTAATGTTTAGTTAAAATGATTTATCATTATATAATTAAATACATATTTATGCATATTAAACAAAATCACTTTTAATTAAATTAATTTAAAATCAATTAATATAAATACGAAAATTAATATTAATTAGATTCAAAATTTTCAAAGTCAAATTTTGCCAACCCTCAATGTCATACCTTCAAATATCAAATTGATGGTTCCCATACACAACCTCATCATTGCTTTGTCTTGTTCGTCCATCAAATAACAACAACAACAATAAGAAGCCTTTATCCCACTATGTGGGGTTGGCTACACGAATCCTTCTTCTCTGTTGTGTCCTATTATGTGTCAAATTCTCATTTAATTTAAGTATACTAAGGTCATTTTTTATACATCTTAACCAAATTTTTTTAGGTCTACCTCTACTTTTCTTAACATAAGGCAAATCTTATGCATCTACTCTCCTAACCGGGTCATCGGACGACTAACGTTTTATGTGGCCAAACCATCTAAGGCGACTCTTTATAATCTTATCTGCCACTAGAGCTACTCTAACTTTTTCCCAAACATACACATTTAGTATTTTATCTCTAAGAATAAAGCTACTTATGCACCTGAGCATCCTCATCTCTGCAACACTTAACTTACTCTTATGCTTCTCTTTTATTAGCCAACATTCTGTATCATAAATCATTGCAGGTCTTACCACCATCTTATAAAATTTTCCCTTAAGTTTAAGTGATACTTTTCTATCACACAACAGGCCAGATGCATTCCTCCACTTCAACCATCCAACTTGAATTCTACTAATAACATTTCCACCTATTTCATCATCATTTTGAACAATAGAGCCTAGATATATGAATCGCTCATTCTTTTTAATGACTTGTTCACCCAATGTCACAACACTACCACTAGAACTTCTACAACTAAAATTACACTCCATATATTCAATTTTAGATCTACTTAAATGAAAACCTTTAGACTCTAAGGTTGACCACCATAATTCAAGTTTCTCTTGGACTCCCTCTAGTCTTATCAACAAAAAGAATGTCATCAACAAAAAACATACATCAAGGTACATCTTGTAAATGCTTAATGAGAACATCCATAACTAAAGCAAAAAGATAAGGGCTTAAAGTTGATCCTTGATATAATCCAACTGAAATAGGAAAATATTTTGTTAATCCTCCTTGTGTTTGGACACAAGTAATGCGACTCAGTATACATATCCTTAATGACTTGAATATAATCAATATTAACTCATTTCTTTTCTAGAACTCTCCAAAAACATCTCTTGAAATTTTATCATAAGCTTTCTCTGAACCAACAAATATCATCTGTAGATCCTCCTTACTTTCTCTATACTTCTCCATCAAACCTCTTAAAAAATGTATAACGTCCATAGTAGATCTACCTGACATAAAACCAAACTGATTGTGAGAAACTTTAAATCACATCGTAACTTATGCTCCATTACTCTCTCCCATAATTTTAATGTATGACACATTAACTTAATTCCTCTATAATTTGCACACTCATGTGCATCACCTTTATTCTTAAATATAGGAACCAACAAATTCTTTCTCCACTCATCTGACATCTTTTTAGTCTTTAAAATAACATTAACAAGATTTGTAAGCCAAAAAATTCATTGATCTCCTAAACATTTTTACACTTCTATTGGAATATCATCAGGTCCTACTATTTTTCTACATTTCATTTTCTTTTAAGACGTCTCTAACTTCAAATTTACTAATACGACGATAAAAATAAAATTCTCTATTTTTGTCTAGGGTATTAAAGTTGTTAAAATCAATCATATTTTCAAATCCTTCATTGAAAAGTTTATCAAAATACCTCATCCACCTATTTTCAATATCTTTTTTTAAGAAAAGCATTTTATGATTTTCATCCTTAATAAACCTCACTTGAACTAGATCTTTACTTCACCTATCTCTTTGATTGACTAACTTATACATACATTTTTCACCTTCTTTAGTATCCAATCTATTGTATAAATCATTAAAAGTTAAATTTTTTGCATCGTATATTATTTTCTTAGAATCTCTACGAACAACTTTATATCTTTCCCAATTCTCTATGTTTTTACATCTAAATCAAATTTTATAACAATACTTCTTATTTCTTATCTATTCTTGCATATTTTGACTTCACCAACTATTTTTAAAAGAAGCTTTTTCTTTTGATTCTCCAAGCATATTTTTTGTAACTTAATTTCACTTGCTACTTTTTTTCACATAATATTAGCTTCCTTATAAACATCCTATGTTTTACTCTCTCTCTCTCTCTCTCTCTCTCTCATAGGTGCCCCATAAGCAAGGGAGGCACCGAGAGGTTGATGAATTTTAGCCTAACAGGCAACTGAAAGAAAAGAAAACATTAATAACATTTCCTTAAAAATATGATGGAGTGTCAACGGAAGCAATAAGAGAGCCACAAAGTCGAGAGGGTCTCCTAAAGATGTCAGGGAGATGAGCCACATTAAAGCAAAATAATAATAATAATTGACCATGCAAGAACAATTATGGCATCGCCTAGTAGTCCACAATTTATCTTAAGTTTGCAATGTCATTATAACATTCTAAAAAGGAGCCATGATTCCGAGTAGTAGTTATGCCACCTTATCTAATGTATGTAGTTATGAATGCTATCTTAACTAACATTCCCTATCTATATAAAGGGGGTGTCCGAAGATGGAGAAGGTTAGTTGAACTAGTTTAGTAAAATAGCTAGAGAAGTCCTACATATCACTAGAAAGAAGAAGTTGAAGGAAGCATGATTTTCCCGCTTATATAATTCATTTAGTTCTCTCATGAATAAATCATGCGCATTTCTTGCTTCCAAAATATGATCTAAATTACTTCACCTCACTATGTTAACATAACACTTATGAAAATAAATAAACATGGCATTTTGGTTGATATTTATTAACGATTCTTTGAATATTTCATCAAGTTTATCTTTAACTAAAAAGAAAAGAACATGTCTCGCTCCCACTCATATTCATCAACTAGGGGTCGGTGGTAACCTGCATTGGACCACAAGATATGGAATCAAGTGTAAGGCTTGAGCAATGGTTGCATCAAGTGGAGGTCACATGTCGCAATGACAAACAGGTCATGGAACATTAAGGGATGAGGATGAGCAGTAATGACAGTTGACTAGTAGCAATAGTATTGGCAACTAATAAATGGTTGTAAAAAGAATTTTTCATATTTTAAGTTTGATAAATAGCAGGAAGAACTATGAGCTAAGGCTATAAACACATAACCAGCAGCCAAGACCAAAATTACTAATCACATGGTCAACATGAATTAACTTAATCCCACGTCAAAATCTGCATCCTTCAAACATAGCATGGCAAGAGGCTGATCAACTATCAACTAAGGAGAATCCCAATGCCCAAGCTTTGCAGCTTATGTCTAGCTTATTCCCTATAATGGCTAGCGACAATCCCTAACTACACCGAGAAAAAGGCATATAACTTGGCATCACTAAGTTAAGGATATAACTTATCTTGTAGCTAATACCTTGTGTGCTATAAAGAGGGATCAAATGAGAGAAATATAGGATTGCCTTTGGTTACCACCATCACCCTCACAAATTGAATCCTAGAATTAAAATCTTTTACCTTTGCATCAACTCTCATTCATCTTTGATTTAATTATTTTTAGTTTCACTCAGTGAAATCTAGGTTATTACAGTGTTTAACGCAGAAAAAAAGCTTATATAAGCTATTTAAAACTGTAGATCAGTAAACAATCCTAAATGAACATCGTAAATTTCATTGAGAACAACATGATGGAATTGGAAAAGTTTAGAAAAAGCATAGTGGATAAAGATATACCGACAGATTCTTAGTCCGCCCAAGCCTACATAAAACAGAATTTGAAATCATCTTTTCCCTTCTTTTGGTAAGTAGTCCCTGGTGATAATGTTTATACGTTTTAAAAAGATATCTGCTAGCCACATATTTAAGAAAAGAATCACCAACTGTTTCCAATGATTCCAGTGAAAATTCTTCTCTGCACTTTCTCGTTGTGATTGCTTCCAGCATCTATATGAAAAGCCAAAATAAATAAATAAATAATAGTGATCAGGGTAATGAATAAAATCACTCCCAAAAATATACAAGTATCCTTCGGCTCTCAAACATTACAAAAAAAAGCTTGCAATAACCAAAAGAAAACCAATTGACAAAAAGATAGGAAAATAAGATAAATAAATTGAAAACCTATAACAGTAGACAATAATAACCTGCACGGTAAAAAAATTATCCGTAGTTGCACTTGCAAAATCAACCAAAGCCAAACTGTCAACATTGAGCGCTTAAGGCATTTGCCAAAATATAAATATGAAGATGATAAAAATAGAAACAAAAGTGTAAAATAATGCCTTGAAATTTCCTACTAAAAATATTTGTTTTCAAATATCTTTCTTGAATATATTTGCTACCAAATATAATTATTGCCAAATATATTTGTTGTCAAATACACCCTTTTGTAACTGGATAAATACCCATGTATATCATAGTTTGGCCAAGAGAAAAAAACAAGCAAGCAAAGGGGTTTTTGAGAGAGAGGTGAGAGATTTGGAAAAGTTTGTATTGTAAGCATTGTAAAAAGTTGTATTCGACGTTATCGCCGACCACCTTCTTTTGTCAGTGAAATTTTTCATTGCGGCTCGTGGTTTTTCCCGTTTATAGGTTTTTCACGTAAAATATTGTGTTCTTCTGTATTTGCTAGATCTATTTTATTTGGTGGCGATCAGTGTTTTCCTTTAACAAGTAGTATTAGAGCGTACGATTTCATCTTCGCTTCAGCCACGATCGTCATCTAAAAAATCGATCTTGTTCATCATTAATTTTGTTCGTAAAATCAATTGTAGCATTATTTCTCATTCTTTTGGCGATGGCCACAATGAAGTACGGCGTCAAGAAGCTAGAACGGTCTACCCATTTTGCTTTATGGTAAATCAAGATGAGAGATGTTCATTTAGATCTGGAAGACACCTTGCTCGACATTGATCACATGCCGGAAAAATTGTCAACTAAAGAAAATATTCAGATGGATAAGAAGGCATGAGCTTAGATTCATCTACTTTTGTCAAATGAGATCTTATAGTACTGATTGAAGGAAGGCACCACCGCTGATCTATGGTGGAAATTGGTGTCTATATGCAGTGGGAAGAGCCTCACAACAAAGTTGTACTTGAAGCAAAGGTTATACTCCTACCGCATGGAAAAAGGATCGGATATGAAGGCTCACCTCATTGAGTGTAAAAGCATCATCACTAACTTGGAGATGATCGAAGTGAAGTACGATGATGAAGACTTAGCTTTATTATTATTATGATCTCTTACACCTTCTTAGCAAAACTTCCGTGACTCTATGTTGTATGAAAGAGAATCAATTTATCTAGAGGATGTCAGCAAAGTCTTGTTATCAAAGGATCTATTCAAGAAAGATCAGTCTTCTACATCCACTAGTAAAGGTGATAACTTGCTCACTAGAGGAAGATCTGAAAAGAAATCATATCATTCGAAATCTTATGACAGTCCAAAAAAAAAAGGATACTGTTTGCTTTTATTGCAAAAAGAATGGGCACTGGAAAGCTAATTGCCTAAAATTGGAAAACAAAAGATCTTCAGAGAAGTGTAATCATAAGAATCTGGAACAACAAGGTCGGGCAAGCATCGCAGTAGAAGATGATGAAGGCAGCATCTTATTGGTGTCTGAGGACCAGCAGCTGTCTTCTCATTTGAATGGATCATAAATTTTGGTTGGATATTCACATGACACCCCATAGGAGTATTTCTCCACCTATCAGTCTATTGAAAGTGTTGTATTTATAGGGAATAATTCCTCAAATCCTATAGTTGGTATTGGTTCAGTGAAAATTCGAATGTAAGATGGCACTGTCAAGACACTCACTGGGGTCAAGCATGTCCCAAAACTAAAGAGAAGTCTAATCCCCCTCAATACCCTTGATAACAAGGGTTTGTGATACAATGGTGAAGGTGGAGTCATAAAGGTTTCCAAAGAAGCACTCATGGTGATGAGAAGTCGAAAGACCAAATGAAACACCTATGCTTTGGAAGATTATGTTGTTGGGTTCAGTAGTTGTTTCAAGCTTTATGTTAGATGCTGATGTTACTAGATTTTGGCATTTAAGGTTAAGCCATATGAGTGAGAAAGGCCTTAATATGTTAAGCAAGCAAGACCTATTATGTGGTCTAACACGTTGAAACTTTGGAGTTTGCGAGCGGTGTATTTTGGGAAAGTAAAAAAAAAAGGTCTCATTCACTAGTGTCGTCCACAAAACTAAAGGATAACTTAATTATATCCACTCCGATCTTGTGGGGACCATCGAGATAGACATCTCGTTGAGGTGCAAGATACATGTTGATATTTACTGATGATTATGAAGGTTTGACCATTCTTTATCAAAGAAAAATTCAATGTATTTGGAGTCTTCAACTAGTGGGAGGTCATGATCGAAAAGTAGACTGAACGGCAAATTAAGTACCTTAGGATAGACAATGGATTAAAGTTTAGCTCTCGACAATTTGTTGATTTTTGTCGTTCAGAAGGCATCACTCGCCACCGCACATGTGCTATGATGCAACAATAAAATGATGTTGCTGAGAGGTACAATTGTACCATTCTGGAAAGAATCCGTTGCATGCTTTTTCAACCAATTTAAATAAGAAATTTTGGGCTGAAGTTGCTTCTACTATATGCTACTTGATCAAATGTTCTCCTCATAATACTATTAACATGAAGTGTCTAGAAGATATATGGTGTGGTAGCCTTCCAGATTATTCTAACTTGAAAATTTTTGGTTGACCAACCTATGCTCATGTCAGGGATGGATGAAAAGTTAGATCCTAGATCAAAGAAGTATATATTTTTAGGATATGATACACAAAACAACGTAAAGGATTATAGACTCTAAAGTCCTGAAGATTACAAATTCTTTATTAAGCAAGACGTGGTTGATGAAAAATATTTGTTGTATCGAGTGGCATCACCACCTTCTTGTCCTGATTGAGATGAGTCAGTTATGTTAAAGAACACTTAAATTGAGGTGGAGCATTCTATTTCTGCAGCGTCACCTCAGCAAGCAAGTATTGAGGAAGAAACTCTTGTTGTTGTACCTTCTTATTCTTTGGCCAGGGACAGAGAAAGAAGAGTGATTTGTCCTCTTAAGCAATACAATGAAGCGGATATGGTTTCATATGCATTGACTGTTGCAGAGGAGACTTTGTCAAGCGGTGCTCATATGATGATGTAATCTCCAGTTCAAAATCTGCAAAGTGGCTCATAGCTATGGAAGGGAAGATGCAGTCATTACATAAGAACCAGAATTGGGAACTTACACAACTTCCAAAAAGGAATAAGATCATTCGGTACAAATGGGTGTACATGAAAAAAGATGTGCATAAAAAAAAGAAGAACCAATGTACAAAACTCGATTAGTGTCAAAGGAATTAAGTCAGATTCCAGGTGTTGACTTCACTGATGTCATCTCTCCAATTGTAAAGCACACACATCTATTCATATACTACTTGGCCTCGTTGCAGTTCATGATTTAGAACTTGAGCAATTAGATGTGAAGACCACATTTCTACATGATGAGTTGGAAGAAGAAATCTACATGATCCAGCCAAAGGGCTTTGTTGTAAAAGGAAAAGAGGATTATGTCTACATATTGAAGAAGTCTTTCTATGGGCTAAAGCAGTCCCCACGTCAGTGGTATAAGAGGTTTGATGAATTGATGATTAGTATTGATTTTACTAGAAGCGGCTTTGACAATTGTGTGTATTTGAAGTTGGGCTAAAGCAGTCCCCGCGTCAGTGGTATAAGAGGTTTGATGAATTGATGATTAGTATTGATTTTACTAGAAGCGGCTTTGACAATTGTGTGTATTTGAAGGTGGGCTAAAGCAGTCCCCGCATCAGTGGTATAAGAGGTTTGATGAATTGATGATTAGTATTGATTTTACTAGAAGCGGCTTTGACAATTGTATTTGAAGTTGTCAATTACATCATTTGTGTATCTTTTGCTATATATGGATGACATGTTGATTACTACTAAAGACAATTTTAAAGTTCAAAAATTGAAAGATATTCTTAAATTTGAATTTGATGTTAAAGACTTGGGTATGGCAAGAAAGATACTTGGGATAGAGATTTGTCGATCGAGATCAGAAGGACTTTTGCATCTTTCTCAATCAATCTATGTTCAGAAGGTGTTGGAGCGGTTCAAAATGAAGGATGCAAAAACTGTCGTCACTCCGTTGGCTACACACTTTAGATTATCAACATAAATGTCTCCAACTACAGATGCTGAGAATAAATATATGGAGCGTATTCCATATACTTGCACTCGTCCAAACTTAGCTTAAGCAGTGAGCGTTGTGAGTAGATACATGGCAAATCTAGAAAAGCAACATTGGAATGTTGTTACGTGGATTCTGAGGTATCTACACAACACCATAGATACATGTTTCACATTTGGCGCCTCCAAATCATAGTCTATCGAGTTTATAGACTTTGATTATGTTGATGACTTAGATCAAGAAAGTCTACTACGATTTGTATTCATTCTAAGAGGATGTGCTATCGGATGGAGGTCTTCTTTACGACACCGTAACTCTATCCGAGGCGAGAATATGATCATTTTGAAGGCGTAAAGAAGTTATTTGGTTGAGAGGTTTATATATGAGCTTAGCGGAAATTCTATGAAGATAATAGTCTTTTATGATAGTCAAAGTGTAATTATCTAACCAAAAGATCAAATGTATAATGAGCGGACCAAGCACATCGACATCAAATTTCATTTCATTAGAAATGTCATCACCTAGGATAACAGCAGAAAAAATCAGCACATTGGAGAATCCGCCAACATGTTGACAAAGCTTCTTCAAGTGACCAAGTTCAAGCATTACTTGTACTTCATTGGTGTTAGATGCTGATAAGTCCTAAGAGGATTTGAAGAGTGGAGTGCAGCTTGGAGCATCATATTTGTAATAATTTCAAGGCAAAGTGGAGATTTGTAAAATAATACCTTAAAATTTCCTACCAAAATATTTATTTCCAAATATTTATTGTTTAATATCTTTGTTGAATATATTAAGCTATCGAATATATTTGCTATAAATATAATTATTGTCAAATATATTTGTTGTCAAATACGCCCTTTTGTAACTCTATAAATACCCCATGTATGTTATAGTTTGGCCAAAGAGAAAAAAAGCAAGCAAAGAGGTTTTTGAAAGAGAGAGAGAGAGGTGAGAGATTTAAGAAAGTTTGTATTGTGAACATTGTAAGAGGTTTTGCACTTGACGTTATCGCCAACCACCTTTTATTAGTAAAGTTTTTCGCTCCAGCTCTCACATGATTTTTCCTTTACAAGTTTTCACGTAAATCTTTTGTATTTACTAGATCTATCTTATTTGGTGACGATCGGTGTTTTCTTTAACAAATAGAATAGAAACTAAATTGACTAAAATAATGAAACGAAGACAAGAATAAGCAATACAAACTGGAGTTATAGGTGGTTCCTGAAAGAGTCAAAGTGCAGCCATCATTTAGCATAAACATCGAGAAGCAATACATATAAAAGGATCTACATCAAAAGAGTCTTGGAAGATAATTTCATAAGCTCATGGCACAAGTCAAGTAGCCCAACAGATTAATCACCAAATAAATATAAATTAGACATGAATTAGTATACAGACTAAAAATTGAGATGACCCTACAAAAACATTCCCACGAGATAAAAAATGAATGCAAACTCTACTTTAAAGATGATGAAAGCAATATTTTCATGGAAAATTGTGGATAACTTGTATCAAAATGAATTTGAATCTTGCAAAAAGAATAATAAACTAGGAGAGAAAGGATGTGCTGAACCTTCATGCCAACTACTTAGCAAAAAAGTATGGTGTGTGTGTAAACCCAAGGTATACCTTGTGCAAGATGGACTAACCCAAGTAGACCCTAGTCATACACGAACTTAAGCCATATGATACATAAGATGTCTTATTTCACATAACTCACTAATATAGTATATAAAGATGTACTTGATAATGAAGTAAAGTTTAAATCATCCAATGCATTGGGTGTCACATTTCTATCTCTCACCCGTTCATGCAACATATAAAGAGGAATACTATCACCATTTAGGCGAAAAAAATTTGAATTTTAAGCAAGTAGTTGCCACATGATATGAAGGTTCAAATAATAATTGAACTAAATATGAATGAACATATACAAATACTTTCCTTCTTAAGAACTTAGGCATTTACACAATTTTTTTTATCAAAATTTTATGACCTCTCGGTCATCCGCGTAAGAGTCCCGGAGGAGGCTTCCGCCAAGAAAGCGTGCGTGATAAGTGTCGTGAGATCGTGAAAATTTATTGCCCACCACGCCAAGAAAGGCGTGCATAGGTTAACACAGCATAACAAAGCATTTACTTATAATAAATTTTCGCGCCGCATTGGGATAATATAAACGGGTACTTATTACAACAGATTTTCCTGTCACGTTGGAACAACGTGAGCGAGTACTTATATTATTAAACAATTTTTCTACCACGTTAGAACAACGTGAACAGGTACTTATAACGAATTTTCGCGCCGCATTAAAACAATGTGAACGGGTACTCATCACAACAGATTTCTCTGCCACATTAGAACAACTTAAACAGGTACTTATAACAAATTTCGCGATCGCATTGGAACAATGTGAATACTATCCGATTTTTTACATCGGAACAAGTGAGCAGTGCTTATAACAAATTTTTCCGTCGCATTGGAACAATGTGAACAAGTATTTATCACAAATAATTTCAAACTTGCATTTACACATAAGTATACATGTATATGTACTTAAACAAGACATATGACATTTGTGAGTTTAAATAAGCATTGCATTGAAAATATTACTAGTAAGAAATTATCACATTTTTTTTATTGCATGTCATTTCTCCCCTTTTTTTTTGTTCAATATGAGGAATGAAATACCTTTTCCAACTTTAGTAAATAAGATAGCACTTATGTGTTAAACTAAAAACATTTGCTTCACTTCTTACAACGCATAGTTAACATTCAACCTTCCATAATAAAGTCATATGCTTCACTTTTGTATGAGGAATCAGCAAATGGAATAGGGGTTTATGCCAAGCATAGCTAACATTCAACCTTCCATAATGTATCATGAATTTAAGGAAGAAATTTATAGTCTTACAAAAGAAATTTATGAATCTGAAATTTCACCACTCTTTTTATGCTTGTATAAGCTTGAGGAGGCATTAAAGTAAGGAGTACAAACAAAACTCATGCTCATATGAAGGAAATGTAGAAATTCCATTTAAAAATCAAATATGAATGATACTTGCATTTGGATTTACCAAATCAATAAAAGATATCTGAAAACAATCTTTGCACAAATCATCATTCTCATGATAGCAAAACAATCAAAGGAAGCAAAGTAAGAAAGTCCCCAAAAGATTAGATGGATAACTTCAAAAAATTAATATGTAATGGCATATGCATTTGAATTCATGAATCTGAAGAATCTGAAGGCTAACCCTCACCCAAATCACCATCCTATATGGTAACAATTCATGTAATAGAAAAGGTGAGCACCATGAATAACTCCCCAACCACCTATCTCTCTTCCCCCCTTTTTTTTTATCCAAGAGAACAATGTAGAGAATAAATCTGATTTTTCTTATCCAATCAAAAGATGAAAATGGAACAAGGTAAGAATGAAGCCCATGACTGATCCATAATTGTAAGAGAATTAAAGCTATGTTAAGCTCACTTATAGATTTTACAATTTCAAATGTAGTTAAGGAAGAGGCTAAAATAAAAAGCTAAAACCAAATCCATTTCATATCCTAGGTAGTGAAACTATAGCATGGAAGAGAGAAAACCACATATGGCTTAAGGGAAGAGCCATACAATATTTCTAAACCCATTTTCATGCTTCCAATTGTATTTTAGGCATATAAAAGAGACTTAGCAAATGTCAATCTCTCCCAAAAAAACAAATTAAAGCATGTAAAGAAAGGGAAAATTTGCAAATAGGTTAGGATTTGAGCCACACAACATTCTTAAACCCATTTCCATGCTTCCAATTATATTTTAGGCATATAAAAGAGACTTAGCAAATGTCAATCCCTCCAAAACAGTAAATTGAAGCATGTAAAGAAAAAGAAAATTTGCAAATAGGTTGGAGTTTGAGCCACACAACATTCCTAAACCCATTTCCATGCTTCCAATTGTATTTTAGGCATATAAAAGAGACTTAGCAAATGTCAATCCCTCCCAAACAGCAAATTGAAGCATGCAAATAAAAGGAAAATTTGCTAATAGCCTAGGGTTTGAGCCACACAACATTCCTAAACCCATTTCAATGCTTACAATTGTATTTTAGGCATAAAAAAGAGACTTAGCAAGTGTCAATCCCTCCCAAACAGCAAATTGAGGTGTGAAAAGAAAAGTAAAATTTGCAAATAAGTTAGGGTTTGAGCCATACATCATCTCAAACCCTTCTTTCAAACCTTAACCTTATTTTAAACATGTAAGAGAGGTTTAACAAATGCTATTTCACCAAAAAGAAACTATTTCAGCAAAACTAAAGATATAAAACCCATAAATAATATAATCAATATAAAGCTTGGGTCATACATCATCCCAAACTTTAGGATCAAATATCATCATTCTAAAGAGAGATCCATCAAACCCTAATCTCCAAAGAAAGCCGAAATGCATAAAATACACTTAGAGTTAGATAGAGACGACCTGGAGAGTTCGATTGCTAAAGAGGAAGGGACGAAAGGGGTTTCGGCTAGCTAGGGTTTGGTCGATCTGCACTCGGGCTAGGCTAGGGCTCACGAGGGACGAACAAGAACCACACAAAAGGGAAGTTCGAACGAACGGGAGCCTTCGTTCGGCTTGCACGAACGAGAAATAGAGAAACGGACAGAGCGAGAGAGGGATTTCCGGAGGAGAACGAGGGATAGGCGCGCTCGGGAGAAAACGAAGGTCGCATGAATATGGCCTCGGTTTATCCCTTGCTCAGGTATTAGGGCAGCCAAAGTCTTCGATTGATTGTTCGAACAGTGCCTAATAGGATTAATTGAGCGGCAATTAGGAGTGGAGAAGTGGGCGGCCGGATTAGGAGATCTAGTGGCTATTAGCTGTTTAATTACGAAGCAATCGGATAATAACATTATAATTAATATTTTCACGTCAATAATTATAAAATTATTTTGCGTGACAAACCATATCAATATGGGTATCAATTTTAGATATTTTTGTTGTATCGAACGCAACGGCGAAGTCGATTTCGCAATTGGAGGTTATTTGGACCATGTCGGTGATGTTTTGAGTAAAATCAGGCTTAATTTTCACGTAATTTCATTTGGAATTAATTTTAATTGACTGATCGCTTATTAATTGATCCAATAATATTCTTTTAATTATCTTTGATATCTTAAACGCAATTACGAAGTCGATTTCTTAAATTGAGGCAATTTTTACCAAATACAATTGCAATTAAGAATTTTAATTTTCCAGCGTTTGCTTTGCTTTTCATAAATTTCACCAATATTGCTTAATTCAAATTATGGAATGTATGTGTAGTCAACATATATCAAAATTTTAATAAATTTTGGTAGTAATAAATCACTCTGGTTGAAATTGTGATTTAAATCTTATCAACTCTGCTTATAAGCTAGTAGAGGAACGGGCCTATGATCTATTATGATTTAAAAAAAAATTATGATTGACAATTTTACAGACCTTATCAACTCTAACTTGAATATAGATAATCGGGTCTCAGATTTACATTTTTATGAGTTTAGATTTTAAATGATTTAATATTCAAAATTTCATAAATTTTGATGATAAAAATCCCTCTACTTGAAATCTACGATCAATATAACCATCATTGGGGTGACAGTCAAAGATAATCATCCCGCAATTACATAATAGAATTAGCTTCTCAAAGATTCCCTCTAAGAGAGAATGTTATAGAATTATCAATAAGTTTTGTTAACTCAAACCCAGTCTGAAGACCCAACTAGGAATTAACCCACAAAGTATTTTCAAATACTAGAATTAGGTATTTAATACATGTGTTGGTGCCTATGCAAGTTGCAAGATTAGTTATAACTCATTTTACTTTCTTATTATTGAAATTTCATCGATCATTTATGAGGAGAAAATCTTCATTATTTTCAACCTTCAACTTAGGAGAGTTTAGTGACACATAATCATTGACATATGTAAAATTGGTGTTGATAGAAATTTTGCATGCATGCAACATAAGATCAATATTATAATCGAAATATTTCTAAATATTATTTGAAATTATATCCTCTCTTAAGTTTGTCATGATTTTTCAACAAAATATGCTTATTGAAGAATATCTAGACGCACATCTTAATTGAGAAGTATGTTGTTCAGTTTACCTTTTCAACATTAATGCAAGGAAGTTTGTAGAAAAAAGGCCAAGTGATGTCCTTAGAATTTTACAAAATATTTGTATACAGAAATCTCCAAAGCATTGTCCCATGACAAATGCACAACTTTCTTCTTTAGTTTATTTGTATATGTTTGGTGCAATAAGCTCAAGCTTGAAGTAACCCTGCAATGTCCGTCGATTTGTCTCTTTTTTGAATGCTCACACACATTACAAATTACATAGGTTGAATACAAGGTCACCAGTGTTTGCAAGGATTCAAATCAAAGTCTCTATTAATGACTTCGTCCACTTATAAATTAGGATTGCAGATCCGGTGGCAGTTGGACTGAAAATAATGTTTAACTTCACGTGAACCTCGCATTCATTCAAAGTTCAAAAATTTATGTTCAGCTTTTATTGTTAAGTGGTGAAATTTCAAAATGATCTCTTTCCTATGCACTAAGGTGGGTTGCTGGTTGGGCGGTGCATTTATCAATCGATCTCAAGTTTATCTATTCATTTCTCAAAAGCAGCAAGGTATATTTTATATGATTTAAATATCATTCAGTGAATCCCAAAGAGCATCTTTCTTCAATAATAAAGAGAGAGGACTAATTCAGTTCATTTCATCCAAATCTATTCAATTCCCTAAGTGTTCTAAAATTCCTAAGTATAGAGAAGTTATGTTGGTCGCTCAAGAGAGAATATTCAAGTCAGTTTCAAGTCCCCTGTAATTGTTGCTCAAGCTCTAGTCTTTTGAATTAATTCTCATGTTGAAGTTCAAGGGTTTTATCATGTGACTTTAATCTTCGATTCAATGCTTAGTTCAAGTTCAGTTTAAGTTGATTTTGATTAAAAGTGACACCTTTATTTAGTCTTATTCAAGTCCTTTGTTATTGCATGGTTCAGCAGCATTTCTATTTAATATTGTGCTCTTTTTTCAGAACTTCTAACTATTTTAGAATAACCCTAAACTCAAAATTACATTTAAAACAGAATATAACAGAAAATGATTAAAAAACTAAATAAAGCAAAAACGTTTAAAAAAAGACAAACAAAAGAAATGCAAAGATAGGTTATCAGTGAGAAGAGCAGTGGCAACAGTAGCATTCAAATGCAAGTGTGAGCAACATCAAGTGCAATTGCAACATGCAACTGCGAGTTGGCATATGTGCCGTTCTCAATTCTGTTTGTTTTAGGTTTAGGTGTAGATAAATAATAGACTTTTAATTTATAAATTAAAATTTTAGATTTACCTAAACACTATGTTCTGAGATTGCACCTCTTACAAATTACTTGAATGCTCGCCTAAGGCATACACCTCATCAGGCCAAGTTGAGGCATACACTTAAATAACTTTTTTTTGTAAACTTCTGCTGAGGAACATCCATTATCGCATAATCTTGAATAATGATTTGAGCGAAGTAGCAGCAATATTAATTTAGATGTATCTGTTCTAATTTAAAATCGAAAGTAGAAAGAATAAAATATTTTAATATATATTTCGGCAAAGGCTATACTTAAATCAATGGTGATGCTGCCACTAATAATAATAATGCAACCAAATCGGCAAAGAGAAGCAGTACCTTTAATGGACTAATTGCTGTATTTTCCTTACGATGATCCATCTGTGTTTTCTTTAATCTAGCTGCAAGAAGCATGCACTGAAATCGGTGCATGGCAGAAGGAACAAAGGCAAACGTCCGTAGAGTGTTTGTAGAGATAGGTGACATCAAAACAATACAAAGTTCTGCAGGCAATTCAACAACCTTTTGGCCTGATACTGAATATAGAAGTAAAGATTGATTAAGAAAGAAGATACAGAGTATAAGAAGCCAATAAACTAGGTATGGCACAATTAAGCTTAGAAAGTAAAAGCTGAGTGATATAATAGGGTAGAGATGGATATAGCCAAAAAAATTAAAATTTTTAAAAAAAAACACTAAATATACAGATGAATTCTTAAACTAGAAAAGATAAAACAAACATACATTATCATAAGAAATAATAAGAAATAAGTATACAAGTTTATAAATGTAAATAACAAACTTAGTTGCATTTACATGAAGATTTTTTTTTTATTTTTAGAGGTTGTTTGTAATGAAGGATCTTATTTGAGTGTTAATATTGATCAAAGATATTATCATCCTGGCAGATGTTACTTATCAAAAAATGTTTGTTCCTTTTTGTAGTCCAACTTAATTGCACGGCCAAAGTTAATCAAATAGCCAAAATTTTGATCACGTATTAATGGATCGTTCAACATATCAGTTTGTCAGCGTGGATACTAGTATGCTTGCTGCTGAAGTTTGATGTGTTTAGAATATTTTCTTTGATTTTCTATGAAAATATAAGAGGTAATTTAACATTAGGCATGCTGTAAATAATACTGATTTATTTTCTGATGGAATTTTTTGAGTCCATGGAAAATTTTTATTCATACAATTTGATAGTGTGATGTTTATGTAGTAATCTTAAAATTCTCGCCAGCACAAGCCACATTCAATTGAACTGTTTTTCTATTCTACTTCAACAAACTTTTCTTTTTCACGTCCCTTTTTTGTTTAAAATTTAAATTAAACCAAAGCTCATGGAACTAAGCGCCAGTCACAAGGGTATGCTACGAAAAATACAAACAATCGAAGAATCTTAACTAACGTAACTACGGGTGCTGAGTAACATTCATTCGATCCGAATGAGATGCTCTGTTATGATCATAAGATTTTCGAATCTAATTTCATATTGTTAGCTTAAAATCTTGTAGGATGATCAAAACCTAGCATCAGTCTATGATTCCATCTTCAATAGATTCAACACTACTTCCCGTATGACATTTTAATAGTAATTTAACATTTTGAAGACCCAACAAAATTCCTTCATAATTTATTATGTATCCAAAAAAAAAAAGTAACACTCCACAACCAAAATTTACAATTTGAAAATATTACAAATAATTGATTATGTTTTCAACAAATTGTATATTGTCAAATATTTAGCATGATCTATCTGACTTAGATTATAATAAAATATTATCAATGAATATAATTTCAAACTAATCAATATATTGCTTCAAAATTCAGTTCATCATACTATAAAATACATGTGCATTTATTAAACCAAAAGCATTACTAGATAATCAAAAACATTATATCTAGTTCCAAAAGCTGCATTTATTATCTAATTTCTTAACTCTATTTTAATGATATCCTAATCTCAAATTAATTATAAAGAATTAACAGCACTTTTCAATTGATTAAATAAATCATTAATTCTTGACAATAGGTATTTGTTCTTATTTTTTACTTCATTTAATTTGTTATTTTGTAGAGTGTGGTTTTATTTCTAGAGCGAGGAACTAGAATGAGAGATATTGGCTTCAAGAATAGAGGAGGTAGCGCCTCGGCACCAGAAGAACAGCGTCATGGCACTGGATTTGCATCAAGGAAACAGAAAAGACGGCGCCTCAATGCTTCAGAGCAGCACTAGGATTAGGATACCAAAGACAGAATAATAGAGAGGCCACGTCTTGGCACTACAGAGCAACACCACGACACTTGAACCCGTGCAAAAAAGCCTATAGGACAGCGACACCAGAGCCTAAGTGCCAGAGTGATGGTGTCACGGCGCTACGAGTCAAGAGACTTCATATTTAGGCAATTTTTAGAACTTTTTGTCTAATTCTCTAATTCTCTTATGTGTGAGAGTGAAGAGAGTGTCCTAGAGTTACTGAACAATGGAGAAGCTCCAAAAAAGTGTAATATGTACAATTCCCTTGATTTTTTCCTTTTCATAGTGGATTTCTTAGTGATGTGACTCCATGATTTTTTTCTCATTCTTGAGGGTTTTTTTATGGTTAAATCTGGTGCCTTTTGTGTGATTTCTTTTGCTTTGATTTTATTTGTTCCGAGTAAGCTCTAAAACACTCGAACTGATTTTCCTGCATTCTATGATTTAACTCTCCCAACCCCAACATAACTATCTTTAATAAAAACACTTCTCATAGATCCATCTTTCTTTTTAAAAACACACACAACTACAATCCAAAATTAATTAATTGGGTTTATGAACCCCTTATCCATCAATTCATGAAACTCACATTTCAATTCATGCAACTTTTTAGGAGCAATTATGTAAAAAAAGAATGATCTTAATTCTTACACCCAATTTAACCAAACAAAATGACATTATTATAGAATGAGAACCAAACAGTCATAGATCTCATCAAATCATTTATTTAATGTTATTCAATGCACTTAACAAACAAAATTTATTTTTACTGTGCAAACTCTCAACAAAATGCCTACAAGTGCAATCAAAAGTCTTAAACTCTTAGATCTGATCCTTTACATCAGAGATAGCATTGACAAGGCCTATAATATAATGATTTTTTTAGATAAATTTAACCCATATACAAACCACGAAAGAGATCCTCCGCAATTAAATAAGTGGAGTCAATGACATCCAAAGTAATAAAACATAGTAATTCGAATACCCCATGATTGGCGTGGAAAAACACCTTGAAATCTCCGCAAATCTGGAGAGAGAGTTTGTTCTTCAGAGAGATTTAAATTCTAGATTTCATGTTAGGGTTTATTTTGATCTAGGTTCTACTTCCTATGAATGCAAACATTCATAATTAATTATCTCTCTTACCGCAATAGGAGAGCACTCTCTATTAAGGTTGAAAATAACCATTAATCCCCAGTGTAAATCAATGCTTACTGGTGTAACGTGTATGACTGTCTAAAAAGAAAATTCAGGGTAATCCCAATCAAGATCCCATGATTTCGTCATCCCAGAACTATCGTTATTCTAGCCTACTAACATCAGAGGGCTATTAGTCGTAATATCCAGGGAGTCTGGTTAGCAGCAATATGTTGTCTCGTCTTAGATATCCCTAGTAGACTAAAATTGAGATGTAGGTTTTATTGTGCAAGTGTTTATTAAATTATTTAAACTAAACTTAACTTATAAGTCTATCCAATATTTCAATTTTATGGAATCGCATTGCAAAACATACATAGAGCTTACATCCATTGGAATAACATGATTTGAGTGATTAAAGTCTGCACGCATAAAACATAGCTTACATTCATTGGAATGCTATAATTTTAGGGAAGTTCGCATGATGAACAATTGATTGGACTTACATCCATTGGAATGCCAGTTTGAATGTAATTCATTTTATTAACATATGTTGGTGTCATGATTTATGTGAACACATATTAGACTTACATCTATTAGAAAGTCAAAGTTTAAATATTAATGGCACGTATGTTGGACTTACATCCATTAGAAGGCCTAATTTTGTGAAGTGAAGTTCACATGGAGAACAAGTGATTGGATTTTATATCCCTTTGAAATGCCATTTGGACTGAGGTTCGTATTGCGAATAAGTGACTGGATTGACATCCTTTTGAAATGTCAGGTTTAATATTGATTAAAGTTTGTCTGGCATACAAATATTGGACTTACATCTATTGGAATGTTGTTGTTTTGGAGTGATGTTTGCATTGCAAACATAGGCTAGACTTACATCTATTAGAATGTTGTTAGATTGTATTGTACATCACTTTGGAATGTCATAATTTTAGTTGTAGAGGTCACATTTCTCAACTTAAAAGATGAATTCATATCAAAGAAAATTTTCTACTAACATTTAACTAGCATACACATTGAATGATTGAACACTAGATAATTATTTTTCTTACATACAAGCATTTATGTTTATTGTGTATTAATGTCCAGTAGTTATTCAACCTCTGCACTTATAGCTAGCATTGCCTATGATTATTGATACTCATATCAATTCAAATGAACAACGCATCATATTATTTTCTTTTCCCTTGTAGTTTGAACTATGCATTGAACTAATTTATCACATTGAACTTTATGTCTCAGCAAATATTACGAAGGTTTAAAACTTCAAAGTCCAGCAACAATACTCGAGTAACCTAAAATTAAAAACAATTTACTCTGATACCTCCACTTCGGCAGTTCTATTGTTACCTATATTAACACATATTAAGTAAAGAGCTAACGTGAAAACAACTAAATTGCTTCATCAAGGATGTAATTTCAAGAATATTCAAGACTAATAATTTGGTTATGTTTACTCTATACCTTTTCTTTGCAAAAGGACCTGAGAAGAAAGTTTTGCACGTTATAAAGCCTCCTGGCAGCAAGCAAAGGTCCGCCTTTAGCCTTCAACCTGAGAGCATGGCTGATGAGAAAAACAAATCCACAAAAAAAAAAGAAAAATATAAGATTTTAGAGATCTCAACATCAACGATGCAAATGCCCACAGAAAACATTCAAGAACAATAAATAGATTATGAGTATGGAAATACTTCTTATACGTAGTGATCTCTCCATTTCTCAACTTAAAAGATGAATTCATATCCATTTCATCCAGAATACCAGTGACGCAATAAATATATCCATTGTGAGGTGTATAGACAACGGAGTGATGCAACATACAACGGCAAATGCAGCCATTTTTTATATGTATCAACTGACCCACAATTTTTGTAGAACAGCAGTGTTCAAGGTGCTGCATTCTATCCTCTACAGAGAAAGTAGGTGAATCAACACAGGCCCAGTCAACGCCTCCAATGACTGAGGGAATGAGTAAATAAACAACTGCTTCAGATGGATCCTCCATACATATATGAAGTGCATTCAAGAATTTATCATAATCTTCGTGAATCAGTAGACTGAGAACAGAAACCTGAAACCTTCGAGCTCTAAAGACCTGGACCCACAAAAAACAAATGCAAAGTTAAAATATAATTTTCTAAGCATACATAAGCACCGCAAGTGTCAAGTTATAATCCAATCATACAAGAAAGGCTCAACCAGGCTACTGCTCAAACAAACTCTCAAGGCATTAACAGGGTCAAACAAGCACAGGTGGAAAGAGGATTTAATGAATCACATTAACAATTTGTTGGAAAAATATCTTACCTGGTCACGATCAAGATGAATATTACCAAAATAATCAACTTGTACATGGAGAGAACCTCTGGAAGTCTCCAAATTGAAGGAATTAGAACTAAAATCAGATCCTAGATCACACTTGACAACAAGGAAAATTTCACCCTTAAAATTTTCAAAGTCAACAGAATTCATGGAAATCTTGTAGCAGTGATACAGTCCAACACTACAAAATGATGACCATGAACTCACTCGCCAGGAAAATAGTTATCTTCTTCATATTTGCATGATTGGTCCCGAGTAAAATAAATGACAAAATGTTATAAAAATGGTGCATAACCAATTAATATATCACAAATAAAATGAAAAGAATTGCATGTCCATAATAGACAGTAAGTCATGCGGACAAAAAAAAATACATGAATTGAAAATTTTCTAAAACATTCAGCTTACCTCCAATGTTATCATCTTCTGTCGTCTCATCAATCACAGGTATAAGATAATCAGATAAAGCATCAATTTGATGCAGCTTCTTGCATGCCTCAAGACATGCAATTTGCCTTACAATGCCACATGTACCCTCAACTTTAACAGTTTGCAGAGGACTGCTTTTTGGAAGGTGCAAAGTGCATGTGCTTGAAAACTCGTCAATTTCAAAACGAGGGTATGGTTTGAAATACCTAAGATAGCACTAAAACGGTAATGTTAAAACAGTCCATTATAAACAATTAACTAACAAAACAATGGTAACCTATAAATATAGTAATAACTAATTGCACGAGTATAGAATGATTAAGAATGAAAAGAAAAACACACCCATCTGCAGGGAGTCTTGAACAATAAAAGTATATCAGTGCTACACTGGAGTTCACATTAACAACAGCTCCTGTAGTCTCAACACGGTATGAGTTATTTTCAATGCCCTTCAGAGATTTACAAGGAAGTGGGGCCAGCCGAAGAGCTTCCTCTCGCATAATATCTCCACTGTTTAAAAATCTTTCTACTTGTAAAAGTGTATGCGAATCATCACTGTTTAAAACAATAACATGAAACATTAAAAAAAAGTGTTTATCCCATAAAAGAAAAGATTTAGAAAGACTAAGCACATTCAAGCAGATTTCCCCCAATATTTGAATGGCCTCCACATTCATTCCATAAGTTATATCGAGCACGCATGACAAAATGACGGACAAAGATAGTGGCATCGTGCACATAGAGTTTGAAACACTTCAACTGCGATCAACGTCACTCATGAGGGTCTGTTTAGTGCAACAGCAGCAGCCTGAAAAAGCATTGGTGGAGCTGATGCAGAAGAAGCTACTGTCGAAAAAACTACAATGAATATTATATTTTTTTATTATTTTTAAAAGAAAATCAAATCGTAACTTTCTGACATCCACCGCACTCTACTAGGTTAAATTAAAAAACATTATTTTTTTATAATAGCTTCTTCAAAACGTAGCTAAAACCCAATTTCTCATATGCCACCTGCGGTACGGTTTAGACTGCACAGCAAGAAGAAAGCTACCTCAAACATAGCATCAATCGTTGCTCATTCCACAAAATGGACTTAGCCAACAAATCTTAAATACTGCAATTGATTAAGAAGGATATCTAATTTAACTAGCATGTCACAAAATGAAAAAGAGAGAAATTCACTCAAAATCATCCAGAACATTGTGTATTCCAATTTTCAAAACTAAGTTTTGATACGATGAGGAAATCCCTTTATATGCATGAACATTTTAGTGTAGGTATTAACAACTCATACACACTTTTTTAAGCATCATGAGTTAAAGACACATACATGTCATCTCGGTGTAATGGGAAGGCTCTGTCATTTCAACATTTCTTTTATACATGTACTAAAGTTTCATGCATGCTTGGTGGGTTTGAATACCTAAGATCAGATGTATCAAATACCGACTATGCACAATTTTTTTAACATGATAGGAAGGCCCAACATTCAAGCAAGATGCTAAGAGACTACGGAAATTTCAACTAAATGAAATTGCAAAGAACTTAAAAAGACAAAATAAAAGGGGTCTTTTAAATAAGAAAATAAAGATAAAATAAAAAACAGGATTACAAAATAATTCATTAAGTTGTAATCATTCTTACTCATAAAATTCTTAACTTTGGAAATGAATTTTTTTTTTTAAGGGTTAAAAGTTGGCTCATCCATTAGTCAAAAGTACTAATATGCCAAAAAAACAAAGAAAAACAACAAAAGAATAAACGGGAAACCAGATTGGACTGACTTTTTCAATTTAACAAAAAAATTATGTACAACGGAAACGGACATAGATTCATAAGGGGAACCTAAATTTAAAAGAAAACAGTTAAAAAAAAGAAATTGCATAGCAAATTAACATTACCTTCTAACGATAATTAGATAGTCAGAGCCCTGCATTCGAGCACGGCCACGGGATTGTATGAAACTACACACATTTGCAGCTGGATCAAATCTCACAACCAAATTACAACTCTGTACATCTAGCCCTTCCTCAAGAATCTGAGTAGCAACAATAACATTCACCTGTGCTAAAAATAATCAAAGATTAATAGCGTTCCATTACTAACGAACTTCAAAATAAGAAACATCAGGGGAGAGTTAAAGCTCACTTTTCCATCCTTAAAAGCATCTACAATACCCATTTGTTGGTTCCTGGTTTGAGATTGCAAGCCACAACGGTTTCCAGCCATGTACTGGATTCCCCATCCCGAAAATTCTTTTAGTTGGCTTAAGAGACACTGAAGAACGATTGCTGTAACAACTCTTTCAACAAATACAATGCATCTCAAGTTTTGAACCATCCTGACAACAATTGCAACCTTTAAAGTAATTCAAAAAAAAAAACATCTAAATGTTGTTTGACACATACATAATTGAAGACAGTAGAGGAAAAAGAAACAAATGAGTATTTTCAGTTTTCCATGCAACTACAAACCCAGTCAAAAAAATATTTGAAACAAAATCTCGGAGGATAAAGATTAAGAAACGAAATACACGTGAAAAAAGGATAGAAACCAGAATTGAAGGCGAATAGAAAAAGTGTATTAGATACGACATAGAAATTAGCAATCAATTCAAAATAGGAAAGAAAAAAGTTTAGCATTAAAACAGCTACAAGGCAAGACAGTACTGAACAAATAATCAAGTAAACAGATTCCTATCATTTTTTTTTTCTTTTGTAAAGAGCTAGTAATCTCTGGGGCTCCAACAAAATAACCCTTTAAAGGTTCTAGAATGGTTTTTGTTTGCAACCAAAAAAAAAAGAGAGAGACAAAGGGAGGGATAACCAAACCCTAAAATCAAATCTAATTGCTTAGGAAAAATAACTTGAAATCTCCGTCATCTAGGATGTTGGAGAGTTCATTCGTGAGGATTGATTTTATTCAATCAGATTTCCCTCATTATTATGTTAGGGTTTATTGAGATCTGAGTCATACTTCTTATGAATGCAAGTATCCATAGTTAATTACCCCTCTTACCACAATAAGAGGATACTCTCAATTCAAGTTGGATTTAAGTATTAGCCTCGATGTGAATCGGTGCTTAATGATATTGTGTGAATGATTATCTGGGGTAAAAAAAAATAATCATGGTCACGATCACATAATTCCATCATCTCGATACTTCTATTATTTCAACCTACCAATATCAAAATGCTATTAGCCACAATGTCCAGGAGACCTAATTAGCAACCATGGGTTACCTCATCTCGGGAATCCCGGATAGACAAGAGTTATTGTACAAGTGTTTATTGAATTAATATAAACTTACTTTATAAGTTTGATCGATCATTTAGTCTTATGACTTCATTTTTAGACAACATAATTTTGCCTTTTAGACAAAACGATTTGCGAACTTTATGATATAAGTAGGGTTTGTCATTATTAATGTCATATTATCAAAACTTATAACCTTCGAAAAATCCTAAATTAAAAAGGGTTCATCCTAAACCCTAAATGTGGAGTCCGCGGGCAATGGTTGAGCTTACATCCATTGGAATACCAATTTTTAAATGTAGAGTCTATTTTACAAACATATATTGGACTTAAATCTTTTAAAAAACCTTTATTAAATATGAAACTTCATTTTTATAAAGATATTGGACTTGTATACATTGGAAGGCCAATGTGTAAATATGGTGTTTGTTTAACAAATAAAAATTGGGTTTACATCCATTGGAATGATAATTTTTAAAAGTGTGGTCCAGTTTGTAGACAAAGAATGGGCATAAATCTATTGGAATGCTGATATTTGAAGTTAGGTCTATTTTACAAACAAAATTTGGATTTACATCCGTTTATATACAGAGTTCATTTTATGAAAAACAACTAAGCTTACATCGCTTAACATATATTGGGCTCACATCCATCTGAATATTGTGAAATATGAAATTTCATTTTTATGTAAATATATTGAACTTATATCCATTTCAAGGCCAATATTACAAATGAAGTATGTCTTACAAGCATAGATTAGACTTATGTTAATTAGAAGGGCGGTGCTCAACATGAAATTCATCTTGCTGATAAAATTTGGGATTTACATCCACTGGAAAACCAAATTTTAAATCAAGTAAATTATCACCCCCTTTTTCTCCCACAAAAAACAATAAATATAAAGATCATGAATTTAAGATTTAAATTGGGGATTTAAACAAAAATAATTAGCAATCTAAATGAATTTAACACACTAACAAATATAGAATAAATTCACTCATATGACGAATTTTATAAAATTTAATAATTGTCAAATATTCAATCGATCGAACACAATGTGTCAAAAATCCAAACGCAATTTGATTATTCACTAAAATCATCGAATAACCTAACAATCTTAAGTTGTTTTGATCATAAAATAAATTACATTTAATAATTGGTATTCCGATGGATGAAAGCCCAATTTATGTTTATAAAGCAAACACTACATTTAAACATTAGCCTTCTAATAAATATATGCTCAGCCATTGCCAAAATTTTATCTGCAAGATGGACTTCATGTTGAACATCACCCTTCTAATAGTTTGGTAATAAGATGCTGATAATCTTCCGTTTAGCCCAATGAACATAAAGCATGGAAAACCATGTTTCTGTTTGATACCGTGCTTACATTTATGTTTTTTTGTTTTTTTGTTTTTTTTTTTTAATGAAATGAAGTGATGCATACAGAGATAAACAAGCCTATTGCTTTTTCATGGTTATGTTGTTGTAGAGGAAGCGCTTATTAAGGTGTTTCCCATGAACATTTACAGCACACAAAAAATGATATGTGAGAAAATAGACAAAAAAATCACAAACACAAAACATGTTAAGTTTATTGGTTTAGTAAGACCCTCTTATGTCCACTATTGAAATAAGATTAAATACTTAACTAAGCTTTTAAAAGAATACATCAATGATCTCTTGGTGGATCCAAAAAATTTATGCCCCGGCTCTCCCAAATTGTTTGAGAGACTTACAACTATTTTGAAATATCAAATTTCTATTTTTCAAACTTAAATTCAAATTATCAACATATCACGCCCTCAAGTGAGTACCCTACCCATAAAATAAGAGTTGTAAATCCCACTCTGCAAGTCTTATCCTTCACATCATAAGCATTGGTGTCGACAAGACTTACATTAAAGAATGAATTTAAAATTTGCACACTCAATCTGATCCCATAAACTCATATTATTGTAGACTAGAAATCAAACATTTAGCAGCAAATTTCTCTCTCTCTCTCTCTATATATATAATCTTTTGTATACATACAACCTTGAATGTTAAAAAAAAAAATCATTAATACAAACTCTCAGTATTATAGTTGTAGGCCATAACCACAAGTTAACTCTTAGACTCCATCCTCTACAATCGAGGTAAAGTCGACAGTGTCCATAACACAATGGATTTCTAAAATGATTTCAGATATAAGCAAAATAAGAACTAAATCTTCTACAAAATAAACAATTAGAATTGACAAGGTTCAAACAATAAAATTCAATAATCTAAAATAACTGAATGCTGGCTACATAGAAAATCTCAACCGGAAAAAACCTATATACAAAATAACTCCAAATCACAATTAAATTATGTTTGTTAAATCTCAATAAAATTATAAAAATCCTAAAAATTACAAAATCTAAAAAAAATTCAAGTAAAATTTATCACTTAAAATTAAAGAGTAACAATCTATCTACTCTAAGCACCATTTTTCAAGGTGACATATTTAAGATGTGAGTTCACAAAGAACCAATGTATATGAAATGTATATCTCATAGTCATTCACAAAGATCTTATGTAAAAAAGGACGCGTGACATAAAATTTAACTTAGATGACTTTGTCATCGAATGACACCACAAAAAAGTATAGTTACAAGCCTCTCTAACCAAGTGATGTCATAAAATGACAACATTAAATTACATTCACGATCGAAGCACATAAGTTCCCCAATGGCCTAAATCACCTGACTCATAAATCATAAAGTACACTTGATAGGACATGAAATCATCTGCTGACTAGGACCAACTTAAATTTATCCCCTTAAACATAAAATCACCTAGCTCTACAAAGTCCCCTTAAACGACACAATCGATAGATGCTAGCAAGACTTATTCAAACAAGTTGGATCAACTATCTCGAGTCTAAATAGGTCATAGTCCACAACAATCCAAAATGATTAAATCTTAGGATTTTAATCAAGTTTGCCATCATTTCCCCCTCTTTAAGTTGATGGCAATGAATTAGTTGTTTTTAGAATCAAAAAAATACTACTATGGGATAACTATTTAGCATAGGCCAATTAGCTTTAATCAAAAATTGCCATCGATAAGGGTACTCTAGCATAGGCGATAAATTGAAGAAATATGATAAATTAAACACATACAAATAGTCAAGAGACTATTTTAGGATTTAACAATTATTAAAGATGTAGGTGTTGGACATACAAGTCTATAATTTTTTTATTTCTTTTATTTGGACACATAAATGACACATCCAACACATACCATGCAAGGGCACATGTCCTACATATATCCAATATATCATAAGCTATAATATATATAACTAATTGCATTGTTCATTCATTTAAATAAGCTTCTCTTAATGCACAACTATTTTTAAAATGTGTATCCTCGTGAATGTTAATGGTAATATTCTTTTAACTATTAACAAAATTTTAAATTCTAGTTTGCTTACAAGCTCTCAAACTAATTTTTTCTGCTAAATAGAAATACATTAAGAATTGAAATAGTTTTATAACCAAGAGGCTAAGTTCACAATGTTATAACTCCTAATCTAATGTATGACTCAAGTAAAGCACTGTTTTTAAAAGAATTTTTTACTATCGAACCCAATTTTAAAGCTTCAATCATTTCAGAGTATTAAAGCTCTAATAAACTTCCCCCGTCAAAAACTTTTTCCATTGACTGTCCTCATAATTGCAGAAAAAGCAGGAATCTGTAACAAGCTAAACAGTTGGTCAGTTTTAGTGAAACCTTTTTCAACCAAACTTTGATTAGAAGATTAAAAGTGCCCACCTCTGGTTTTATGACTTTTTGACTCGTGAAAAACGTAAGCTTTCTCTCTTGCAAAAATTAATCACAAGCAGTAAACTGAAATTACTAAATTTGAAAGACAAGTACCTATACTCCGAGAGAGATCGAACAAGACAAGAAACTTTTGCTGTTAAATATACAGCATCTACATCTGCTTTTAAATCGCCACCAATGCACCACCCTAACAAGCCAATAATAAGAGATTATAACGGAGCCCAACTCCAAAAGGTAAATTTAACATATAACACTCTCTAGCCCCACCAATCACATAAATATTTGAATTCTACAAATTTATGAAATAACAAAAAGTAGTTGATATGACCAAAAAAAACAATAATAACAAAAAAGTATACCAGCAGGCACATTTTTTGATAAGAAATTAAACGAATCACTACTGAACTTTTTTATAATGTGTTCACCGATCTTATCATTTTTTTGACCCCAAAAAATAGTAGCTTGGTCTTCATTTGATAGTGATTCAGTAGCCTACAAAAATTGAGAATAAAATCTAAAAACAAATAAAATTCACTTAATTATCAAAAAACAAAAATAGAGATACAAGTCCATCTTACCTTTATAGTTAACCATATGCCCAACTCCTTCAAGCAAAATAAAAAGGTATCACAAAGCTTTGAGATCTTCTTGTTTAAGCTATCAACGGTCGAAGCATCAAACATCAAATCATACAGAGCATCTACATGCTATCAATATAGATGTTATTTAGCCTTATTTCATCTATGTATGCAATGACGGATGAAGCTAAGTAGAAAGAAATTAATCATGAGACCAGGAAAAAAATAACTAATATTAAAAAAATTAAAAAATAGATTCCTGCTACTAAAAATAGCAATAAGAGAAAGACGAGTTTCTAGACAATTCATGCGATGCTTTATAGTCTTTCCAACAGTATAAGATGTGACAAAAAGCATAGTCTTGCTTCCACACTAAGCATTATATAAAACGCAAAACCAATCTATCACCAAAGCCAAATACCTCCTGCCACATCCAGTGGCACCACTGCCGAGATAAGCAAAACTCAAACATCATCATAAAAAAGGTTCACATTCTCGGCAATCAAAGATAACACCAGCAATAAATTCTCATATCTAAAATTCATTTGGGTCAAACTTTTATAAAATTGTGTCACGAAAAAACAAAGATGGATCAGCTTCTCAGAGACTAGAACAGAACTCAGAACCAAGGTGCATGAGCTAGTTCATACTGATATACGGGGGTTGTGCCCCATCACATTCTTGACAGCTAAATGTTCTACATCAAGTTCATAAGAGACTGTTTAAGAAAGTATGGGTTTATTTCAACAAAAATAAATTTGATGAGTATGCTTCTTTGAGAGATTAAACAATTTCAGATAAAAAATCAATTGCCAAAATCAGAGCAGATGAATCATGAGCGAAAAAAAAATGAAAGAATAACATTAACATGCACAACTAAATATTTATGATGTGCAAATAATATTGATCATCATGATGTGATGATGCTCTTTGGGTTGATGGGCAAGAGATGTCACGAGCAAAAAGAAATCTCCACAAAATTAAGACTATAATTAGTAGTGAAGCATAATTGGTGAGGGCTACGGTCTACAGAACTTCAATTGGGAGAAATCATGCTTAGCAGAGAACATGAGTGAGGGCTATTATGCATAGGAGAAATTGGAGCTAACCAACTGTGGGAAACATATACATATGGGAATTGTGACAAAATAAGCTAAATGACTAGAAGTAGATAATAGACGGTGAGAGCGAACACAATTTTATAAAACTTGGTGTATGTATAAGCTAACTGACGGAATTGGGTTTAAGACAGACTATGAATAAGAATCAAGGTTAACAAACAACCCAAACAAAGATGTAATACAAAAATATAATGGATTAGAGAAGAAAAAACACCATATGCACAATTGGAGCGATCCACATACATAAATTGCATCTTACAGAGCACTAGTAACATCATTCATTCAATTATCAATAATAATCATAATGTCATCATGGATCCATATACATAAAAATAAGCCAACAAAGTCAAAATCAAATAGTTTAGTTTAAAATCAAATCCTAATTAAAACCAAGTTAGATCATATCAGAAAAGTTTAAATTCAAAAAAAAATTATCTAAAAGAAGATTGCTGAGCCAAATAAAAGAAATTAGATTAAGAGATCATCTAGGGCAAGCTGCAGGTTTTTGTAAAAGTGCTTGTAAAGTTATTAAAGGAATTTTTTTTCTGAAAAATTCAGACAATACATAGCCACTATAAAAAACAGCTGCCCAATGCAAAAGCTTTTAAAACAAAATAAAAAAGCAATAGCCAAGTGAAAGTATGGCTACAAACTTAAAAGCAAAGCAATGAGAGAGCAGGCCCCAACAGACCCTAAATTAGCCTATAAAGGAGATGAACTAGACCAATTTTTGTCTTTTTTGGCCAGTTTCTATTTATGCCAAATTTCAATTTTTTTATTCCTTTTAAAAAACCTACGAAAATCCATTTTTTCAATTGATTGATTAAACTATTAAATTTTACTGCATCAGAATGAACCTAAAAACAACTTCACCAAAAAATAATTGACTTTGGGAAAACTAGACAATATTTTTCTCCATTTACTAATGGAAAAAGATATATAACTAAATCTGCATTTTTTTTCATATAATCATGTTCTTATATGCAAGTGTATTTCACAGCTTGAATAGAATCTTTTGTTTTGCTCTCAAAATCAAAGATGTTTTGACCACTATATAATGCATATAAAGCACCACACTAACTCTAAATTGAGTATAATTTAAATACAACAACAACAAGCCTTTATCCCACATAATGGGTCGGCAAAACACTACACTAACTCTAAATTGAGTATAATTTAAATAGGTAGCGATTTTTCATTTTGACTACAACTGCCTTTAAATGATCAATTCCCATCAAGATCTATCCAGAAGTTGCCAAATTTTTTGTTTAAGTTAATTTTAGTTAATTTCAGGGGCTTCAATCCAAAACTGTGAAAAATTAAGTTGAAACAACTAAAAGTTGAAATCATCAAAACTCATTTAAAAAAAAAAAAAGAGTTATGATTTCAAAATAATCAAAAAATAATATTTTGAAGAAAAGCTATTTTAATATTTAAAGACTTCATAAAATAAAATTAATTGAAACTAAACATTTAAACCACCATAACTGCCAAAACAAATGAAACAAAACTGCAGCGATGAAGCAAAATTGAAACCAAGTTTAAAAACCTAGAAATCGACACAAGTAATTGGTTGGTAAGTATAGCTTTCGTTGAATTTTTCGTGTGAAATGTTATCGCAATTTTAACCAGGTTTTCAATTTTTGGCATTACCTAGCACCGAGTTCCATTAATACACTATTTTTCCGCATGAACAAGATACCATTTTGCATTCACATAAAGTGTGCACAAAACAAAAGGTATACATGGAAAATATAAAATCACAATATTTTCACTTCTTGTTTGTCCGATCATATATATAAAGCAAAAAATCTGTTCGAAGGCTTTAACATCTTTTTGAATGATATATTTAGCAGCACTACAATCAATTTTTAATAAAAAAATTTTAGTTTAATAGATCATCTTGAAAATTTTGGGATTGATTTTAAGATGGATAACATTTCATTTTTAATAGTAGAACATTTGAATTGAGTATAACTTCGTAAGCGAATCAAACTAATTCTTCTAGATGTTTATGGGAATTTCTTTGTATAAAAATTCAGCCAAAATCAATATTTGAAGCATCTGTTTCAACAATTTTAAAATAAGAACTTATGCAATGTTAGTTTTTTACACAGGTTTTATTTCAGCTACTTTAGTGTGAAGTAAATTCCAAGGCGGAGAAATACAAGTGTTGCATCGGTGGCTAAATTTTTATAAAAAACAAAAACATAATTAAGCACTCCTAAGAAACATTAGGGTAGGTGTTTGTCTAGATAGAAGCTAAGAATTTGTCAGCGAGTTCAATGCTTTTATTTATAAGGGTAATAGTCTAATTGGCAATATGATATCCAAGAAATCTTATTATCTTTTAAAAAATCATTGTTTTTTGTTCAGAAATGACTAGACCATTTTTAAGAGCAAGCCACTTAAAGGTGTATAGATGTTTGAAATGTTCTTCAATTAATTTGGAAAAGATTAAGACATCATCAAAATAAATTAATACATGTTCAAAATAAGGATTGAATATTTCATCCATTATTTTTTAAATTCAGATGGTGCATTATGAGACCAAACAACATGGCAATCCATTATTGACAAAATGAAACTATGAAGACCATTTTATAATGATCTTCTTCTCTAATTTAGGTTTGCCAATAACTAGATTTTAAATCAATTTAAAAAAAGTTAATGGAGTTTAAGTTTCCCTCACTCTTTTTTAGCACTCATGACATAAAATGCATAACCCAAGGTACTATCATTTTCAAATAATGACTTTATTCAATAAATCATTAATTTCATTTTGCAAAGCTCAAGGTGTTTTCTACACATCTAGCATGACCTAGCTTTAATAGGAATATATTTTTCATTAAAAGTATCTTCATATCGTAAACTTACACAATAAATCTTATGATTCCAAAAACTAATAGGATTACCCACACAAATTTGTTGAATTAATTCCTTTCTAAGTATAGAGATTTTTTCTTGAATCAATTTTCTTCTAATTGTTGTTGAATTTTAAAGTATTAATCTCTTCTTTCAGATAATAATTTATACATAGGTTTATTTTTAACTTTGGTTATTTCATTAATAATTATTTCTTTAGGGTTTATTGTAAAGAAGAAGACATGAGATTTATTATATTTTCTAAAATAGATTCAAATGATCAATTTATATAATATATATGATTTCATTAAGGAATAGAGTTCCTAAGATGACATGCATTAAATTTTTGACAAGGAGAAGAAATATAGATATCTTCTTTGCAAATAGCGGCAAAAGAAAATTTGTATTGAATCCGAATATGATTATCACTAGCAAATGTGAGATTTTAAGTGGTTTTTCAAACTAATTGGTTGGTATAATGATCGAAATTAATAAAATCCTAATCAAATCCACCGAAATAGAATTTTCTCTCAGAACAATGGACCATCAAGATAGCAAAATTTAAACACTGCACCATCATTCTAGTGGGGAATCTATTTACAGCAATGGGTTCTACTTTGTGTTGATGGCAATCAATGAGTTATTATTTTTTTGTACACTTTATTCTCACTTTAGCAATCAGGGATCTGTTTTGTACTTAGTTACTTTTTATAGTGGAAGTAATAATGTAGTATTATGTAATATGGTTAAGACCGAAAAATGTGGTGCTATGTAACATGATTAAGACTGAAAATGTAGTATTACGTAATATGGTTAAGTTCATCCTCATATCCAGTTATAAATAGAGACCTAGTTGTAATGTGAAGCAGGTTTTATATATCAAATAGCTTTGGAAACTGTTGTTGTAAGCATTCTTCTAGCATACATACAATAATCAAAGAGATTAAACACAATAGAAAACAGTACTCCCCAGTTACTAGCATTGAGAACGGATTACATTTCGGGCCAAAGTAGTATAAACAATAAGTTATACCAAAAATTTACCTATCTCCAACAATAAATAGAAATCATGAAGAAACAGCTCCATAATGTCAAATTGTTATTTTAATAAAATTCCTAGGAGGAATGGAAACCAAAAATACAGATTAACAAATTGCCAAAAGTATCAACCACAGTGAGATAACAAATGACTCACTGTCTCTTATCAAGTGTGACTAGGTTTTGAAGTTAATAAGAAAAATAGAAGAAGAAAAAATTTAAGACAGACGTACCTTGATTTTAAGGCTTTTAGATGGGCGATAAGATGGCTTATCTTATCTTGAAAGTCCAGATTATTATATAGCTTAATCCTTGCATTAGGAAATGAAATGTACTCTGCCAAAACCGATTCATGTGCAACAGTATAGACCTTTAAAAAGATAACAGCATATGGTTAAGTAAAAATTATAAAACTAAGGAAAAGGCATAAGATCAACTTCAAGCTGATTCAAAGCATGCATTAAGACAAAGTTACTGCAATATTTTCTTTTCTATGCTTTAAACATGTTCTGAAAGAACATCTCAAACATTTTGCTCCAACGAACTCAACAAACAAAAACCTTGGCCAGCATAGGCTGCACCCATACAACCCCAAGCTCCTTCCCACTATGTTGTGAACTTCTTAAATGCCTATAGCACAAATAAAAATTTGTTTTTCAAGAAATGTTTAAGCCTATTTTAATATAAATAAGTAATTTTTTCTTCTTTTAATAAATTTAGTTTTTTATAAGAAGCTTATAAGGTTCAATGACATTTAAACATAAGAGAATAAAGAATAAGTTGCTTTTTACAAAAATAGTGATTGATTAATGGTAAACACGTCTTTAATATTCCATTCAAGTCCTGCTAGTATATTAGAATCTATTATTTTATATTTTATAAATTTTATGCTCTTAGAGGGTAATGAGTCAATAATATTTTTTTAATTTTATTTTGAATTTTATTTTTATATTTGTCATAATTTTTCCGAAAAATATTATGTCTAAGCAAAGATTATCTCCTTGAAAATTTTTATATCCTTTAGCTTGTACTAAGATCTTTATGTGTTTTTCACAGTTACTTATCGCTAGGATTATGGCTGGTACAATATATACTACTATATTATTATTCATATCTACTTCTAGCAAACCAATATGGGCTTCATTAGGCCAACTAAATCTATCATCATACAAACAGATTAAGACTTTTCCTCCTGTCTTCTTTCTGAATTCTCCTGACACTGAATTTCTTCCTGGTTGTATAGTTTGTGCTAATGTTCTAGTCATTCCAGAAAAGGGGATTGTACTTTATCTATCATATTTAAGGAATCTAAATGCCTTTATAGGTTTTCTGATTTTGTTTTGGTTCTACCTAATGATAAGGCTTTAATATTTTTATGATATTGTCTAATTCAGTTTTTATGGTATTCGTTGGTTTAGGAATTTCTATAACCAAAGTTTCAACTATTTTTTTTAAATGACTTTAGTCTATAATAAAGACTACTGAGTAGAGTTATTATGGTATTGTTTTGATGAATTAGTAGCCTATCAATTTTAGAGGAAGCTTCTAGTTCTAAATATAATTCTTGTACTTTTTCTGCAGCTGAATAAGTGGCTGAATAAGAAACTGGTGAAAAATATTCTAGGCCTTTATATCTTATTTCATTCATTACACAGTTTGAAGTTCTTTTATAATCTACAATAATTCTTTCACCTAATCTATTTCTAAATCCACCTGAAATTTATTTAGGTTTATATTTGATTTCATTTGGAGTAATAGATCTTTAAACTGAAGTTCTGATTCCATACGCTTATTAGCTTCTATAAAGCTGATAAAATAGTAATATCTCTTTTGAAGTTAATTCATCTAGTTTTATCATCTGAAGACTTTTGCTTAAGTCTCTTCTTGAGAAGCTTTTACATAATATAATTGTTCTCCTAGGGTTTTAATTAATAAATTCTTCTCTTTAATTTTTCTAGGAAGAGGCTTTGATATTATAACTTCTTTATTGTTGATATTCTAAAGATTCAGCAAGCTTGATTATGAGATCAGTTATGCTATTTAGTTTGGGAACCTCACTGTGTAATATATGATTATAACCAGAAGAAAAGTAGCAATTATGTTTGCTATTTTCTATGGTTATAATTTTCTTAGATTTTTTACTTATCTGTAAATTCAGATAATCTAACCTATTCATACAAATCTTAATCCAAGGATACACTGGCTCTGATACCAAACAGATAGGGAGACATAAAATTCAAAATCTTCTTCACACATTTATCTCACAGTCTAGAGATAGTCCTAGGCCTAGTTCTTTTAAGGCCTCACCCAAACAATTGACACAACTTCCCTTGTAACGGCATCACACGCCTAAGAATGGGTATTATCAAGACGCACTGACTGAACCAGTCTATCAATGACTAGCATAGAGGATCTTACAACGAGGGAGATTGAAAAGGAGGAGGATACTGATATTATCATATTTCTACGAGGGAACAACAAACGGAACATGGGAAGTTATTCAAAAACCTAAGATGCCATTTTTGTTGGATGCAAATGGAGCTTCACTATTCAATATCAATCAAATAGATCATTTGAGAGATGCGAGCATGATTGGTTATAAAAAGAATCACCTAATTTTATGGTATCAAGTATTCTAAAAGTTTTACTCCTATGACTAAGCCCAACAATATTGGGAACCTTCTTCCAATGGAAATCAACCTTGAATGGCCGCTATAAGCTCGGACAATTCAACCCCGAATCTTGTGAGAGGGTTTGTGTTCTAAGTCAAATTTTTAGAAGAGAAATTTGATTAGAGTTAAAATACTAATTAGAGATTTTCCCCTTACTTTGTAAGGACTTTATGATTAGGTTTCTCAAAAGCACAAACACCTATAACTAATTACCCAACCTAATGAACAGAGACAATTGTTGATTAAAAGCTAATTGTCAAATGGTAAGTTCTTAGCTTATAATAACAATAATTTTGATTTTAAAATAAAAAGCATTACCTGCAACATAAGGGGATGATGAAAAGAACAATGATGAACAATATCAAGTTCCAAAAGTTTTGTCATTCTAGGTTGTTGTGGACCTAAGTCTACTTAGTCCGAGGATTTAAATGACCCAACCAGACCAAGATTGTAGGCAACAATGAGCTTGTAAGCCTGAAATAGATATTTATCCAAGGAGATAATTCTAAATCAATCTTAACTAACAGAGATTTCCTTTCTTACTAAGATATGCTTATTTATTTCATGTTATACACCTTTGTAATCACCTATTTCTAGGCCCGGTTTGGGTCATGGAAGCATGGAGTATTCCACTATCCTTGCTCCCTACTCACGTTCTACTTCATTCAGTTATAAACTTAAATCTGTTGGATGTGGTTCTCCATACTGAAAGTCAAAACCAAGGCCTGAACTGATATTTCACACAAGTTTCGAAATTCAGTGAAATTGGAAACAAAATCAAGATGAAAAATTCAAACAAAAAGGCAAGAAATATTCTCAACTAACAATAAGAGAACTGCAATGATAATTTATAAAAGTTAAAATGATTTTTTTTAAATTACTGAAACTATTAACAACCACTTTATCTATATACAAATAAAGAAATGATGTCAATTAACCTTTGAATGCATAAGATTCTCAAGGTCGCTAATTTGCTTGCCGTAGACAGCTGGAGAGCTTGAACCTACCAAAACATTTTGAAAAGGATGGCAGTGAAACAATTATTAATGTAGTTTATAATACCTCATGGAAAAGCACAAAAAAAAAAACAGGAGGACCATAAAAGACTCATATATAAATCAAAGTACCTTTAGTATTTGTCAGCGATGCTGTCATTCCAAATATTCTAGGAATATTAACTGAATTTAACTGTATGTGTCGGTGATAGAACTCCTGTAAGTGCAAAATAAAAAATCTTTCAAGAAAACACCACACTGAACCATCCAAATACCAACTATTAAAAGCACAGTTAATAAAACATGATCAATATATAAAAGCATGATGAGAAATGCTAGAAGTATTGAGAGATTAAGTTGCTACTATTTTAGAAATTTGCAATTCAAGTGCAGATTAATAAAAATTAGAATTAGGAAGCTTACAGTTTCCAACCTCAGATACATCATAATAAATCTGAGACTTCTATCATGAATCATACTAAATCAGAGACTTATTACGCACCAAAAAAAATAATTTGATTAGTTAGTGGTGACCAGGATATGATGCTTCAGAATGAGATTTAAGGAAATTTGGATAACTTTGCTTTTCAAAAAAGCGGGAAACTAACTTTTGGTCATTTTTAGAAAATAGTGAAAATTGTTTGAAAATAGTCAAAAATTGATTTTCAAAAATACCTCCAACAACATCACAACTTTTCAAAATTTCACCAACTGCAATCTCAATAACATGGAATTGCAATATCTAAGAAAATATGAGATCTTAACGAAAGGTTTAAATTAAATTAAACTCTTCACCATTAACCCATGAATAGTGCGTACAACAACCAAGAATACCTTAGGTGAAATGACTAGCTTAAACAACCAAAATAAGTTATTTTCATAATCAATTAAAAAGAAGAGACGTCCTCCAATCAATTTGATGGTTTGAGCTTCAACCCAATCCTTGAGAAACTGTGCTTCAGCAATCAACGTCCTTAAAAAAAATTAATAACAAAAAATAGATTAAGCTGCAGATAAATATGGAATCTTAATTGATGCAATAAGATCATAAGCCAATAATTGATTGTTGTGCTTTTGGAATGACGAGTGCACGAATTAAAGAAGACTAATTTAGGAAGACAGATGTTCAAATATGTATTTATCACATATATTTGTGCATCAAACGAAATCAGTTGTGGGGAAAAATGAAACAAAGGGACAAGATGCAGAACAAGTTAGTGATGGCCTTACCAACATAATACATGCATATGGGTCCTTTCCTCTTGCATGGTGGCATTCATCAAATATTAACAACTTTATCTGGTCTAGCTTAACGAAAGTATGTCGAAGGTTGTTGAGTAAAATCTGAGGTGTCATGACAAAGACCTGCAAGGGAAGTTCAAAATGTTCATCAGATGCAGGTTGAGAAGATACAATACTTTTACGTAAGCATTTCTCCAAGTAGCTGTTAAGTCCATGCATCCATAACAGGAAGGCGTTCATTTAATATGACGAATCCCCTAATTCCATAACAAGCTTATCATCATTACTAGAAAATTTAAATTCACCTTTTAATAGCACGAAGAAAAAAGAACAGTGAAAACAAGAGCGAGAGATGCTCTTTAATAGCACGAAGAAAAAAGAACAGTGAAAACAAGAGCGAGAGATGCTCGAACCTCAAACGTCTCCAACATCTTCACCCAGGTATCGACACCCCAGAAGTCGACCCCCATTTCACCCCAAAATCTGCCCACTTTCAGGTCGGTATGCATTTCCAGCACGTCTGCTTGCTATTTAAAATCAGTTCAAAAATCGATCAAAATAACTCAAAAAGTAACAGAAGAGAAGAAAATGACGTTCAAGATTACTTGCTGAACCAAAACGACGGTTGGCACCAAAAAGACTGCGATGTGTTTAGATGGCTTTCTGATGCAATGAGCGTAGGATCGAAGGAGCATCACAGCAATGAGAGTCTTTCCAGACCCTGTATCCAAGAACACTATTGTATTCTCCTTTTTGCCTTCTCAAGCCCTTCCAGCTGGTAGCTGCTAGGAACCATTACACGGCTCAGACGATACCGAAAACGAGCAGTGAATTAAATAGCAAAAGAATCGTCAGTCGAACCTGCGCGCGAAGCTTTCCGGTTCGAGAGAAGGATCATCTGTGTCTACCAGTTTTCGGAGCTTTCGAAGCTTTCCTTCACCGTCATTACAACGCCCTGACACATCTCCTTTCCCCATTTCGTAGGTTGAAGCAGAGGGAATGGTGGCTTCCATGGGTATATAAACATTAAAAGGCGAGACAGTCACGAGAAAGACTCTTTTTTTTTTTTTTCTGTGCATGAATTAAAGAACTTAATATCAAAATTAATCGCCTTGTTGCTTTAAATAATGCTGATTTTGCATTTTATTTTGGAGGGTTTAGATTTAAAGGTAAATTTTTTAAATATTTAAAATATACAACTTATTTTTTAAAAGAATTTTATTTAATTATCGTATAATTATTAGGTATTGCTATTTTAATATTTAAATTTTAATAGTTATTTATACATCACAGTTAATATCTATTAACTTAATATTATTTTTAATTAATTTAAACATTCGAAAAATATTAGCCATTAGACTATAAATCAACACCAAAAATTTAGATTTTTTTTTTCAAATTTTATCAATTGTTGGGGGCATTATTCTTATATTTCTACTCATTTTATTATTTTTTATAACTCTATAGAAAGAAAAAAGTATGGGCTGATTTAAATAGGAAAATCAATAAAAAAAATTTCATAGTAAAAACTAAAGAAAATAAATATGTGGAAAAGACTATAGCTTTCTTTAAAAAAACACCAATGCATTAAAAAGCATTGATTTACTTGATATCGATATATCAAGGGGTGAAAAAGAAGAAAAGTTTATTTGTTATTGAACATGCATGAAATGTTAAAACCTAGAGAGAGAGAGAGAGAGAGAGAGAGAGATATATATAATATATATATATATATAAAGAGAGAGAGAGAGAGAGAGAGAGAGAGAGAGAGAGATTTGAGCTAATTTAATTATAAATTCACACACACAAATATATATACATGACTAAAGTAAAAAAATCTCTTAGTTGAAAGCATAATCTCTCAACCAGTAGACTAAGGCACCTAGCAGAGAAAGTGGTATTTGTAAATACAATTTTGAAAAAAAATTCTAAATTTTAATAAGCTCGAAATCAAGTCAATTGGCTTAAAGATAGTTGTCTCAAAATTAGTTAGATTTGTCTTAAAACTAACTTGCTATTTGATATATGCATAAATTTATGCATTATTTGTATAATTGCATAAGCTATAAAATGGTGTTTGTACATAAATATTTGCATTTATAATTATAATAATTTTTGAGAATTTATGAACATTCTACATAATTTTTATGTATTTATATATCTAATATCTTAATCTTTATATTTATATATAACACTTCATTGTCATAATCACTTCAAGATATATACATAAAAAAGTGTATTTCATTTTTAAAAAATTAATATTGATGATATTTTTATATAATATTGAAGAGTAGAGTGTTACACCATAAATATTAAAATTTACATGTTATAATAGTAATTTTGGAGAATTTGCATACATTTCATGTAAATTTTATGTATTTATATATCCAATATTTAAAATTTTATATTTATGAATTTAACACTTTATATATATATATATATATATATATATATATATATAAAAGTATATTTCATTTTAAAAAACTATTGATGAAATTTCATATAATATAAAAGAGTTGAGTGTTATACAGTAAATAATAAATTTTAGAAGTTATATAAAATATAAAAATTTGTATAATACGTATATAAATTGCTTGATAATTTATAGTGCGTCTTCATGCATATATTTTGGAAACGCTTACAATGATGATAAGCATTATTACTGATCACCAAATAATATACTATCATGTTCTGATTATCAAATTATATTTTGGTCTCTTAGTTTTATTTTAACTTCGTTTAAGTATGTTTATAGTATTTGAAAGGTTGAAAAGTTCTTTAGTAACCATCTTTTTTTGTTATTACGCATTACAAATATTTTTGTTTTTAAAAAATTTAAACAATTGATTTCTAATAGCCACCATATTTTAATAGCTCTAGTTCTAAAAAAATAGTTTTTCATCATAATATTTTTTAAAAAATAGCCAAAAATTTTGTTGATAAATACATTTGTATTACTTTCTCGCTATTTTCTGAAACACAAAGCAGCAGAAAGCAGTCTCAAACTCACCTTTAATTTAACTTGTTAAAATATTTTTTTTTAAAATAATCTAATTTTAACAAGAAATAAAAAACAATAAACAAAAATATTCTTAAAAACAATATAAAGATAAAAATTGATCCCATATATGCTCTTAGCCTTCGACTCTTAAAAAGAATGGCCAAGTCTCCCACTAACTAATGCATTGGACTACTCCATTGCAAAATTTTTGAAGGGCCATTTACAAAAATAACACATTTATATATTCAACACTTAAGTTTTAATATTTAGATTACCTTAGTATTTAATATAACTTCAAAAATATCACTATTATTAATTTTTTAAAATAAAATATAAATTTTTATGCATACAAAATATTATATATATATATATATATATTATTATTATTATTATTAAGTTATGTGACATGCATTCAAATATTCCATTATGAAAATCACTTTCATCTTAAGAAATGAAGAATGGAATCATTCATAATTCTCTATAAGCAGGACATGAAAGGAGTTCTCACTTAATATGCTTTATCGAACTCACCGCCTCTACTTGTAATGTGAATCTCATCAGTAATCCTTCCACACGGACACCTATACCCAAGGTAGGAAAGTAATTACGATGATGATGCTATAGGATTAATAAAATAATATTTTCTCACACAAGATGAATTGGGTGTTGATACCCATTACAAATAAAAAATAAAAAAATATGCTTTACTGTACTATAAGTCTATAAGTGTCTTAAGAATTGACAGTTTTGATAAAACTTCGCTGCGAAGGCATGCATGAACGGCCACATGCTTTACTTGTTGAAGAAGGAAGGAGGAAAACGCTAAAGCTCTTATTTCCTTTTAGAGTGGTAGGTCACGTCATGTGTGAAAATAGTTTTATTTTCTTTCTTACATTTCAGTTAATTTAATAATAAATTTATAACTTAAGAATTCTTAATTTAAGATCTATTTCACACGGCTATAACTTTGTCAATAAAAAATAGTAGTAGAGTTGCTATAAAAAAAGCTGCGATAATTATTATAAATTTTTTTTTAATTTTTAAAAAGTCAAATTATAGCTTTCTGATCATCACCTTATTTGAAAAGATCAAGTTAAAAAATACAACTTTTCTATTGTGGATTCTTCAAAATGTAATCTAGCCGTAGTTTTTCAAACGCTAAGTGCAATTTGATTCAAACCGTACTATAGATGGAAGCTGCTCTAAATGCGGCCTTAATTGAAAGTACAAGTTTTCAGCCGCTAAGCTATGATGATTTTCACTTGAAAAAGTTATAGAATTAATTAAAAAAATTAAGTATGAAAATATAGCACATACACTTCTTGATGCTTTTTGACAAGTATTACATTTAAGATCTTAAGAGTGCCGATTTTAATAAATTCATAGTCAAATTAAATATGTAAATGAGACAAATTTAACTAACTAAATGGTATCAAATGTGCCGATTTTAACTTTAATCTTTTGAAGTAATAAAATATGTGATGCTTTAGTAAAAATATTTATTAAAAAATGGTATCTAAATTGCATCATTATAGCATATGAATTTAAAAAGTATCATTACAATAATTAAAAAAGTTTATATGATATAATAACAAAAATTAATTAAATAATTATATTTAATTATAACAAGTGTTGTGTCTATTTAAAGTAATTATATGGTGTGATGCTTAGCATTTAAGTGTATATGAATTCAATTTCAAAATTATGTCATTTGCCACACATATGTAATGTCTACATCTTCTCTTAGTTTTTTATTTTATTTTATTTTTTATATTTATTTATATTTTTTATTTTTTATTTTTTATTTTTTATTTACATCTTCTTCTCTTAGTTCAATGTACCTTGCTTTAGCTGAATTTGATCTTTAATAGATAAGCCACTTATAGAGCATACTTTGGTCTTGTGAGGTACTCCATAGGTGGATCCCATGTGAGAAATCATAGATAGAATCTCACCTCCAAACTCTCTTTCTCCCTCTCTCCACTTATTTATCTATCTATCCACCTCCATGAATATGAATATATTACTATTTTCTAAATAACATTAATTTATTCACTTGATTTTAAATTGCCATTTTTCAATCATTTAAAATAAAATTTGCAAATCAAGATCATTCTCCTTAAACTCAAATTATTAAAATATATTTTAAGTACTTCATTTAATTAGTGTGTGTGACTTTGGGGCTAAACAGCATTATTTGAGAACCACTTGTAAAGAAGTGTTCTGGTAGAAATGTCCTATTGCTGAAGTTGTGATTATATTTGAAAAACTCAAATTTAGACTGCGCAAGTTGTTCAGAGAATTAAAATATCCTTATATGTTGAATAATATGAAACAAAATTTTAAAAATAAAATTTCTAATATTTATTTATAGACATAAGTCAACTAATTCACATTAAACGTTTATACATCATATAATACCAAATAATATTAAAATTAAAATTATAAATGCAAAAACTTCTGATTTAAATAAGTAAGAAAGAATAAATTATATGAATAATTTAGTGTTTTAAAAGAAATAGTATATGTAGTTATCATAATAATTAAAATTCTTATCAATTATAATTATCTTATTATCATCTTGACTAATGAAATGCTTAAAAATAACAAAGTCAGAGAACTTAATAGCAACATAATCTTAAATATCCTAAATAAAATCATAATTATTTTTTATTTTATAGAGAAAAAATACTCACCAATGACTTCTGAACTAACAAATTAAGATAGAAATTATTACCTCCATTAAAAAAATATGAATGTCCACCAAATCCCACGCCCAAAACAAGCATCTAATCCCAGTCAAAATGCTATAAGCTTTGCAGGAACAGTTCATCAGATAGGACTCCTGGCACTGGCTCCGATTCAACGAACCAGCATTATGATCAAACAAATTTGGCAGCTTAACTCCCTTCGTGTGATAAAACCCATTCTTCGTGCCATCTCCAGCCACCCCATTTCGCTTGCACTACTGTGGCGTTCTCACACACAATTCCGAAGGCTGCACAAAATCTCTCAAGCAACCGCAGATCGGCAAGTTGTCGATGTTCTCATCGTCGGTGCAAGTGGCGTTGTTCCAGGAGTTGGGTTTTATGAAGCAGGGTGTTTTAGGTAGCACTAAATCGAACCCGCAAGCCGCAGTTTGATCCCCCGGGTCGCAGCTTCACAGCGGCTTCGCGTGAAATTCATAAGTCGTGGGAGGTAAGCTGTGAAACAAACAAATCCTTGTTGTGTTTTACACCGTGACACGAGTTGGCAGCTATCCTAAACGGGCTCTTAAATTTTTAATTATCACTTTAAGATAATTATAATAAAAAAGCCCTTGGTCTTATATATATATATATATATATATATATATATATATATATATATATATATATATATATATATATATATATATATATATATATATATATATATATATATATATGTGTGTGTTGCTAGATTACCAGTTTCAGTAGAGTGAAAATTTTTCACTGATCATGATGATTTTATGCATTTGAATGCTCAAACAAATTTGAATTGTAAGATCTATGTTGAACCTCACAAGACGCTTCGATTTGACTTATAAACACTTCATATTTGAGCTATTTAGGATTTAACCGATATCCCAAAGTTTCCAAGAATATTTTTGATCTCAACGCAACTTCTGATCTTACTTTTAGCATCAAGATTCGTGCGTCGACTAGTAGAGTTTTCAGGGTCATACATATATATATATATATATTCTAGCTATAAATAATTTACTTCAAGTAATAGTTTAAGTATAATAACATGATTGTTTTTCACCTCACTATCCATATGAAAGTACAAAATCTTTTATTTAAATTTCCAACATGTGTGCATAAATATTTACATATTATCATTTGCATTAATGATATTCTTGATTCTAAAACTACTATTTTCTTTTGAGCCTCAAGCAATAAGTAAGTTCAATTAAGATTGGTGTGGATCTCCTTTAAGATGTGATGCAAATCAAGAAATATAATCACCATTTGGTTATTATCATTATTAATTTGATTATAATCTCAATTATTTTATATTTGGGAACATGATCATCTTTAATTCATTTTATCATGATAATGCTATTATCATTATATATATTATATTTTGTTATTTATTTAAATCCTAATAATCATTAACTAATTGATTAGATTCAATATTATATGGATTTATTTAATCATATTCATCTAACTTTATTTTGAAAAAAAAAAATTAATCATAGAAGGTCAATGAAAATATCATTCAACAAAAATATGATTAAATTCAATTAGATTTTATCTTGCTTTTCATATATGTAAACATATATACTAAAAAAAACGGTATTATGCGTTGCATTATCATGTATTTTTATATTTATTATTGAATGTTGAAGCATGGTTTATTTCTAGATCTTCCCATTATATAGGAACTTTATTTCTCTCTCTCTCTCTCTCTCTCTCTCTCTCTCTCTAGATATGTATTGGGCTTAATGAAGATTCACTCAAATTTGTAAGGTCTACGATAAGCTTTATCCTAATGATTTAAGAAAGCAATATTCTTCAAGTTCAATATTTAATTTTATATAGTATGTGATATTGAAGGTTTAAAATCATACATGTAATTTTAGTGAAATAGGAAAAAAAGTTATAGTTGATATGTAATTTAAGGTTATTTGGATATGTTGTCCCATTATGTGATCTACTTATTTACACAAGGCATGATATTTCTATGCATCAAAGTTTTCAAGTGAGTTTAGGAGTAGGATAAAATGGATTTCAGCTCATAAACATGGAGAATGGAAGAAGGGAATTGAAATAAAAAAATAAATCTAGAAGCCATAGTCAACCTTAATGTCTTAGTCCATAATTCACGCGTAAGCCAATCGAATCAAAACTTGCCTTCAATGATCGAGAAAAAGAAAAATATTTTCTTTAGCTCATAATAGTACGAATATAATCATATATATAATGGAAAACTTTGTTTGAGCAAGTGTAGGAGAGGGAGTATATAATTACAATCTTAGTGAGATCAACAGGTGAAGTGGATTGTGGTATTGTTAAGTTGCGGTGCCTAATTTTTGCCCTATAAAGAAAATGTGCTATCTCATGTTCAATTTTAGATAAAAGATTTGAATGTTTTATAGAAGTTATAGAACAATAGTAGTACTTATGATGGGGTTCTGATGAATAATAGTAATTTAATGATAAATAAAGCTTGCTTCTTATCTATACATTAACTTTATACTGACAAAGTAATTTGTTGATCATGACTTAAATATATACATATATATTTCAAATCAATGGCATTTAAACCCTCTTTATTAATTTGATTGAAGTAAGTGATGGAGCAATAACACATATCCTTTACCTCTCCCATGCATTTTCTAGAAAGGATTCAAATTAATGTTTTCTCACTGTTGAAAGCCCCCTTATGATTATTATAGTCAGTGCTTCATTTTATATTTCAGCCCCCCATTATTCCCCCTTTGCTTATCTTCTTCTTTTGCTAGCTCTCTCTCTATCTCTCTCTCTCTCTCTCTCTCTCTCTCTCTCTCTCTCTCTCTCTCTCTCTTTGTCACGACCCAGCCCAGGAGCTTGGAATACCAAGGCGGGAACAGACGGTTGGATGGATAAAAAAAAATATTTCTTAACATTTTCAATCATAAATAAAATCTTCAATCATACAACAGCCACTACAATCCAACAAATGATTTAACAATGTGTCTACATATATATATATATATATATATTAACAAAGTTCATGAGAAATACACTTTAAACATAACTCAATATAATTGACATAATTACCTATCTCCTGAAGTCCCTCTATGGCGATAAACATGATTTTCCTTCTATCAGCCATTTAGTTAGGATGGTTTCCTGAAAAAAATTTAAGCAACTAACAAATGAATATAATTGTATTTCAATTATGTATACTATAAGAAACAAAAGGTAGAACTAGTATGCATGCCAATTTTTTTTGTTATCACTTGTACATAAAAGAAATTTGCTGAAACAATCAAACATATGTGAGGTAGGTATACAAAAATATTTTGTATGAACTTTTACTTTTACATTTATCATTCGTCTCGGAGTCACTGTCAAAATATTTATCAATACTCATCTAAAGGACAAGTAGCCATTACCATTATCATTTGTCAATTTCATTGGCCCTTTTTCATCATTTCGTACACGGGTATATTACGTCCCCAGCCAGTATCATAAAAGAGTGAACTCCACTTTCAACATATACATTCATAGCATACAATTATGCAGCTATGCACATTAATTCATAACTAACAGTAAATTAGTTAACTTTATAACATGATGGCGTGACAATATAATGTAGCATTCAGATTATTATCCAACATAAAGAAACATTAAACTACATCACAATTTATATAAAAGCAGAAAAATCATCACAACTTGCAGTGCAGGAAACAATCATAATCATATAAATATGCATTTCATCACAAGAAATTAAAGACATCTTTATCATAAATGTAAGAACATAATTACCCACTTTAATTTACAGTTTTCTCTTTAATCTCCATTCCTTTAATGCTTCCTTCCTTAATTGAAATTCTTATAGAATCAAATTTTAATTGTTAGAGTGACTTAATATATTTCATTAAATATTTATCATACCCCTTAAAATAATTCTAATTTAATTAACGTACTATAGATAAATTTTATTTTCATTTAGTGTTTAACATTTTCCTTAAAATGATTTTAATATAATTAACAATAATATAACTTAACATAGGTTCAAAGTTTTATTAAATTTGCAATCATACTTCATATGTGAGGGTTTAATACTTAAATTACTTAATTTTGATTCATCATACATATTTCCAACATACATTTTTGGTTGAAATCTATAAACCCTAAGCCAACATTATAAATCCTAAAATAAACTTGAAATAACATTAAAATCAAAGCTAATAACACTAAAATCAAATTTTAATTAAGCCTTTATTTATAAAATTTAATTACTTACCCCTCCTCTCGTTTTTGCCCTAAGACCCGTGCCCGTCGGCTTCTAAGTCACGCACAAACGAAAGGTTCACACACTCCTCCTTCCTCCTCCTGTCGATGCACTAGTAATACAGTGTGAGTCTCCTTTTCTTCTCCCTTCCTCTCTCTCCAAAATCAAGCTCACTTTCTTCTCTCCTGGCTAATCATCGCTAGCTTTTTTTCTTATTACAATCTCTTCCTCTTATAAAAATTTCGTCCTCAAAATTAAATGACATTAATAAAAATGAATATACCTTTAATTAAAGAATTGAGATAAAGTTCGTGATTTCATTTCTTCTCCCATAACTTCGACCATCCATGTTTCCACATTACCATAAAATGAAATTTCCCTATTCCTGAGATGCTTAACATTATAATCTATAATTCTTTCTAGCTCCTCCACAAATGTGAGATCAGGTTGAATATCAATAGGATCAACAATAATCTTGTTGGCTTCATCAAAAATATATTTTCGCAGAAGAGACATATGAAACACATTGTGCACTCCTTGCATATGAGAGGGTAAAACCAATCTATAAGCCACTTTCTCAATTCTTTCTAAGATTTCATATGGACCAATATAGCATGGGCTCAACTTTCTAACTTTGTCAAATTGTTTTATACCTTTCATGTGGCCGACCTTAAGAAATATAAATTCTCCCAGTACAAACTCTACTGGCCGATGTTTAGCATCATAGTATTTTCTCTGTCTATCTTGAACATATTTTAATCTATCATTGATCAATCAGATCTTTTCAGTGGCTTCATCTATTACATCTGCACCAAAGATTCTTCATGCACCTGTCTCCACCCAACAAAGCGGTGTTCTGCATTTTCTTCCATACAATGCTTCATAGGAGCCATACCAATACTTGCTTATTATTCAGGCAAACTCAATCAAAGGCTAATGAATTTTCCAATTTCCCCCAAAATCAAGGATACAAAGTCTGAGCAAATATTCAAGCGTTTGATTTGTTCTTTTCCGACCCACCATAAATTTGAGGATGGAATGCACATCAAAGTAAGCTTCCATCTAAAGCTTGAATTTTTCTCCACAGCCTAGATATAAATCGCCATCTCGACGGATACTATAGATTTTGGCACACTATATATAACTGCACAATTTCATCAACATACTTCCTTAGCTTTTCAACATCATCAGATTGTTTGATAAGTATAAAGTGTGTAGATTAGTCAACCTATCAATAATGACCCAAATAACATCGCAGCCACTTCTGGATCTAGGTAAGCCAACCATAAAATCCATAACAATATCGTTCAATTTCCACTCAGGTATTGGCAAGGGCTATAAAAGTCCACTTGGCTTCTGATGTTCAGCCTTAACCATCTGACATGATTAACATTTATAATAAATTCAAATACACTTCTTTTATTCTTGCCACCAAAATATTTTCTTAAGATCTTGATACATTTTGCTACCGCTTGATGAATTGTATAATTAATAATATGCTTCATGAGATGTCTTTTCTCAAATCTCCAACATCTGAATGCAAACTCTATCACGATACTTCAAGAATCCCTTTTCATCGATTTCAAAATCTTCAGATGACCTTTTACCAAATCAAAATTTTTTGAAAGTCATCATCTGAGGTAAAGCATCTCGCATTGCTCTTTCAAATTTGATTGAATAACCATTTGATTTAACAATGAAACATGATCATCTGTATATTTAATAATTAAAATTTCTAATTTTTTTAAATCTTTAATCAACTCATCCTGTTGAGAGATCAACCAATAAGCATTACCAGATATTTTTCTACTTAAAGCATCAGCAACTACATTTGTCTTTCCTGGATGATATTGAATATCCAAATCATAATCCTTAATGAGTTTCAACCATCTCATTTGCCTTAAATTTAGCTCCTTCTAAGTAAAGTTATATTTTAAGCTTTGATAATCAGTGAAAACTTCACACCTTACTCCATATAAATAATGCCTCCAAATTTTTAATACAAATACTACTACTGTTAGCTCTAGATCATTAGTTGGATAATTCTTTTCATGATTTTTCAATTGCCTTGAAGCATAATTAATCGCTCTTCCATTCTACATAAGTACACATCCCAAGCCTCTTAATGATGCATCACTATAAATTTGAAATCCTTTTATCCCTGATGGAATGGTTAATACTGGTGTAGTCATTAAACAATTCTTCAATTTTTGAAAAGCCTCTTCACACTGATCTGACCATTCAAACTTGACTACTTTCTAAGTTAGCCTCGATAGTGGCATGAAAATCTGTGAAAATCCTTCAGCGAATCTCCTGTAATATCCTACCAACCCTAAGAAACTTTTGACTTCTATGACAGTGGTTGGTCTGGGCCATTTAGCTATTGCTCTGACTTTACTCTGATCCACTAAAACCCCTTCACTACTAATCATGTGCGCCAAAAATATGATGATATTTAACCAAAATTCACACTTTGAAAATTTTGCATATAATTCATTTCTTTCGAGCTTGCAAAATAATCAAGATGGTTTTATGAGCTGCTTCATCTCTGAATAAATTAGAATATCATCTATGAATACAATCACAAATGAATCTAAAAAGGGTTTAAATATTCTATTCATGAGATCCATAAATACAGCTGGAGCATTTGTTAAGCCAAAAGGCATCACCACAAACTCATAGTGTCCATACCTTGTACTGAATGCAGTCTTTGTTATATCTTCTTCTTTGATCTTAAGTTGATGATAACTTGATCTTAAATCAATCTTTGAAAATACTGAAGCTACTTCTAATTGGTCAAAAATATCATCAATTCTTAGCAAGGAATATTTATTCTTCAATGTGAATTTGTTAAGCTCTCTATAATCGATGCATAGCCTTAAGCTCCCATCTTTCTTCTTCACAAATACAGAGCTCTCGAGATGTCCGATAAATCCCTTCTCTAATAATTCTTGTAGCAGATTATTTAACTCTTGTAATTCTTTGATCGCCATTATATATGGTACTTTTGCTACATGTTTTGCACCTTCAATTAAATCAATAAAAAAATATATCTCTTTGACTGGAGGTAAATCTGGTAAATCATCCAGAAAGACTTCTGGATACTCCTTTACTACTGATATATCCTCTAATTTCTTTACCTCTTTAGTAACATCGATAACTTGAGCAAGAAAACCTTCATAGCCTTTTGCTAGCATCTTTTGAACTTTTAAGCAAGACACCCTCATAGCTAATACTCCCATATGCCCCACTAATTTGAATTCTTATTCTCCAGGAATATTGAATTTAATTATCTTTTACAATCTATAAGAAGATAACGCTTTAGATAGTCAATCCATTCCTAAAATCACATCAAATCTCTTCATTAAATTTATCACCTTCCTAACGGCTATTTGATTATGATCATACTTATATCCATAAATATAAAATCTAACTCTGATACCATTCTTCTCACACCAAATGAGCTGGAATACCAAGGAATGTATCTGACCTGGATAAAAGATAATATTTCTTAACATTTCTAATCATAAATAAAATCTCCAATCATACAACAGCCACTACAATCCAACAAAAGATTTAACAATTTGTCTATATATATATATATATATTAAAAAGTTCATGAGAAATATACTTTAAACATAACTCGACATAATTGACATAATTACCTATCTCCTGAAGTCGCTCTACGGGCAATAAACATGATTTTCCCTTCTATCGACTATTTAGTTAGGATGGTTTTCTAAAAAAAACTTAAACAACTAACAAATGAATATAATTCAGTGGATCAATTATACTATTACATTATAGTAAACAAGAAGGTATAACTAGTATGCATACCAACTTTTTTTATCACTTGTACATAAAAGAAATTTGCTCAAATAATTAAACATATGTGAGGTAAGTATACATAAACATTTTGTATGAACTTTTACTTTTACATTTATCATCCATCTTGAGTCATCATACCAATACTCATCCAAAGGACAAGTAGCCATTACCATTACCATTTGCCAATATCATTCATCATTTCGTATGGGTACATCAGATCCCAAACAAGCATTCATGAACTCGCTTTCAACATGCACATTCATAACATACAATTATGCAACTATGCATATTAATTCATAACTAACAGTAAATCAGTTAACTTTATAACATGATGGCGTGATAATATGATGTAACATTATGGTTATTATCCAACATGAAGAAACACTAAACTGCATCACAATTTATAAAAAAACAGAAAAATCATCACAACTTGCAGTGCAGGAAATAATCATAATCATATAAACTTGCATTTCATCACAAAAAATTAAAGACATTTTTATCATAAATGTAAGAACATAATTACCCACTTTAATTTGTAGTTTTCTCTTAAATCTCCTTTCCTTTAATGCTTCATTCCTTAATTGAAACTCCTATAGAATCAAATTTTAATTATTTGAGTGACTTAATATATTTCATTAAATATTTATCATACCCCTTAAAATAATTCTAATTTAATTAACGTACTATAAATAAATTTTATTTTCATTTAATATTTAGCATTTTTCTTAAAATAATTTTAATCTAATTAACGATAATATAACTTAACATAGGTTCAAAGTTTTATTAAATTTACAATCATATTTAATATGTGAGGGTTTAATACTTAAATTACTTAACTTTGATTGATCATACATATTCTCAATTTACATTTCTGACTGAAATCTATAAACCCTAAGTCAACATTATAAACCCTAAAATAAACTTAAAATAACATTAAAATCAAAGCTATTAACACTAAAATCAAATTTCAATTAAACATATATTTATAAAATTTAATTACTTACCCCTCCTCTAGGTTTTGCCCTAAGACCTGCGGCTCCTTTTCTAAGCCACGCTACAAGACGCTTTCTATTTTCTTCCTTGGTCGACGACACGCAGATTCTTTCTTGTCGCCGACCTAAGACTTCGGCTAGGCACGCCTCTCCTCTTCTTCTTCTTCTTCCTCACGACGATACACAAAGGTTCACGACTCCTCCTTCCTCCTGTCGTCCGACGACACGACGACTAGAGCACGCAGTGAGTCTCCTCTTCTTCTCCTTCCTCTCCCTCTCTCAGATGTTTTGGGGTCTATTGACAACCCAAAACTGAGCCCGCCTTTCAATTTATTCTCCTTATGGCAATCGTCGCAACAATTTATTTTTTGTATTTTTTTCGGTTATTACACACTCTCTCTCTTATAGTCTTCTTTTTAATAAAAAAAATCTATTAGGTTGAATGCTTTCCAAAACATTTTGCTTTTTAGAAAGAGTTAATTAAGAAAAATATAGTGGGCTCCGAAAATTCTCTAGCGACCTCTCGACAATATTGAATTGAAGAGAGTGATTTAATGCGCCAGTGTAATTTTCAGAAGGTATATGAGATAGTAGATAACACACTACCCAAAGATTTCATCCTCATTTGCGAAAACTTTAGATCTGGTTCCAAGTTTCCTATAGGTACAAACCCCTATAGTTAATTGTCATTTTCAATAAGTGAGAGATAACTTTTGATTAAGGCTAGTCGTTAGATCGCTTAATGCGTAGCGTATAGTAGCAGCATATGGAGTTAAAAATTTAAGATTATGAAATTCAACATTATTAGCTTAAACCGGATGGTTGGGGGAATGATGACGTGCCCGATCTAGATCTCATGATTATGTCATCCCGGGCAGTCGCAGTCCCTAGTTTACTAAGTTAGAAGATGTAGTCGACCCAACCAAACATAATGATTCTCATCAGCAACACATGAGTTACTTCGTCAAAAAAATTCTTATAGACCTGGGGTAGTGTTTATCTAAGAAGACGATCTTAAGTCTACCTTAGCTGATAAAAGGTTGTTTGCTTTATCAAGTATACCCAATGATTCACAACTCAAATGGCAGAGCCATTGGGGATTGTGTGATATACGTGATAATATAATGGATCTGACCGCCAAACCACCCAATCGTGGACTATGGTCGAATCGCCATCTGGAGCTTATCTACCAAACCACGCAATCGAGGACACACGCCACGCCCCACAAGCAAGAGATTGAAGAGTAAACATAAGAACACTTGATTTGACATCAACTTGTTTGTGAGCTAGAGTTTTCTTAATTTGTCACCCCGAGCAAACAACAGGGAAGGTGCATAGATTGAGTTTGATTTAAGTTTTTAATGATAGAATTTCATTTAAATAATTTTTGTATATTGATTTTTAATTTGAGTTAATATGATTAGAATAATTGATTAATTTGAATATGTTTAAGAGTTTTAGATCTTATCAACTCTGTTCAGCTGCTAATAGAGGATTATATCTACTATCACCTGATATAATTAGTTTCTCAAATATTTCACTGATTTGAAACTCTTATTATAGATTTTTTAGGTTTTGTTAATTCGGACTCAGTCCTAAGACTAAACCGAAGCAACTCACGTAAGATCCTCGAATTTAACCATTCAAAGATGTCGGCCCATGCGGGTGTATTTAAGACTTTATGTACTGATTATTTCTTAATTATGAGATTGCTTTTAGATTTTTATTTAATTCCAACTTAGTCTGCGCAGCCTTTTCAGACATTAAAATTTATACTTGAAATCTCTATGTCTGATGACATGCAGGTGTTTATAGCTTAGATAATTTCACATAATTAGTTATTTCGTTGATTTTGAAAATCATAATTTAGAATGAAGTTCCTAAATTTTTATATTGAAGGAAAGCTCTTTTATTCGTTTAGCATTTAGTTTAGTGTCGCTTTTTGTCTACTTGTACAAAGAATTGCAGATTCGGTGGCGACTAATGAATTGAATATAAAGATATCTTGCAAGTGTCCAATTCATTCATTGAAATCTTTAACAAGCTTTGAAGCACTTAAACAAGACATATAATTACTTCAAAATTATATGTAAGCACTCATTCTCTTGTTCAAGCTCTTACATGTATTTCAAGATATTTAGATAAAGAAAGTGATTGTCTTAGCATATGCACGAATATTTATTTCTTTTAAAATGCTATGTGAATTTTTAAATATATTGTTTGAAGCAAGTATATTTGCATTGAAATATACATCACATCATATATTTAAGCTATTTTTATATGTATATTGATGCAACTAATCGGATGTGAACATATCTCATAATGTATGAAAGTGTCACATCATTATATTTAAAAGCTTGCACAAGTTTGACACGAGTGAATGAAACTACAAATCGCTTCGAAACATGTGCAATCACATTTCTTTGAAGTTCATTACATGCTTATTGTTGAACTTTGAACTTCATTATTAGAGTTCTTTAAACTTCCCTTTTTTTATCTACTTTCAATTCATGCATCGTGATGATGAACTCTATTTAAGTTATCTTTAAAGAGTCATGTTTATACATATCAGTTATTCTTGTTCTTAATGAGCTATTGAATTGAACATAATCTCATTTGAAATATGATATGAATTCCATCATCATTTAAAAGCTAACACTTTACGACTCAGTGTATTTTACTTAACTACTTCTATTGCTCAAACACATGTTATAACATTGTTTAAACATTCATTAGAAAGGTTATGAAACATGCTCATTGATAAGTTGTATGATTGTGTTTTTATGCAAACTATCAGACTCCCTATAAGCCCTTGTATTTCTTTTATGCATTTATAATTTCACATTTGTTATGCTCAAAATTTTGATTTAAGTCTTTCATTTAATTTCATTTAGACTCTTTGACTGTCTCTTTTTTTTTTTTTTTTCTAAGTCTAGGAATTCGATGAAACTTCGACAGCCTCCCGGTGTCATCCCTGCGTAGGGGGTGTTGACCTCCTCATATGTGTCATAAATCAAGACAAGCTCGCAAGTTTAATTTGACGGACTTCGGAGGTGACAGTACGCAAATTGGGGCTCAAAATGTATTGTACATCACCAAAAATGATTGAAACGACCTCCAATCGACAAACAGACTTCGCCATCACATTCAGAATATTGAAATTGATTAATATATGAATATTGCAAAATCTAATGATCAATTGATTACCGAGCTATCAATGTCCGACATATCGAGTCGAAGTCGAATGCATAACCAAACAATATTCGTTCGTAAAACTGATCACGCCGTTAGCTTCAAAACATCGAAAACTATCAAGTGAGATTGTCCTCACTCAATTCAAATGAGTCTATGCAAATGTCGAATAATTAGAAGTGGCAATACGCAAATCGAGGCTGAAATGCACAGTACGTCACCAAAATTAACTCAAATGATCTCTGATCGACGAACGGACTTCGCCATCATGTTCAGAATGTTGAAACTGGTCAGAATATAAATATTGTATGACTTGATGATCAACCGATCAAGCGCTCAAGTCGTCAACGTGCCTACACATATATTGAGGTCAGGAGGCGTTGACGAGGACCAAACGACCTTCGTTCACAAAATTGATCATGTCGTTTGCTTTGAAACGTCAAAATCTATCAAGTAAGACTGTTCGCACTCAATTCGGATGAGGCTGCATGAATATCGAGCGATCGAAAATGACGATGCGCTTTTTGAGCTGAAATGGACTCAATTTGACATCGACTTGAACCAAATGACCTCTGATTGGGAAACGGACTACGCCGTTGCGTTCAGAACATCAGAAGAACTTTGAATTGATATATATATATATATTGCTTATCTATTTGTGTCGGCATAAAATTCAATTTAAAGTCGATTTCTCAATTTGAAAATCTATTTAACATCCCTAATATAATCCTAATGCCCTAAATCCACTTTAATAAACCCGACCTACTTTATTCCTCAACCGCACGACCAGTAGGGCTGAGAAATTTGCTCGAAGATCGTTAATCGCTCGAAAGTCGGCTCGTATTTTAGCTCGAATTGAGTTTGAATCGAGCTAAACAAGCCGAGCCATGAGCTGAATTGTTGGTTCGGTTTTAAATTCAAGCTGATTTCGATCCGTAGTTAAATCGACTCGTTCGATTTTTCGAATGGCTCAAATACTAATCTACCGCTGGAAATCTAATCACGAAGGCAATGACGATTCTCCTTCTCTGCCTCTTCGAGTCCACCGTGAGATCAAAGGTGAACGCTTGATATCTAACATAACAACGGTTTCAGTTTTAGCCTTTCAAATTCTAGCCTTCAACGCATCGTAACTCCGACTGTGAGGACCGTGACTTCTTTGAGTTCTTTCTCTCATTCTGCTTTATCTTATGGTTATGGTTTGGGCTTGAGGCTAAGAATGATTCTCTATTCTTCACCTCTTCGGTCCTCACTGATCTCCTCAGGTTTTCTCGCTTCGTGATTCCATGAATCGTGCTTTATTTCTTACTCTGAAAGAATCAAGATACTTGCATACTGCAGTCTGTTCCATTTTTTCTCGTAGAGTCATTGTTATTTCTTAACTTGGCTCAACCGCCACCGCTTCGGTTTGTTTCTTTGCCCAAGACTCATTTCTACTGCATGCACAACAAAGCAATAATCGGTTAATTTTATGTTAGTTTATGGCAGATGATGTTAGTTATTTGTTTTATATATTATAATTTCATAATTCATTTGATCATATCTTGATTACTCTTGAGTCCTGAGTCTTGATGACAATCTCAAAGTTGATCAACACAATCAATGATATATTGGATTAATACTTGCTTATCCCTTTGTGATACCATTTCTCATGTACATCTTGTGAAAGAAAGATTATATTTATGTCATCTTAAAATTAATCGTGTGGATTGTCCTTTTAGCCATGATACGTGGATAAAATTTTAAAACCATGATATGTGAAGAAGAAAAAAAGTGATCTTAAGTTGAATGCTTTGGCAATTTTCTTGTTTTGTAACTGTCACTGAAGCATGCAACTGAACTTTTTAGCTTCTCATTTGTTGATATTATCTCATTATTTTGTATGCGACAGACAATCTGAGTTTATGGTGATCAATGCTTGCTGCCTTTGTCACACATAATACAGGCATTGGACTTTAAATTCCAATTTCCAAATCATCTCAATGATGATTCATGATGGTCCTCTTTAAGAAGTTTCAAATGATTTCTTGTCATTTTTGCTGATTTAAGTGTCCGTTTAATTGGGTGAACACTTTTAAATTCTTTAGCTAAGTTTTTTTTTTTAGATCATTGAATTATTTGCATTTTCAGGATCAGATGGTTTCCATGAAAAATATGAAACATTAGTTTACCATTGAATTAATGGTTTGGACTTTCCGTAAAAAATTTTGATTGTTATTTTTCCTAATCTCAATTATAACCGAAGTCTTAATTGTCTGAATCAACTGATTTATTTAAATAACATCTTAAATTACATGTGGTTGATGTTATATTAAGTTTTTTTTTGTAAACTCTTAAAATCAATTATTCACATACAAATTACAATTATTTGTTGAATTATATGTGAGTTTATAATTGAATCATATTATATTTGTATAGATATAATGAAAAGCCACTCTCAAAGCAAATCAAATAATTCCTCAACTCAACCTCATGCTAAAACTGCAAAAAATGATATTGATAGTATCGATGAAATTACTTGTATAGATGATAGAAAGGGTAAAATGCAACGTTCTAAAGTTTGTCAACATTTTCCTAAAATATCAGTCTCAGAAAAAGGAAAAATCATACAAAAGTACAAATGCAATTATTGTGTTAAGTCTTATGTTAAATGTAAACCGGTACTACATCTCAACATTGACATTACAAAATGAATCACTACAAAGAAAATAGTGTTAGAAAAGAGATAAAAGTTTTTTGATCCTATAATTGAGGACCTTGAAGAAACTCGATTCAATTTCTATATGTTTCAACCGCTATGATCATAACAAAATTAAAAATATTGTTGATAAGATGATCATTGTTCATTAATATCCCTTTATGACAGTTGAACATTTATGGTTTAATATTTTGATGAAATCTATAAACCCAAACTACTGTAAAATTTCTAAATTTGGTGTCAAAGAAGAGTGCATAAAAAAAGTGAAGTGGAAAAAAAAACTTAAAAAAGTTAAAATTAAATAAGACAGCTTCCTTACTAGTGACACGGACATCAAGCCAAATAATTGGTTATATATGTCTCACAAAGGCATTATATTAGTTCGATTAGAAATTGCGTGATAATCGCTTTAAGTGATTTAGATCCTCCTCACTGGAGCTATGATATCTCAAGTCATTTCAAATTACGCAATGGGGTATTCAAAATAAAATCAATACTATAACTTTGGATAATGCATCATCAAATGATGTGGCTAGAAACTTGAAAGCATTATTTACTAGAAGGTCTAGATTTATGGTAATGGGGGATTTCTTTCATGTTCGTTGTGCTGCTTATATTTAAAATCTAATGGTGCAAGATGACATGAAAGAAATTGGTAATATAATTGAAAAGGTAAGAGAATCAATCTTATTTGTAAAGCCATCTCCTAGTCACTTACACAAATTTGGTGAGATTACTAGACAAATTGGCTTATCAACAACAAAGTCACTATGCATTGATGTTCCTACACGTTGGAACTCAACATACAAAATGTTGGAGTCTACATTTTACTACAAGACTATTTTTCCAGAATATGCTTTGCGAGATCTTAATTACATATGGTTACCTTATGAGGAAGATTGGAATCAGTTTGATAATGTTAGAGAGTTGCTTCACATTTTTCATCGAATAACTGAAATTTTTTCTAGCTCTAACTATCCTACTGCAAATAGGCTTATTCCAAATCTAATATTAATTAAGAAGACCTTAGATAGAAAATATTTATCTGATAGTCTTTTCATTTCTAATATAACAAGTACTATGAAGGCAAAATTTGATAAGTATTGGACAGATTGTTCGTTGTTATTCTCAATTGCATGCATTCTAAATCCAAGAATGAAATTATTTATCATTAATTATTACTATCCACAGATTTATGGCAATGATATTGTTGATAAGAAAAAGGACACAGTGAAACAAAAATTATTTGAGCTTTACTCTTTCTATGCTGTTGATAAACAACATACAACTAAAGAAAATATAGGAGCACCTATTATACAAGCTGAATCAACATCTACAATAGAAGGAAGTCGCATTTTGTCTGATGATTTGGCTGAGTTGTATGATTTTATAGACTCTACTGGCCTTTTAGTTCCACAAAAATCTGACTTAGAGATATACTTAGATGAAGCTTGTGTGAAATGTCCTGATTCAGAATTTGATATTTTAGATTGGTGGAAAAGCCATGAAGTACAAGACACTATCAAAGATGGCAAAATATATTTTACAATTCCAATAACTACGCTTGTTTTGAGTCACCTTTAGTGGTGGTCGTGTGCTTCGTGATTATAAAAGTTCTATTTCACCTAAAACATTGGATGCCTTAATATGCGTGGAAATTGATTGCAAATGTACAAAAATTCAAAAGTGCCTATGGTAATGTTTTCATCATTCTATTTTTTATATAGTGAAATTACACTCTATTTCATTTTTCAATAAAATAATGCATTCTTCAGATTTCCATTGACATCTTAAAGAAAACTTAGCTATATATCGCATGGAAGCTTGAGTGTGGATTCACAAATTTGAATTTCACGAGGGTAACATTATTTTATGGGCTTTCACAATATGTTTTTGTAAGTTGTAAGTTGTAAGTTGTAATTACTGTTTTATGTATTGTAGACTCTAACAATTAACGTTTATTTTTAATTTTGGATGCCCAATGATAAAATTATACTGAGATGACTTTTGAGGAAAATGGTGAATTTTGATTTTTTTTAATATATTGGTTTGGTCAATGAAAAAATTTGTGACCACTTAGGGTGACAAAATACTATTACAGTTTTCTGCTTTGAAATTGGTTTAATAAATTGCAATGTTTAAAGTTTGGCTTTTTAAAAATTGCGGCTTACTTTCTCAATTTTTGTACTTGTTACAATTTTAATTCTACATTTCAGTTATAGTTTTTTCAATCATGAAAATGGAAGGTTGGAAGACTTGTTTCAATTATGTTGTAGTATTATTTGCATATTTTAATAGTTGAAGAGCTTTCTTGAGCTTTTGAAATCATTTTGTATTTTCATATAATTGAAGTTGATGCTTTTCAACGTCTTATGTCACCCTAAAAAATATCAATCATCTCAGTATTTTGAGGGCAAAAAAATAAAATAAAAAATACAATCAGTTCTTGGGGTTTAGTTATGCTCTCTCATGTATAAACCATTGCAATTGCATTTTAGACTTCTGATCTTTGTTGTGCTTTGCTGAAAGCTGAATCATGGACCTAATGCTAACTTTGTGTGCCTCAAAGAAGATAAAGAAAAACTTCTTCATCTTCAATATTTAGGAGAGATTTATTGTAGGTAAAATATTGCTATCAAATGTCTTTGTGATAAATTGGCATTCAAAATTAAGACAACTTGTTGTCTGCCACTACCTTCTGCAATATTATCTCCACCATTCCTTGATAATAGAAAAATTAAATCAAGTCATTGGTTTACTCATCTGTATCATTTATGCTATCACCTATTTGTACCAATATGTGATCAATACTGTGAGTAGATATAGGGGTTGAACTATTCTTTCATTTGCAATTTTGTATAAGTCCTCTTACTTATTGTTTTACTAGAAGAGCTGAATACGATATTATATGAGCTTCCTGGAATTATTACATCTGAGATAAGTATTGGCTGTCTTCAAATGCTACATAGTTGTAGTGTTAGGCTTGGGAGCTTGTGGTGCAGGAGGTTGTACTTGGCTTGAGACTTCTGATTGCTACGAGGGCGTAGGTTTAGTGCTGGGAGGTCGAGTTTTGTGCATTGTATGGGTAGGTGATGTATAACGCACTATAGAGGAGACACTGCAGGTTAGCTTTGGCTTTGTGGTGTTCAAACTGCCTCAGTTTGATGTATGGGAGGGGCTATTTGAAGGCTCCAAGGAGTTAGACAATAATGATCTTCTTATTCTGTTTTAGTGGATAATCTTGTTGACAGACAACAAGTTGTTTACAAATAAGATATATTCTGTTGTCTCACATTGTAGGTTTTGGAATAATTGGCTCTTCCTTACTTCTATATGGGTTGTTCTTACTGGTTTAGGTTATTTCATTGTTTGGTTGGCTTGTTGGTCCGTCTCCGTGTGCTATTATCCATGATTTGGTTGGCTTGAAATTGCATCTTGTTGAGCATTCTATTATATTCTGTTCTTTCCTATCACGACTGGGTATGTTTCGTGACTCCCTCTCTTGTTGTCTTTGGTAATCGCTTAATTGTTCGCTTTTCCCTTGATCAGTGTTTTACTGATGTTATTTGGTTGATTCGCATTTTGGTTCTTTGTAGTTTTGGTGCTGTCTTCAAAAAACATTGTCGAGTTCAATATCTATTTTGCTATTTTGGTGTTTGCCAGCATGCTATTTCTAGATATTATGCGCTGCAGGCTAACTTTTGTGGTTGCTCTTGTGGATGGTTCCTTATTCTCTTAATTCGATTAGATAATCATCGATCGTGCCTTTGGATCTATTAAACTTGTACCATTGTGATCATGCTATTATCAAGAGGATTATTAAAATCTATATTGCTGATCCGAATGGCTTCTATTTTGGATTCAAGCCTGGCCTTTTACTCTGATGATTGTAGTGTATTTCACCCCTTTAGCTGTGGCCTTGATTTTTCTGTTAGCTTACTGGTTAAGTTTTTGCTTGACTCTCTTTGATATGTATATTTATTGTTGTGGTCTTATTATCAATATGGTGGATGTGCCCAAAATTTTCAGCTGGTTTGGGATTTTGTTGGTTGTGCATTCTCATGACTTGTGGGCATTATTTGGTGATACATATCTTATATGGGGTGGGTGGTATCCCTTTACCATTCGACCTATGTCGCTTCTTTTCTTTCTATTGTGTATGCAGGTATTAAAGACCATATCAACTCCTCCAAATAGAAGTTGTTCCACCTCAAGTATGTAGGCTATGAAGGCTGGGATGGTTTCACTCATCTTTTGGTTGGTAGTAGCACTCGTGATGTAACCCTTCATTGGAAGTTTAGATGCTTATGTTTGTGACTGCCCCAAATTTGTGTGACTGAGCCTGAGCCTGCTCTCACTAAATCTTCTATAATTCACTCATTTTATTCTGTTTTCACCTTTAATTTGATATGTATTACTTTATTTGTGCTAACTCTTTTACCTAGATGCTTGCAGATTCGATGCTATTTCTCTAATATTTCTTCCAACAAAAAATTCTGATCCATCATTGGTGGCTCTCATTGGATGGCCAGGCAACCTCACCAATCTATTTTGGAGCTTTCTTTATTTTAATGGCGCTATTGGATGGCCTCGGCAACCTAGAGTCTACAAGTGGAACATAGAAATTTGTATAGATTGCAAATACTTGAAGATGATTATAACTCTCTCTGAGTCCCGATAATCAATTTAAATATGTGCTCTTGATATTGTCTTTTATTTATATTTTTGTAAACTTGATTTTTTTGTATTGGCTAAACACAATTAAATATGTACAATGTAATTATTATGTTGATTTAAATTTCAATTTTATACAGTAAATTCAAGCAAATTTCAATTTATGTGATTTTTTTCTTTGTGCTGTTGTGTATTAAGTTTGAGCTACTTAAATCAAAACAAGCCAGCTCGTTTTTAATTTCGAGCCAAAAAAAGTCCAAAATCGAGCTAAACCATCAGCGGAAAGCTTGATGGAGCTCGATTCACATTCGATCCGAGCATGCTCGAATTGCTTTCGAGCGGATCGAGCTCGATTCACATTCGATCCGAGCTGGCTTGAAAGCAATGTCTACGAGCTACAATCCGAATTCGAGCCATCATAAAATACATTCGAGTAGATTTCGAGCCGCCCCCGGATCGCTCAAAATCAGATCGTTCTCAACCCTAACGACCGACTCTCCTCTTCACCTCTTCACACACACAGGAAACGCACACGAGTCCTTTTCTTCCATTCAAACTCGCAACCGCTCCTCCTCCAACCGTTCCCCCCTTTTTTGTTTCTCCGTTCGAAAAGAGAAAACCCTAGGCCGCACTCCCTCGTAGGGCTTGGACTTCAAACCATAGAAATGGATTTCATTAGGGGGTTCATTTTTTTCCCTCCCATCCAAATGATACTACCTCCTCTCCCCCCGTGCAGGCTAAAAAATCCCGGCATCGACACCAACTTCACACTTCCAAGGCCTCCAGACGAGGAGTTCAACGAGCTCTACACATTCAAATGGACCACCTTGCTCATTCCTCCCACCTCCATTATGATCATCAACCTCGTTGGAATCATGGTTGGGATCTCAGATGCCATAAACAATGGATATGACTCATGGGGACCTCTATTTGGTAAGTTCTTCTCCTTCCGGGTGATCGCCCATCTCTACATTCTCGGGGCTTATGGGGAGGCAGAATCGAACACCGATGGTCGTCATCATCTGGTCGATTCTCTTGGCTTCCATCTTCTTACGGTGAGGATATATCCATTTGTCGTGAGAGCCATAGGACCAGATGTGAAGCAGCAGGTGAGGTCAATGTCAAGACCCTTTCTCCGCTGGCCAATGGAGTCTTCATCGGCCACCACATTTATCCTCTCACCATCTCTCACTTCCTCCCTCTCTCCTCCCGATTCTCCAATTCCGTTTGTACAAATCCCTCTGTTTCCCTCCTCAAGTCGGGGAGCGACTTCTCCCTTCTCCAAACGCAAGTTTTCTTTTCTCTTCTCTCCAAAATGCAAGCAAAGCTAATCCCGCTTAGATCATGCTATTGCTCCTTAATATGTGAAATATGAGAGGAAGCTTGGTTGTGCCTTCTTTCTCTATGATGATTTGTCTTCATTTGTTCTTTAATATCATTAATTTGGCTTTAAAGATACTAAATCAATAGGAAATGCATATGGGCTTTCATCGATCACAAGAACGCTTGTCACAACTCGCCTTATGTTCCTCATCATCACCATGTGGAACCAAAACATTCTCTTCTACTCTCTTTACTCGCTTTGGTTCTGGAGATTTTCTACTTGTCAGTCTCCCTTCCATCATATTGTAATCTTTGTAAGCATGAAGACTATGGCCCCATCTTTCTTCCCTTGCAAACGACAGAAATTGAGAAACAACAACGTCAAGAGGCGGGTTCTTCTCTAGGTTTCAGACGTTTCCACTACTCCTGCAGCAAATAGCCCCTCTTTCTTCCCTTGCAAATGATAAAAATCGAGAAGCAACACTATCATGAGTGTGTTTTTCTATGTTTTCGCTTTCCACTACCCTCAGAACAAAACATCCCTCTTTCTTCCCTTACTGATGAAAATTGAGAAACACATCGAAGAGTTCTTCTCTAGGTTTTCGCCATTTTCACTACCTCTGCAACCAAACAACACCTCTTTCTTCCCTTGCAATGATTAAATCCAACACCACAGGTGGGTTCTTCTCCTAGTTTCGCATCACCTTTCCCCTCTTTAACAGAAGAATACCATCATGACGGGTTCTTCTCATTCAAAGATACCCAACCCGCTTCCTTGCGATCATCAGAACGCAAAAAATGAGTCGAACATGTGGATGTGTGAATGTGGATATATATACATGCTTATATTTCTTGAAATGCCTCGATGCGACGAGATGAAAATCACTTGCGTCACAAAGACACCGCCACTACCATAAGGGCGTCGAGAAAGCCAACATCCGTTAGATCTCCCCCTAAATCGCCAAAATTTTGTCTAATTTCTTAGAAAAAAAAGGAGGAAATGAATATATATCAGACAGATGCCTTCTTTCAGTTTGAAGTCGTCGTCACGAGCCGACGATGAAAATTTACAAGATATCACAAGACACCACTCGTAATGATGAGGATGCATCGAAAGCCAAAACACTCTTGATGCAGCCCCCTACACGGGGATGATGTCGGGGGTTGCCAAAATTTAGACTAAAATTCAAGACTTAAACAAATTCAAATAAAAATTACCTAAACTTAAGTCTAACAAAAGAATATATGATAAATATGAAGATAAATGTTAAATCAAAGAGAAATAGAGGGAGAATATTTAAAAAAAATTTTGAAAATAATAGAACACTCATTTAAAATGCAAGTAAATTTTGAAGAGGTTAATATTAAACTCACAAACTCTAATCTGATTCTCTACTGACAAGAAGAGTGAGTTCTCTTTTATTCAAATTCCTAAAAATTAAACAAGCCTTAATTGAAACTTGGGGTGACAAATGTCAAACTCATAAGAGACTTGCAATAAACTTAAAGTCTAAATTTTCAAATAAATATAAAGCTTTGTGTAGAGTTAAGGATGAATCTAAATTGAGTTTAATAACTCTTATATGAATATGAAGATTATTACAATGCTAGCTAATAATCATGAGCAGGGCTAAAGCAATAAACACTAAAATCGACATAATTTATCAATAGTGATATAAATTGAACATAATAAAGCCGGGAGAATTACAAAAACTCAACAAATAAACTAAGTGCATGTAATGTTTTAAACTACAATCTAAATCAAAATGTCTTCATCTCCACCGACCGCAATTCTCCTGCATAAGCAGATGTATACACACTAAACTAAATGCACGAATGAAGTCGATTTCCTTCAATACAAAATTAAAGAACTTCATTCTAAATTATGATTTTCAAAATTAACTAAAATCACTAAGTAAAATTATCTGTATAAACACTATGCTCGGACATAAAGATTTAAAGTGCAAATTTTAATGTCCGGCGTCAGAAGAATTAATTAAATGAAAATACAAAAATCAATCTCATAATTTAGAAATAAAATTACCTAAATTACTAATCACCCGCATATGCCTCGACACTATGTTAAAGTCAAGTGTCTGAGGATTCTGACGCTGTTTTGCTTAGGATTGAGTCGTTAACAAAACCTAAAAACTTATAATAAGAGTTTCAAATCGTGAAATATCTCAGATCGATCTGTTAAAGAGATCTAATCCTCGTTAGCTAAATAAAGCGGATCTAAAGCTCTTAAACATATTCAAATTAATCAATTTTACAAATCAAATCAAGTAGTAATCTAAAATTGCTTAAATAAAATTTCACATTAAAAATATAAATCAAACTCAATTTATTCACCTTCCCCAATTGTTTATCAGGGGAGACAAATTAAGAAAACTCTAGCTCACAAAGAAACTAATATCTAATCAAGTGTTCTGCTATATTCACTCTCAATCAATCTCACGCCAGTAAGGATGTGGCCCATGTCATTTGACTACGGTTTGCCAAGAGTTCCACGATGACGCACTCAGAGTCCTTGACGTGGTTTAAATGCCAAGCCCTATTATATTATGATCACAACCGTAGCCCGTACGCTCCCCAATGGCTCTGCCCTTTGAGTTGTGAATCGCATAATATATTTGATAGGTCAAACAACTCTCTGTTAGCTAAGGTAGACTTAAAATTGTCTCCTTAGACAAACACTACCCCATGTCTATAAGAATTTTTTGGACGATATAACCCATGTGTACCGAAAGGATCCTTCGCCGTTGGATTGACTCCTCCTCACCAAGACGAGAATTACTCTGGGGATAGCCGAAACCATGATATCTAGATCGGACCCGTCGTAATTCCCCGACCATCGGTTTAAAGCTACTTAATGATGAATTTTATAATCTTAAAATTTTAACTATCTTTCTTCTGCTCTTGCAGCGTTAAGCGATCCCAGCAGTAGCGCTTGTCAAAGTTCTCTCGCTTATTGAGAGGGGTAATTAACTATAGAGGATTACGCTTTAGGAAACTGAACCATAATCCCTCTCACCAAATGGCGAAATATCTGGGTAGTGTCTTATCTACTATTTCATCCAGCTTTTGAAAATCTCATCAACACTTTTAAACCATACTCTCTTCAATTCAATAATTGTCGAGAGGTTGGTGGTGAATTTTCAGAGCCTACAGGAGGCTGTATCAAGAGTGTTTTGGCTATCTCGGTACGCCTTCATGAGCATTGAGAGTTGTGTCTTGACACCCTGGCGTTTTTACTGTCCTTGAAGCGTGAGGGCATCTTGAAAGAAGACATATAATACAATATATATGCATTTCTCTTTTTTTCTAAGTCTATAAATTAGACAAAATTTTGACAATATTTCGTTTAAGGGGAGAGACATCTAATGGATGTTACTACTCGATGCGCATCAGTGGCGTGGCGGGTTTTGACAATCGATTTCATTCTTCTCAGCCGTGATCAGCATTCAAACCTCTGAAAAGCATAGCGTGTATATATATATTCCACATTCATCTCACATATTCTCATTTTATGTGTACTGATGATCGGTAAGAACGAGATTAGGCATGCACCAAAGAAGAACTCACCTTATAAGCGGTGTTCATCTCCGCTAAGAGAAGGGGAAAGGGGGCGGAAATGGGGAGATGATCGAAAGAACCGTGGCGGTTCTTCCGGTCTGTGGCAGTTGAAGAGGTATCAAGGAGTGTGATCATGCAAGAAGAACCGCCTCATGAAGCTGTCCTTCCTCAGTTGCGGTGAAGCGGATTTGAAGAGGTAATGTAAGGAGTCTGACATAAATGAAAAAAGAACCCGCTTATGGCATTGTTTCGGTTGGCTAAATGGATTTGAAGAGGTATCTGAGTCGATCGGAAGCGAAATAAGAACTTCATATCATGGCCGGTGTTCTTCTTCTGGCAGCAGTTGAAAGTGGATTAGAAAATGGAGGTAATTTTGTAATGACAAAATGTGACAAAATCAGGAAAAGAACTAGGAAGAAGTGAGGGAAATTCCAAGGCATTTTTGGATTGGTTTTGTGAGGGAAAAGGAGATGAAATTTTTGGCTAGAGTTTGAAGGAGGATCTGAATTTGTGCGTTTGCTCAAGTAGACAAAAGAGGAAGAGAGGGAAGTGGGAAAGAAATGGTTTATTTTCGAGAGGAAAAGGAAATAGGGAAAATGAAATGGAAGAACAGAAGAAGAAAGAGGAAGAGGAGAAGAAGAAGGAAGAACTTGCCTTTTCGGTTTGGATGAGGAGAGGGAAAGGGATTTTTCGGATGAGGGGAGGAAGCTTGCCTTCGGTTGGGATGAGAGGGAGGAAAAGAGGTACCTCTCTTCGTGCGTTTTGGAGGGAGCGGTTGGAGGGGCGGTTGTCGTTCGAATGGAGGGAGGGACGGTTGAAGGAGGCCGCGCGTGAGGGCTGCGTGCGGCTTGGCTTCGTGCAATCCGAGCGCGTGAAGGGAGAGCCGAAGGCGTGGTCGAGCGAAGGAGGGCTAGGGCTCGGTCGAGGCGTGAAGGAGGGGAGGCTTCGGTCGAAGCCTTGCGTGCGTGAGGGAAAGGGGGAACCGTGCGAACCGTGGAGGATATTAGACCGAACGGTTTTGTAAAGTGAAAATAAAGCGATTTAGGTTAGGTTTTATTTTTAAATTGATTTTTGAATTGATAAAATGATTTTAATGTGAATTTTACATCGATAAAATCACATAGTCAATATATATTTATAAATCAATATAAAGTAATTCCGATAGTTTGAGCAAACGGCGCATTTAATAATCGGTCATTTGGTTCAAATCGACGCCATGGCCAATTTCAAAATGCGTTGTCGCTGACGCCGACTGCGTGCACTTGTCCGAATTGAGTGTGAATAATATTATTCGATATATTTCGACATTTCAAAGCTAACGACATAATCAAGTTCATGAACATAAGTCGTTTGGTTTGCGTCGGCGCCTCCTGACTCTTGATATGCGTGCAGGCGCGTTGACGACTCGATCGCTTGATCGATTGATTATTAAATTATGCAATATTTATATTCTGACCAATTTCGATATTCTGAACATGATGGCGAAGTCCCTTTATCGATCGGAGGTCATATGGGTTGATTTTGGCTACGTCCAGTGTATTGCAGCCTCGATTTACACATTATCACTTCAAATTATTTAACATTTGTACAGACTCATCTGAATTAAGCGTAAATAATCTCATTTGATAGTTTTCAATGTTTCGAAGCTAACGGCGTAATCAATTTCATGAGCAGTGGGTCGGACATCGCTAGACTTCTTTTCCCCGATATGCGGCGTCGACATATCGATTCGACGCTCGGTTAATCATTATATTGTGTAATATTTATATTCGATCAATTTGATGTTACGAGCGTGACGGCTCTTCATCGATCGGAAGTCGTTTGAGTTGATTTTGGCGATGTCTTGTGTATTTCAACCTCGATTTACGTGTTGTCACTTCAAATCATTCGACATTTGCACAATCTTGTTCGAATTGAGCGTGGGAAGTCCCATTTGATAGTTTTCGATGTTTCAAAGCTAACGACATGATCAATTTCATGAACATAGGTCGTTCAAACATCGTCGCAGCTTTCTTTTCCCGATATGCTCGACACATTGATAGCTCGATCGTTTTATCGGTTGCTCTTTTGATTATGTAATATTTATATTCTGATCAATTTTGACGTTCTGAATGCAACAACGAAGTCCGTTCATCAATTGGAGGTCGTTTCGACTATTTTCGGTGATGTCCTGTGCATTTTGAGCCCTGATTATAGTTTTTCTTGGATTGACAATAAAATCACCCAAATCTTTGATCTTATATGGTCTCATGAAGATATAAGTGTTATTTTTTTATTTTTATGGCATGCATATCACATAATCTATTTCGATATGTAGTTTTGGAATATGACTATGACATCATCACTGAAAGTGTTGGTGGATGGGATAGCGACACCATCGACTTCGGTGCGGTGGTGTGATATTGGATTGGCGGCAGTGCGAAGTTAATATGATGCACTAGATAAGTCGATTATGACTTTACGTTTTAAAAGTAATGATAACACCTAAAATGCTAATTTTAAGTGTTTATGGAAACAACTTATATTGTTAAAATAAAAAAAAAATACCTAAGAAATATTTTAATGTGCTTCATCCACATTTTTAAAAAATTAAAACAAAATTTATTGATAAAATGTGATGCAGAGCAACCCTAAGATTCATAAGAAGATTGATTAGAATATCTTGATTGTGAATAGGCATCATATTGGACATTTTAGTTGGCACGATCATTATGATATGATCGAGTACGATCACAATATTGTTGATGTGAGTTTAATCAAATGTTATGGTATGATTTATTAATATAATGTTATCAATGACAAGCATATATAATATTATGATGATATTATTATCAACAATGATGATATAAGGTATATAGTTTACCCTTACTTTGATCACAAGAATAGAGAACTAAGTAGCATTATCAAAAGAAAGAAGATTCAAGATACCTTACATAGCATGCCTCAATGGGCCAATCATGTCAGCCAACTAGAGTAGCCATGCTATGAAAAGCCCATGTCACAGCCCAATTGAAAGCCCATAAACCACTCCAACTTACAAAATAATTGACTAAATTAAATTATAATTCATGCAAGGATAGGATGTGAGCAATTGATATGATCACCTATAAATAATTAAAATAAAATACTCGATTTATATATATCATAAAAGTTATGCTACTTAATAAGTCTTCTCAAAAAATTAATTTAAATTAATTTTTATGTTGATTGCCACCCAAATATCTAGAAGAAACATAATTCCTTATGTTGCTTACAAAATATGCTTCCTAATTAAATAACAAGGAATATGATTTAAAAAAAATGCATAGTATCATCACCACGTATATTAAAGTTAATATAAAAAGCTATATTGAAATATTGTGTATTTAAATTATTTTAGATTTTTTTTGTTGGGTGTAAAATAAATTGAAGATATTTATTTTTTTTGTATGTATTTTGAATTGAAATGAATGCAATATAATATTAGCAGTAGATGTTGGCTAATGGCGGCGGACTATGATAAATGACAATTGGTGGCAGCATCGATAATTTATGCATTGTATTTAAAAATGAATCAATTTGGCTAAGTTTTGAATTAAACAAAGGTGAACGAGAGGGCGGATTTCAAATAATACATTTTACATCGCATTTTAAATTCATCCAAGAATACACTCAAAGTCTAAGAATATATTCATTTGAAAAGTATCGCATCTCAAACTTAATGGACCAAACATCACCTAATTAGATTATAATTTCTTAAAAATTTAGTATTTATTTATTTCTCTTGCATTATATCAAACATCAAAAGATGCAATTGAATGAAATCTAGCGCCTTGGTAATGTAGTTGATCAAAGAAATACCCTCTCTCTAATATTTAAAATATATCAGACGATCAAGGGAATCATTTTGAGCCATCCGATTGAGTGGTTTGGATTTTCGTGTATTTTGAACCCTCCTCTAATATATAAATATCCCTCATTTTTCACATGAGGGGAGCAAGAGAAGAGCTAAAGCTGAAAATCCTCCAATAATCGCCACTGACTACGGTTTCGCATCGGTGCCGCAAGCCGCTATTCTGCTATCGCTAATCCATTGTGTTAGCGTTATTCGTTATTCACCACGGCCGGTCACTGCGGTCGTCGCCTCGAACGTTCGGTCTGCCGTCACATCGCGACATCCGCTGACCACCATCGGCCGTTAATTACCGCTGGCTTCATGATCATTATCGCCTGTCATTATCGCATCGGCAGACCACGTTGCCGGTTGCCAAACCCGGCCTCACTATCGTAGGTCATTGTTAACCATTTACCGGGCTGCGGACCGTCGGTAATCTGCCATCACCATGTGGTTCTCCTTTTTGCGGCGATCCTTACCTGATTGCCGACCGACCACGCACCGCCCGGCCACCACCATCGATCATCATCGTCATCAACTACTGCCGTCGGCTCAATCTCGACCACCGAATCGGCCCACCACGACCGAACTCGCTAACCATCATCACTTGGCTGGCCGTGATTGGTTGACTATCATCAATCATCAACATATATCTTTAATTGTTCTACAACAATGCATTTGTTTTTCGAGATTTATTTATTCATCACAATGTAATTCAGAATCGTTATTCAAACATATACATAGTGAAAGATTTTACTAGCTACAGTTTTTCCCTATTCGGGTTTTTTTTATAGTTTTCTTATTCACTCTTCAAACATTTGTGTGCGTGCTGTGTAAGTTGGATTCTACAACAAAGTTAAGTCGTAAACTTTTATTCTACTGTAACTGATTTTCTAGGGCGCAACAATATTATTATTAATTTTTACATAGATATTATCTACTTCTTATGCATTTATATATTTAATATCCAAATTTTTATATTTAATCATATAGTACTCAAATAATTAATCTTACATTAAGAATGTCACTAATATTAAAAATTTAAATTGAAATATTTTTTTATGCATATATTTTGATATGAATGTGATATTAAAATATTATATGGATAAATATTAATGTTTAAATATAAATTTTAGGGTTTTACATACATACCTCAAACCTATTTTACTTTACATGTGGCTTTATTACTTGAATAATCTCATACTCTTAATGAAAAAATAAATTACACCTTTTTTTGGTACAAGTAATAATAAAGCTTTATGTTAAATGAGAAAATAGATTATTTTGAGTGGTATGTATGTAAAAACCCCTAAATTTTATTGATTAAATTATCTAATATATATTTAAAATTTTTAAAGACAAAAATACTGGAGAGTGGTCAGAGGGGTTTAGGGTCAGCACCCAAAATCCAATTTTTAATGTATATACTGCTTGCTCCGTGTCTATAGTTTGGGTGAGCTCTCTCTCAGGCCGCTCTCCCCGTCCGCACTCGCTTCAGCTGCTCACTTCTTCCCCTTCCCAAGCCCTGTTTCTTTTCTACTTCTATCGAGCTTGTTGGTGCAAATCAAGAGATGAACGAGCTTCAGATTAAGGTTGCACAGGCCGTTCACGTGCTGAACCACGATGTCCAGTCCTCTAACCGCGTCGCGGCAAATCAATGGCTTGTCCAATTCCAGAAGACAGAAGCTGCATGGGAGGTCGCCGCTTCGCTTCTCATCTCTTCTAGTGATCCCATCATATCCTCCAACTTTGAGGTCGAGTTTTTCGCTGCACAAATCCTCCGCCGTAAGGTACCTCATACTTCTCCGAAATTTTTTTTTTGCCGTCTCTATTCAGCTTCTTACTACCTCTACACGAGCGTAGGTTTTTCATTTCATTCTCATGATCAGATCCAGAACGAGGGCTACTATCTTCAGCTCGGTGCTAAAGGTTCTTTGCTCAATGCCCTCCTCCTCGCTGCCAGTAGATTCAGCTTGGGTCCGCCCCAGGTATTCTCACTCTCTCTCTCTCACGTCTATTTGCAAGTTCGATGTAGAAAGCTCTATCTGTTTTCTTTGACTGTTATTTTGTCCCGTCAGTACAGATAAAAAGTTCCAATTTTTGACATTATATTGATGTAGAAGTCCTCACTGGGTGTTCATGGTTTATCTTGACGTTGCTTGATCGTTATTTCACTTTTTCCGGCATTATCGCAGCTTTTAACTCAGATATGCCTCGCGCTCTCTGCACTCGTTCTACGGGCGGTGGAGCACAGGATGCCTTTCGAGCAGTTCTTTCCAGCTTGAACAAATTGCAGAACCAAGAAAATGGCAATGCTGCTGTCCTGGAGATGCTCACTGTACTCCCAGAAGAAGTTGTTGAGGACAATTGCGGAGATTGTACGGTTGATTCGCGGAGCAGATGCCAATTCACTCGAGAGGTTTGCTGATTAACTTTCGTCAGTGCATGTTTAGCTACACGAATACATGGCCTCGGCTGATTGCATTATTGTTGTTAATGGTGATCTGATGCAGCTTTTGTCGCACACTTCTATCGTGCTGGAGTTTCTTTTGCTCAAGTCCGAAGAGAATCTCAAGAACGGTATTCCGTTTCAAGAACAGAATAAGAAGATATTGCGATGCTTGTTGAGCTGGGTGAGTCTGGAGCTTTGCTTGTTGGGAGTGCTTATGGTGGATAAGTTTGAGAATGCATTGCCCTCACAACTGATCGTTAGAATTGTCTGTAGTCCAGGTTAGCCATCAAAATGTGTCTAATAAGAAATATTTTAGTCTGTAAATAGTGCAGAGAATGCAGTTGGGTTGAGAGGTGACTGAATAGACATATGACTTGCCAAGCTCCTGTTAAGTTAGAGTCTTAGAAGGGGTTAATATTGTAGTCTCATTTACATTTACATTGCATCGAACTTATTTCCATTTTTCAAACTCATAACCTTCAGGTCACACACGGTCACACACACACACACACAAAAAAAAACTAACTATTGTTACAACCTTTCATCTTATTACATGCACAGTTATAATTGTAGCTGCCTCTTATGTTTGTTAATGTTTTAAATATGCTGTTTGACTAATGAAGGGTGCCCAATTAATGTGCCTTTGTAAGCTGCTTGATGATGATTCTAGTCTACCTATTCATGCACATACTGATCCTTATTATTGGCGAAGGGTTGTCATGTTCTCCAGCATCTCCTTGGCCTTAAACCAATATGAACATAACTTTATTGTAGTGTATACGTTGGAGATAATCCTCTTCTGCTAATGTGAAATTTACATGTTATAGATGTGAGTGAAATTTACATGTTCTACGTTTGAACTGTTTCTTGGAACAGTTTTTGTGGTAATAATACCCACTTTCATTTTGTTTGGTTTTGTGTTTCTTACTTCGCAAACTTTTTGTTATTCTCAGGTCCGTGTTGGATGTTTCTCAGAGATTCATCCGTCTGCTTTGCCGACACATCCACTATTGAGCTTTGTTTTTAATTCTTTGCAAGTATGCCTATTACAGCTCAATCACAATAATTTCTAAAATATTTCTTACAATTTCTTATTTCTTAATTTTAATTAAAATTATTGCTTATGACAAAGGATCCAAGTTCATTTGATGTCTCCATTGAAGTTCTTATCGAGCTTGTTTGTAGGCATGAGGTAGGTGGTTTCAGATGCTTCTAAAATCAAGAAATTACTACCATTAAGATGCTATTTCTATGATTATTACAGACTAATTATTAGATTGCGCCATGATATCTTATTAGTATTTATTGTGTTTATGTTTTTAATATAAGCGTCTCTTCTGTTATTTTATTATTTAGTATTGCAAAATTGTTTGATTATGAACTCAAATCTAGATGTTGTTTGCATTGACTACCACAACAAAGAAATGCAATATTTCCATTGGTTTGATTTATGCATATACTTTAAGAATGGTAAGTTAATATGGTTGCATCGATTGATTCCATAAAATAACTGTTATTGCTTTTTGTTCTATCTGACCCAGTTTTGGAACATAATCCATTTATTAAAAAACATAACCATACGATTAGAGTATACAGAGTGTACTCAATCTCATATGTTTTTTAATCTGACATTCCAAATGCTCGTCATGTTTTTTTTATGATGTTTTCTAATAGATTCTTCTCAACAATTTCTCTTATGGGCTTGTGAGGGATGTCAGAATTTTATACATAAGCTTTGTTTAAAATTGGGCACTATGAGGCACACTTTTAATATTTTTTTGCCATGAGGCGTATGCTTCTTCGCTTTACATTTGAGACATATGCCTCATGGTCTGTGAGGTGCATCTCACCTTAGAAATAAAGAGGTGTGAGCCTCATATTTAGGTTCAGGTTACTGTTTAGGAAAAAAAATTTATAAATATAAATAAGTATATTAACTAAAATATTTCTTTAATATTTCTCTTTTTTTCCATTTTGCTCAATTTGTTTTATTCAAGGCCCAACTTTGTTCTCTTAGAAGTTTTCTTTCAATTCTTGAAAATGGTTTTAAAATATTTTCGTTTATTTGTCTTTTGCTTTTGAAAAGAAAAAACGAACTTTAATGAGATGAAGCTAAAATTTAAGCACTAAACGATCAAAATTAAAATTCACGCCTCAAAAAAGCACTAAAAAAAGCGAAGCCTTAGTCTCACCTAAGCTCTTCTGTTTTGTGTAGCACTGATGCCCGTTGTCTCCTTCCTAAAGCACTATCACTAGTACTCTCCTTTCCAAGCTAACTTCACTACATCTCTTCTTGCCTGTAAAACTCATAATTTTTTTTCTTTCTTTTCATTTTCTAAACGTAAAATATTTGCACTGTTTATTTTGATTCCCTATTCTGCAAACATTTGCATGTTAAAATCTTCTTTTGATTTAAGAGTGGAGGAGAGGGACTCGGTGGCAGAACCTGAAATTTTATTTAGTGGTGGCATAAATTATTTTTTTCAAAAATTTTCTCATCCTTTTTTATCTTGGCCAACATTTGCTTTTTTTAAATATTTTTGTTAGAATTTTCAAATATAAAATACAAAATATATGAAGACTAAAAAAATCTTATATTTTGTAATGCTCAATTATCATATTCTGTTAAGTGTTAAATGATTATCGATATTATTCATGTTTTTCTCAATGTAAAATAAAAACTAAAGTATTATATAAATAACTATCAAAATTTAAGTATTAGAAGTATAATTTCATAATAATTATATATTATATATGTAAATCTTCTAGAATATAATATTCATTTAAAAATGTATATTATCAAAAGAATTTTGAAATTTGTGATGTAGGAACATTAAAATTTTAATCCATATGTTTAAAATAGTAAAGCACTAAAATTTTTATTAAATAAAAGGTTCAAAATTTTTAAATGAATATGCTGAATTTATTTGATTAAAATGATTGATTATTTTAAATAAAATATTATATTTTAGTTGAGTTAAAGAAAAAATAACTTTTTATATATAAAAACTAATATGCTAATGAAACTTAAATTTTTTAAATTTAAAATTAAAATAATTCTCATACATGATATTTCCAGAGCATTTATTTAATTTATCAGATATTTAAAATAAAATAGATTAATTTATAAGTGCCTTTTATTAATTTTTTTAAAATTCTAAGAAAAGCACTAAGTAAGAAATAAAAATTAATTAGTCTCCCCCACCCCACCCCTCCAAAACTGCCACTAGAGACTTCTTGTGATCAATATATATTGACTTATTATGTTTTATTTTGATTTTTTTATGATGCTTCTTACCTCATGATTTAATGTCATATGTTTGTAACTTTTTACTTTTATATTTTAATGTAAATATAATGCTTCTTCAGTTACACAATTTATTGATTTTAAGGTTTACGCTTCAAAATACGTCGAGGCTAATTGTTCGCCTCACGAACTAGAAACCCTCAATGCTCAACTACACAATTTTAAACCTTGCATGTATTAAAGTAACATTCCCTTTCATTATTAAAAAAATTAAGTTTATTTAAGAAACCTTGTATTTGCATGATCACAAACAAGTTTTGAGAAGTTTAATGCTAGAGGGAATGACACAAACATAAATTTTATGGATTATTATCTTTGTAGGAATGGGACTTCTTGCTTTTGTTTGCGTATGTTTTATTTTTTGGCCATATGCTCTTATATATAGAAGTTTTTCAAATAAAATTACTAGTGTCAATATGAGTTTGTTCATGTTGCACTTGATGATTTTGATAAAATGTCGAATGTTTAAATGCTGTGCAAAATTAACGTGAAATAGTGAACAAATAATAGTTTATCAATCCAAAAGTTTCTTCTTTCATTAATATGTTGGGATACTAATGCAATACTTCTAATCTTGCTTATGATATGAAGGATATAAAAAAAGAAAAAAAAGGTGGCTCCACTTAATCATTGAAAAGGATAGTTAACGAGTATAATGGTGTGTTTTTGATGGCTTGAACAAATGAATGGCTGTGAGGGATTATTTGGAGGATATTAGAGTTGGGGTTGTGATATGGTCAACCAATTCTTGGAAACCAACAATGGTCATGAGCAACAATAAGGGAGAGAAGAGCAAAATAATAAAATAGCACGATGACAACTTGAAGCTTCCACCAAAGAAACTTTAAGGAAGCACAAAATGACTAAAGTTTCTCATCAAGGAACACTGAGGGGAATAAGAAAGCTACTAAATTATCTTCAAATAGATGAAGCCACGAGACAAATTTTATTCTCTTTAATTATCTTGTTTTCATAGCACTTTTTTGTCTAGAGCATAAAAGGAAAACATGGAAAATAACCTAAGAATAGGGGTAGTTAAGGCCAACCATTACATAGAAACAATTGTTAACAGGCTATTCAATGATGTCAAAAATACCCCATTTACCTCTGGTTAGAGTTTGTGGGCATGCCAACAATATTGAAATCTCACAATGATGATATGTGCCACTTTTTAATGACAGCAAGGCTGCTAAAAGTTTTTGGTTATGCATGGTTGTTCAAAGTGAGCATTTGTCGTGAAGAACATAGATCGATGATTAACAAAGGGAGACAAAATTCTGGTCGGATCGAAGATTGTTGGCACAATCATCTTCCAAAGTTTGGCCGGATCGAAGGTTAATGCCATGGAGATTCTCAAGTTTGGTTGGATGAAAGCTCAACATTGAGGTTTTCATATTAACAGATTGATGCTTAGTGATTCATAAATAGTTTTTTTGTATGTGTATAAGGATTACCTGACAATGAGGTCTAGTGGAAAGGCCAGACTACAGGTGGCGCTGGATTACTGTTGACCTTTACATATGTGCCATAAGTCGGGTCAAGCCCATAAGTTAAATTCGACGGATGTCACCAAAATTGAGGTTAATATACACTGGATGTCACCAAAATCAATCCAAATGACCTCCGATCGACGAAACGACGCCATCGCGTTAACATCAAATGGAATGAATATTCGCAACTGATGATCGATCGATCGCGATCGAGTTGTCCGATCGCGCATGCTCAGTCGGGGACGACGTAAACAAAACGATATCCGTTCGCGAAATTGATTGCGCCGTTAGCTTTGAAATGTTACAATTTATCGAATAAAACTGTTTGCACTTAATTCGGATAAGTCTGCGAATCGAAGCGAAAGCGGCATTTTGAGCGAAATAGATTTAATTTGGCGTTGACTTAACCCCGACACGAAGCGCTACGTCGTTAATATTAGAATAACTTTAAATTGATATATATATATATTGATTATTTAATCGTGTCGTAACTTTCACATCAAAGTCGATTAACTAATTTTTTTTTTAAAAAAACCTAAAATTTAATCCTAGCCCTAAGTGACCCGATTTTAATCCTTTCACGGTTCAGCTAATTGTCTCTCCTCACGACTCCTCTTCCGATCATCGATTGCGCCAGATAAGGAAGCTCCACGCCCCAGATCATATCTCCCCTCTCTTCTTCCGGTAGGTTGAACAACCACTCAGCGCCAAGCATCCTTTAAGCAGTTCCAAAGAATTCCTTTCCCTTCTCCAAGCGATGACAAGGACTCCTCAGACTCCCTCATTTTTGGTTTTCCCATTTCTTGCCCTAATCCGGATCAAGAAAGTTTTTCTTCCTCCTCTAGAAACAAAAAGAGAGGGTAAGGCTTGAGATCTCTCCTTCTTCTTCTTCCTTTTCCTTTTTTCCTTTCTTTTCTTCTTCCATTTTTGCCCCAATCCGAAAACCACTTCTGCTTGTTTTTTTTTCTTTATATTTTTCCTTTTCCTTCTCCAAACCGTAAAGATCTCCGATTTCCCTTCTCCAAATGTAAAGAACTCCTCATGATCTTCCTTCTCCAATCATTTTCATTATTCCTCATTTTTCTGTCAATTTCAAATTTGCTTTGTCGAATGAGAATTCGTTCTGGGAAGAACATCATCAAGAAGCGGGTTCTTTGGTTTCATCACACTTCGCTTATCCTTCAAGGAGAACATCGTTAATAGGCGGGTTCTTCTTTCGGTTTCTGACGTCGCCCTCCTTGCATCACCCTTCCAACCTTACGCTGTGGGGAACATCGTCAAGAGGTGGGTTCTTCTTTTTTTGGTTCGGCGTTGCATTTGCATTATCTTTCAACTCGCGTGAAGAAAGCATAAGAGGCGTTCTTCTCTTGGTTTACGACATATCCAACCCCATATCTTTGCCGATCTTTGCAGAGTGCAGAAAAATGAGTCAGAATATGTGGGATCTGTGGATGTGGATATATACATGCTTGTGTTTCTTTACAAGTTGAAGGCGCCGTCGTGTGAGGTGCGAAGACGAAAAAATCGGTTTGTGGTGTTGTAAGACAATTTGTATCTTGAGGCGTCTTGAGTAAACATTAATTAGGTGTTCTCTAGAAATGAAATGTTGCCAAAATTTTGACTAATTTCTAAACTTAGAAAAAATGAAATATCTTTTGCGATTTCTCTTTCGGGTTTGAAGTTAATGCCCTGAGGCATTGAGTGAAGACGGTTGTGGTATCACAACGCCACTCATTACGCTCATGAGCGTCTGAAAGCCAAAATACTCTCGATGCAAATCTGGAGAGATGACCTGAGGTTGTCAAAATTATCAAATCTTTTGGCTTAAAAAATGGGAGAGTGAAATGGTGACTTAGAACGTTAAGTAAAACCTGTAATTTTAAACTAAAGCCAAAAAAAAAAGAGGAAAGTAAAATGACATACAATAAACATAAAGTAAAACAAAAGGAGGAAAAAATTAGAATTACTTTGAGGGTAAATCTTCTTTAAAATAACTAAATTATCCTTTAAACTTATACTGAAACAAAAATCGTCGTCGATCTAGACTCTTTATAATAGAACGAGCGATACAAATAAAATTTACAAAAGTCATACTGGTTTTGTTCAATAAAAATTATATATTTTTAATTATGATCTTCAAAATCAATGATTTCATTAATTAGATGAAATTATTTAGTATAAATTCTCGTGTGCTGAGGCATAGAGATTTTAAGTACAAATTTTAATGTCCAAAAAGGCTGTTACTAAATGGAATTAAATGAAAATACAAAATCAATCTCATAATTCAAAAATAAAATTGTCATTACTAATCACCGCGACTAGATTATCTTTGAGCTTAAATTCAAGTGTTTGAGAATCTTCGTGGGTTGCTTCCTTTAGTCTTGATTGGGTAGGGTTAATAAAAAAATCTATAATAAGAGTTTAAAATCGTGAATATCTAAGAAATTGATTCGTTGGGTGACGTAGATATCATATGTTAGCTTAAAGTTGATAGGATCTAAAGTTCTTAAACATATTTTTCAAATTTTCAAATCAAATCAATTCAAATCAAATATCAATCTAAAAAATTCTTTAAATGAAATTATTATTAAAACTTAAATCAAACTTAATCTATCTACCTTGTATTTTGTTGGGGTAAGAAAACTCTTTCACTGGTCTTCAGTCAAGTGTTCACATGTTTCTCAATCAATCTCGCCGTGGGGCGTGACGCTGTATTTGCGTCAGGCTAGAGATAAAGCGATTACGGCATCTACGATCGTGGTTTTGGCTCATACTCCCCATATTATCATCAGAAGTATCTCCCCGATGGCTCACGCTTTGAGTTGTATCATTATCTTGATAGAATCCTCTTCGGTAGGTAGACTTAAAATTGTCTCCTACAAACACCACCTCTGATTTCTTGGACGTAATCCACATGTTCTTGATGAGGATCCTTTTGTCGAGTTGGGTTACCTCCTCCACTAAGTGAAGGAACACGGAGATGTGAGCATGAGATCGTCGAACGTCATCATTCCCAACCATCCGTTTAAAAATGATAAAATTTATAATCTAAAGGCTCCACATCGTTATATCTGCATTAAACGATTTAACAACTAAATTTTTCGAAAGTTCTCTCTTTGGTGTAATTGCTATAGCTTTGCTTATACCAGGAACCACAAATCCTCACCAAATGAGGATGAAATCTCTGGGTAGTGTCTTATCTACTATTCCATTTACCTTCTGAAAATTACATCTACACTTATATCACACTCTCTTAAATTCAATATTATCGAGAGATCGGTGGCGAATTTTTAGAGTCCACAACTAGGAAGCTATTTGATGAGACTGAGCAACAATGGTTGTTGAAGGTGATGATGTTCAATTTGATGTAAATTGAGATGGAGTTCTTAAGCATGGAGCAGTTGGTCTCAAAAAGAGAGAGAATAATGAGATATAACTTGAGAGATTGAGTGTGGGAAATGCTTGAGAGAATGATTGGATTGAGGGAAAGAAATCGACATGAGTGAGAGCTCATGAGAGAGAGAGGTTTTAAAATAGTTGGTGATTGTACACTTGGATGTGGTGAGGACTATTGGAGTTGTGATTAGGATGTCTATTGAGGGTTGTGTGAGGTCCGTTGTAGACATTTGTAGGTCTCAAAATGATGGATGCACGTTCAAATTGGATGCTAGGAGGGTTTGTTGGAAGAAGATATATCATCATTATTATTATTATTTTTATTTGTTCTACAAGTAATTTAAATATCACTATTTCAGCTCTAGAATTTGTCATTTATAGTAATCAAGATTATTGGTCATCGTAAGCTAGCTTGAAAATTATATTGACGCCTCTATAGGGGATCCTTTTACATCTTATTGAGGACTCTTTTGCCCCACCTACACAGGTAACATACAATCATATTGCCAACTTGATTCGTATCATGTGATATTTTTTAGCTCTGTATGTTTATAAAATAAGACAATTCATTAAACAAATAATCATTGTTTTAAACCTGCAAATTAATTTTGAATTCAAATTAGCAACATATTGTATCAGATATTTTCATTTTACATGTCACCAACTAAAAAAACATTTTTGTGATTAATATATTTTTAATTGTAATATTGTATTAATAAAACTTTCATATGATTGTTTACACATGAATAGGAGATAGTAAAAATACTTGTCACAATATGAAGAAATTTCATTGTCTTATAATTTTCAAGCTAATTAATGTGTAAATATATATGTAAAAGAATAGAAAAGATTTGATTTTGTGTTAGAATTTGCATTCTTATCCAATTGAAGATTTGTCTCGTTGAAACATAAATAATTTCGACGTTACTCTTCATACAAACCTAATACGTATAACATAGATTAAAATCGACTATTAAAGGATTTAAAATAATTCAAATTTAAATCAAAATACATACTTCTTACCTTACTTTTTTCTTCCTCCCTTCCTCTTCTTCTCTTCCTGTCCTTCTACTTCTCTTTCTCTTCCTCTTTCTTTTCTTTTCTTCTTCCTTTCCTTTTCTATTTTTTTTCTTCTTCCTCACTTTATTCTTTTCTCGGATTTTCTCCCATAATTCTCCCAGGCCACATGGAATGGGAAATTAAATTGGCTAAAGCTTATATATATAAATATAAATGTATATTAATTAATAATATACTTAAGCATCTTAGACGTTACCTTAAATCCTAGTCACTACATGTTCCTGTAAGTGGATAAATCGGGATTTCCTCTATGTGAACAGTACTGCGAACAGTAATTTAAATTAAAACTTAAGAAAAATAAGCTAAACTTTCATATCTTCTGCCTTTAAGAATTAGCATATAGTTTTATATATCAAAATGATAATTTTGAAGAGTAGAATACAATGGAACGATTTTCTTTAAAGTTGAAATTTTGGGTATAATTTATTTGCGGTAATTTGTAATTGTACCTGTCAAATTTGGGTATCACAATTGCTGCCATGATGTTGATCTGAACCTAACGAATTAGATTACAGAATTCCCTTAAATCTTTATTTTATGTTGTCTTTTACTTGCAACAATTTTGTCTAAATTTTCTTTTAGTTCTTAATTTTACTAATCTGATGTTATTTGGCTTTGCAGGATTTGCCACAAGTTTTGCTATCTAGGATACAGTATATGAAGGAAATACTTCTACTACCAGCTCTTAAGAGCAGAGATGAAAAAGTAATTGGCGGTTTTGCATGTTTGATGTCAGAAGTTGGGCAGGCTGTAAGCATATTTTTCTGTCACCCTTGATTCTTTTTCATTTGCTTTTAGTTTGTTTCTGTGATATGCTTTTGTGCATGATTTTTTTTTTTATAATGTATGTATTTTGTGCAGTTAAGTGCCTAATATATTATAGTGCCGTTTTAAGAACTGTAATATAGAATTTGAAGGAGTGGATTGATCTTATTTAGCAAAACCTCAGCTTTTTTTTGAAAACACGGCTGTTTAATTTTTCTTGTTCTAACATCAGGCACCAGCTTTGATTGCAGAAGCCAGTCCTGAAGCTCTTATACTTGCAGATGCTCTATTGAGGTAAATATTAATTTCATCTTAGTATTGACATGAAGAAAACATCTTTAGAAGCACTTATGATTTGTTTAGAACAGCTGTAATTTTTTTTATAAAAATGGTTGTAAAACTCCTGAGAAAAATAATTTTTTTGAAAGTTACTGTCGGTGTTATAAATACTTTTTCTTTTTTAGGAATTCAAACAATAGCTTTTTAATAGCTATCACACTTTAATAGTTTTGATTCTAAAAAATAGCTTTTTCACTACAAAACTTTTTGAAAAGTGAATGTTAGCTAAACATATATGTGGTTGCTTTTTTGAAAAGCATAGCAATCATAAAGCTGCCCCACATGCACCCTTAATGTATAGTTTTTGTAGCTCTCTAGATTCCCATGGCATATAGCAGGTAGTTCAAAATTTATTGTAAACATTATTATCATTATTCTCTTATGTGAGCTATATTGTGATTACTTGCACTTTTCATTTCATGACAGTTGTGTTTCTTTTCCGAGTGAGGACTGGGAAATTCCGGATTCAACCCTGCAATTTTGGTAATATATAATTCTTTTCTGCAAATAAATAATACCTGATCAGTACTAGTGAAATTTTAGAAACACATGCATCAAGTTCTATGTTGAGGTTATGATATTTCTGAGATTTTGTTTTACTGGAGAATCATCTTTACCTCTGTTTAATCTATTTCTTACTTTTATGCAATAACAAAGGGTCTATTTGGGGCATATTATTTTTTATTTTACTTTTATGATTATTGGCATGTTTTTTATTTGGCTGCATATGGGGATTTTTCATAGGAACTAAATGTCCTCATACATACCTTAGGTGGAGCAAGATTTAAGTTGAAAAATTGAGAGAATGGAGATTTTTTATAAGAATAGTTTTATTATAAAAGGTGGTCGGACACCGTGTAAAAATTTACCGAACGATGCCACATGAGAAGGTCTAGCATGTGTGTGGGCCTCATTCCTTTCATAAGGCGCTATCATGCGTTGTTGACAATGCTATTCTTGTGCACTAAAAATGCCCTCTTACCTGTCTAAAAAATACCTGTGCTTTGATCATGATAAGAAGATTAAGATTGGTGCAATCATGATGATTTGATTGATAACAATCACACCATGAATTACGTAGTACATCGTCTTGATGTTCTAAAGAGTCTCAAGTATTATGATAAGAAGGTAAGATTTATGGTACCTCTTATCATAATAAGTTTCCTTAGAATGATCATGATGGAAACTATATAATGCAAATCTTGAATATATGAGCTTAATAGGATCTTGTAGTGGCATAGGTGTGACATTGGTGTGTTTGGATCGGCGGGGATACAAATTTTGTTTGAAGCTTCTTAGATAGAGCTGCTTGGAAAAGTGAATGGGCAAGGGATGATGGTGAATTATGCAAGCGGGGAGCGGACACCAAATGTTGGGTGTTTAAGCTTAGGATTTTACCCACATCAAAGACGTAAGAGGAGTGTTGTGAGAGTGTAAGATACAATGCAAAGGGCAATAAATGTGAGTGGTAGTCATGAGGAGCTAAAAGTGCCATTTGTGCAAGCAGTTGGTGGGTTGACATGAGAAGTCATGTTCGAGAGGGATCATAGAGGAGAAGGGAAATTGTGTGCTGTGATTCATAAAGAGTTTTACGGAGAGTGTAGACAAGCATTTTGGCACTACGGAGAGAGAGATGCTAAACAAGGAAAGAGCGATATTGAAATAGATCGAGGAAGAAAGAGGATGAGAGTGAGAGAGATTGAAGGGGAAACTTGATTAGTTTAATAATTCATTCAATAAATCACAATAAAGTGCCTTTGATACAAGACATAAGTCCCTGAAAAAGGAAGAATATAAGCGAAATAATGTTTTCTTATTACATATACATAAAATATTCGAAACATGTTAAAATTAAATAGATGCATGTTTAAAATTAAAATGAAAATAATTTGACAACAATACTTGCCATCTATCACTTTCAGACAGTTGTTTGTAATAATTTAAGGCAGAACATATCCTGCAAGCAACTTAGAATGTAATTCATGCTCATGATTAATTCTGAAATGTTTGCTAGTCATTAAAACTACTCTGCTATATTTATGCTGTGACAGTTGTTATCTATTGAATTGTTAACTTTGTCAACTAGCTGATGTTCTTTTTTTTTTATTTTTAACTAGCTGATGTTCTTGTTTATTCAGTTTGCATCCCACCTTTGGTATTTTTTTTATTAAGTTCCATAAAATTTTCATTCAATGCCTATTCAGATTTATACTTATGTTAGAAGTAGTTTGCTTGGCTATACAAAACATTTGATTATGTGGAAAAATCTGTATTAAATTTATTTATGTTATAAATTTATTATTTTAATAATAAGTTGGTTAGCATTTAGGCTTGGAAAGAGCCAGCCTATTGCTTGGTTGTGGGTCTCAGGATTGGTTCCTAAGTCCAATGAATTTATTTTGATTGATCAATAAGAAACCATGTGTTGTTGCAATGCATAATGCGATTGTGAACAGATGATAGTGCTTTTTTGTTGACAATATGCCTTTAGTCTATCATTTTATTTTACTATCTCAGGTCCTGGAAAAAGCCAGTTGAGTTTAGCAGCCTTAAGTTAAGCATCTTCTCATAAAGTTGAATTTTACATAATAATTTTGTTTAATTGTTAATTGGTAAATTCTTGTATATTCAACACATTAATTGTCCACTATGATGCTGCAATTTTAAATAAATGTCACCAAACTGGTTTGATTTGATGTAACCAAGGTGTACACTGTGATTTTGGGTAGGCGGAAGAATGTTAGATATAGTGGGTAATTTGTGTGAGAGAGGATGGATATAAAAGAACATATACAGCTATTCCTCAAGCTGTTAATGATTCTCAAGACATCTAAAGAAGTGTTGAATCCTCAAAGCACTCAAGTGGTGAATCCTTTAAATACATGGGGCAAACATAGAACTCACCTCATTCCATAGTCAGGATTTGTGTCACGACCCGGCCCGGGAGCTTGGAATATCAAACGGCCTGACGGATAAAGAAAAACTTACATAACACTTCAAATTTTTTAATAAATCTCCAATCATACTGAGTATTACAATCCACAATGACTTCTTGATTTATCCACATATATATCTTAACAAAGTTCAGAAATACACTTTAAACATAATTGACATAATTGTACTTATTTCCCAAGTCCCTCTGATAAACATGACTTTCACTATTTTAGTTGGGTTAGTTACGAAAATTTTTTTAGTAAGAAATGAATATAATTGAGAATTAATTATCGCATTACTATAATAGATATTAATAGATATTATGGTTCATAGAAAGATAAATATTTTATGTGTTCAAGCTAAATGGGTTGGTGAGAAGGCGAGGAGATTGATAGTTTAGGTTTTAAACTTTGGTATTCGTAAAAGTCGAACTAGAAATGATGTAGGTGTGATTATAGATAAAAGTTTGAAGGATAATGTTATAAGTATTAATAGATGTGGAGATAGAATTATCTTTAAAGATTATGTTGATCGAGATTATCAATGTTATAAGTGTACATGCTCCCAAGTAGGTTTGGAGGTAAGCGAAAAGAAAAATTTTGGAATGAATTAGAGATTAATATAAAGATACCTCTTGAAGAAAAGTATTTATTGGGGAGATTTAAATGGACGTGTTGGTAGAGTGATAGAAGATTTTAAAAGTATTCATGGTGGTTATGGATTTGGAGTAATGAAGAAGGTAAGGTATATTAGATTTTCTTTTTTATGATTTTTGTAGTTCTTACTTTATTTAAGAAAAGATGAACATATTATTACTTATAAAAATGGATTTAGTAAAACACATTGATTATTTTGATAAGAAAAATAGATCATTTAGATTGTAAAGATTGTAAGTCATTCAGTGAAATTTTAAGACCCATCATATTAGTTTTAGATTTTAAGATGAAAGGTTGTAGAGAAAAATAAACTAAATTATTGTCTTGATTAGATGGGGACTTAAAATACAAATAAAAATATTTTTAAGAGCAAACAAAAAATTAGAGTTTGGGATGTTCATAAGGAAATAACATTATGTGGGAAAAAATATCAGTGAAATTAAGCAAGTTCTAAAGATGTCTTGGCGAATCAAAGGAAAAGCTTCTTTTAATAAGAATAGTTGGTGGTGAAGTCGAGTGTCAAGAAAAGATAAGAAATAAAGCATTGTTATAAAACTTGGTTTAGATGTAAAACTTCGAGAATTGGGAAAGATATAAAATGGCTGTAGAGATTCTAAGAAAGCGATATATGATGCAAAAAATTTAGCTTTTAGTGATTTATACAATAGATTATATACCAAAGAGGTGAAAGATGTATGTATAAGTTAGCCAACCAAAGAGATAAAGTAAAGACATAGTTCAAGTGAGGGGGTATTAAGGAAGAAAATAATAAAGTGCTTTTCTTAGAAAAAATATTGAAAATAGGTGGATGAGGTATTTTAATAAACTTTTTGATGAAGGATCGAAAGTCGATTGATTTTAACTTAATACTAAACAAAATAGAGAATTTCATTTTATCGTCATTAGTAAATCACGAAGTTAGTGAAGCTTTAAAGAAAATGAAATGTGAAAAGCGATGGGGCCAGGATAATATTCCAATAGAAGTGTGGAAATGTTTAGGAGATCGAGGAATTTTTTGGCTTACAAATCTTTTTAATGTTATTTTAAAGACTAAAAAGATGCCAGATGAGTGGAGAAAGAGTTTGTTGGTTCCTATATTTAAGAATAAAGGTGATGCACAAGAGTGTGCAAATTATAGAGGAATTAAGTTAATGTGCCATACATTAAAATTATGGGAGAGAAATGAGTGAGCATAGGTTACGATGTGATACAAAGTTTCTCAATCAGTTTGGTTTCATGCGGTAGATCTACTATGGATGCTATACATTTGTTAAGAGGTTTGATGGAAACATAGAGAAAATAAGATGGATCTACATATGATATTTATTGATTTAGAAAGCTTATGATCAAGAGATGTTCTTTGGAGAGTCTAGAACGAAGAAGTTAATATTGGTTATATTCAAGTTATTAAGGATATGTATACTAGATTACTTGTGTCCAAACACAAGGAGGATTGACAAAATATTTTCCTATTTCAGTTGGATTACATCAAGGATCAACATTAAGCCCTTATCTTTTACTTTAGTTATGGATGTTCTTACGAGGCATTTACAAGAAGATGTACCTTGGTGTATGCTTTTTTTGATGACATTCTTCTTGTTGATAAGACTAGAGAGTCCGAGTCTCTTGAATTATGGAGGTCAACTTTAGAGTCTAAAGGTTTTTTAGTTTAAGAGATCTAAGAATATATGGAGTGTAATTTTAGTTGTAGAAGTTTTAGTGATAGTGTTGTGACTTTAGGTGATCAAGTCATTAATAAGAGTGCGATTGATATTTAGGCTCTATTGTTCAAAATGATGGTGAAATAGATGGAGATGTTATTAGTAGAATTCAAGTTGGATGGTTGAAGTGGAGGAATGCATCGGCTATTATGTGATAGAAAAGTTTAAACTTAAGGAAAATTTTATAAGATGGTGGTAAGACCTGCAATGACTTATGGTGCGAGAATGTTGGCCAATAAAAAAGCAGTAAACTAAGTTAAGTGTTCTGAGATGAGGATGCTCGTGGATGAGTGGCTTTACCCTTAGAGATAGAATGCAAAATGAGTATGTTGGAAAAAGTTGGAGTAGCTCAGTGGTAGATAAGATTAGGGAGACGCCTTAGATGGTTTGGCCACATAAAGCGTCGTAGATGATGACGATTAGGAGAGTAGATGCATTAGATTTGCCTTATGTTAAGAAAGGTAGAGGTAGACCTAAAAAGACTTGGTTAAGATGTATAAAAAATGATCTTAGTATACATGAATTAAATGAGAATTTGACACATAATAGGACACAATGGAGACGAAGGATTCATGTAGCCGACCCCACCTAGTGGGATTAAGGCTTGTTGTTGTTGTTGTTGTTGTATAAAATTATAAAATATAGTTTATAACTAGATTACATAAATTAAAAATATTAATTACATGAGATTATAATAAGTTAAAATTAAATTTATTTTAAGATGTGTATATAATACTATTTGCTAATATTCATCTCAAAATTATTCTTAAGTTGAATTATTTTGAGGATCAAAATTATAAACTTCTATCTAATTGAATAAAATTAATATTTTTAAGCTAAGTAAATGTGCAAATTGTAAAATTCTTCATCCCATTATATAAATTTAATATTTTGAGGGTGGGCATTTGCCCACCCTCATTGGTAGCCCATGGCTGCATACTCTTAGATGCCCACAATCAACTTTATAAATTGCCTCGTCTAAATTATCAATGGTAGCATCAGAAGACCTACAAACAATTTCTTTGTTCATTACATGCTCTCCAGACATAAAATCACCAAGTAACTTCTCATCTTGCATGTTACCCCTTTCCAACAGAAAGACGCATTCTGATTTCTGCATGCGCGCACGACTTCGAGACTGTATAAAGCTAGCAACAGTTTGTGGTAGGTCAAACCTAACTACAAGACAGCAAGTCTGAATATCGAGACCTTCTTCAGCAACATTTGTGGCGACCAAAGGAGAACTTTTCAACAATGGCATTCATCTTACTCCGTGACATGTTCCTCAATCCAGAATGAAAGCCATTAAGAAATCACATTTCCAAAACTCTAGAAACTTCAGGCTTTTAAGAATACATGCAAGTGCTCTTGCAACGATGATTCTTTTCACAAATATAATCCACTTACTGCTCTCTTTTAACCTTTGCATCAAGTAAATTCTCAAGACTATTGATACATTTGGTATAATTCATCGATTGGGAGCCTTTGCCAATGATAGGAGATGCGGTCATGCCAAATATTCGAGGACACCTTGTAGTGTTAGTTTTATAGAAATCCTTCATGATCTGTGCATAAGGATGTCTTGTTTGTGCTTGTCGATGGCATTCATCGAAAATCAAAAGAGCAATCAACTCCATCCGAATAGAATGCCTCAAGTTGTGTAGTATTTGAGAGGTCATGACGAGAACCTCTATTTGTTCAATTTCCTTGTTCCACTCATTGTGATCCTTCAAATGCTTAGGTTCCCAACATAGTCAACTTTAAAATCGGTTAGCTCTATGAGCGGGCTTGTTAATGAACAAGAGACACGGTGGGCCAGAAGGACATCTGCAACTCGCTTCCTTATGAGATGGAGTGCTCATACATGAAGATTGTGATTGCGTCTTCCCACCCATCCCAAATAGACTATCACATTCTCCTCATGCCTTTTTGAGATCTAGGTATTTTCTAGCGGTGGTTCTTGGATTTCGTTGGCCATTCCTCTTTGATCCCACGGTTTGCTTCTTATTAGAGCCGAGAAAAAGAAGAGAGCGGAGGTTTTCTTTTGCGAGTGGTTTTCTTTTAGGTTAAGAGGGAGTTGAAGGATTTGAAACCGCGTGCTTGAGATCAGCTTTAGGAGGAGGGGTTTTAAATTATTATAAATTTAATATTAATGGATATTAAACCACAATCTTGAATATTATGAAACATTATTTTGGTAAATAATTGTATCGCATTCTTTTAAGATTTCATTTTATGCGGTGTAATGATTAAAATAATGCCATTGTTTCAAGTTAATTTAATGTTTGAAGATTCGTTTAATCGTCAAAGCGTTAGCGGCTTCGATTATTCGTTGATTTGTCGATGTTTATATCGAGATTCGGCGTTACGCGATGGTGAAATTCGTTTATTATCGGAGTGAGGCACGTGTCATTTCGAAGATTTGCGTACTTTAATCATTGAACATTTGCTCATTCGATCGGCGAATAGTCTCATTTGATAGTTTTCGATATTTTTCCGACATCAATTTCAAGGCGTCGTTGACAACGTTGACTTTCCAACTCGATATGCATTATCGGTGTTTGATCGGTTGATCATCATTGTCATATTTATATTCGAGGTTTCAATGTTACGGCGTTGGAAGTATTCATCGACGGTCGTTTCCATTTTCAGACGTCAGGTGCATTTCAACTCGATTTTAGACGCCAATCGATTATTCAACATTTGCATTCGTCAATTAAGTGACCCTCATTTGATAGTTTTCGATATTTAAAGCACCATCAATTTTGAACGGAGGTCGTTGACATCGCCGCAGCTTCCCTACTGATATGCGTGCGAACACATTGTGGCTTCGGCGTTTGCTGGATCATTAAGTTGTCAATATTTACATCTCCATTTCGGCGTTCACGCTGGAAATACGCTCTTCGTCGAAGGTCGTTACCATTTTCGAGACGTCCACATTTCAACATCGATTTCGCCATTGATTATTTGACATTTGCGCACTCGTTCAATTAAGTGTGACAGCTCATTTGATAGTTTTCGATGAAGCCTCTGATCAATTTCGTGAAAGCTTCGTTTGGGATTCTTCGCCCGATGCGTCGGCGTTGATACGATCATTTGAGCGGTTGATATTTTGTGAAATATTTATATTTTGATCAATTTCGGCGTTCAATGATGGCAATTTTTCGTCATCGTTGACATTTTCGTTGTCATTTTTAGCCTATTGCTCTGTCCTCCAAGTTCACCAATTTGATTTGTATGCTTAGTTGACTTATGACACATATGAGGAGGTCAACAAGGAGGGAAAAAGATATTCAACTTAAATTTGAGAAGTGCAAGTTTCGATCCATCACAATGAAGTAGGAAGCTTAAGCGGAGGATAAAAAGATATTTTTCTATTTTTATATTTATCTACAAGGTTGTGAGAATCAAATTGGATAAGGAATTGGAAAGAGAGGTTTAAGATTTAATGGTTCAATTGTGGACTTGTGGTTGAACCAGATGATATAATAAATATTAAAATTTTTAAATATTGATATAATTAATTGGTACAATAATATACATATATGATATTTATATAACAAAAAATGAATAGAACACATACAAAATAATCTTTCTAATAATTATAAATTTAAAGATCTATATAAAGCTCATTAAGATATAATTATGTGTGTATTATGAATCTAGATATATTTATATTAAATTTATTAAAAAATAAAAAATATAATAAATACAATTTATGATAAAAATATAATTTATAAAATGTAAGTTATATTAAAATATAAAGTTTATAATATAAAAAATAATTTTAAAAATTTTATAAAATAAAGATAATAATAAAATACAGTATATAAAATATTTAGAAAATATTATTTTAAAATAACTTTTTAATATTATTAATATATAATCTGGACAAATTTTAAATTGGAGTACATATAAAATATACAATTTAACAAAAGGAGCAGGATTAGAAATATTTTTATAAAGGAGCAACACCTGAATAATTTTCACATTTTCAGGAAAACGTGGTTATTATTCACGTTTTCTACTTTCTTATTTTTTAATATCTAATAATATTTTTTTTGAAAATATATATAGAATTATTAAATTTTGATGGTAAATTAAAAATAATATTAAATAGATAAATTTAAAATAATTTATGATATTTTATGTTTTAAAATAATTAACTGAATTTTTTTTATATTGATAATTAATGTTATAAATAAATTAATTGGTATTTAGGATTATTAGTATTTTCTTTATAAATAAGATTATGTACTATTAATTGTGATACTAATCTTGGCTAAATTGTGTTTTACACGTGCTCCATTTTATAATTATCCGCATAATTTATAATAACATATGGAGTTATCAATTAAAATGTTATTTCTATACATCTCAATCCCCATTTAATATTCTCAAAGCTAAATCACAGTTTTTTTGTCCGACATCATAAGGAAGAGCAGGCTATGAAGTGTAACCTTATAACCTACTTAGTTGATGGCTTGGCGGACATACTATAAATTAACTTATTTCAGCTCATATTACTGATAATAAGATTTTTAAGTTTTGTAAGATTTATTTCAAAAATATTTAAATAAAAATATTATGTTTAACTTAATATAATTCTTATAAGAAAATTTTAATTATTTAGTTGAGAATTAAAATAAGTTATAATGATTAAATTTGGACTTGTCAGTGGATTGGTTCACTATTCATTGGTCAAATCGATGATTTTGATCAGTTTTCATCGATGCAATGCAAAAAACGGTTTTTAAGGTTAACTTGATCAGCCGTATGCTCAGTTCACAGTCGGATTGGCCGGCCGGATCTAGTTTTTAAAACAATGCTTGTATGTACCTTTTTTATGATGGTTATTTATTAAGTCTTACTGGATTTCTATCATTATATCTACAGTTTTATAAATTTCTAAATCCTTGCTGCTCTCCAGGTGTAGTCTGGCAAGTTACCTTCTCGGCTTGGATTTGGGCAAGGCAGATGGAACAAAAATTGTTCTAGAAGTATTTTATCCTGTATTCTTATCATTACTAGATGCACTTCTATCATGTGCTCAGGTTTCACTCTTCCCCTCTCGGTATCCTCTAGTATTATCTCTTCCCTTAGCCCTTCCCTTTCTTATTGATTCTCAAACTAGAGCATTTTAAGTATTCTTCTAGGTTTAATTTTATGCTAGTTATTGTGATATTTTGATGGTTCATAGACATGCCCAACAAAGCTATCTTTTCCTCTCTTTTCACTTCTTACATTGCATCGAGTGTTTTTTGGTTAGATAATGCTGAAGACATCATCTTCTAATTTAGTTACCTATTCACCAAATTCACTGATTTATTTAGTAATTATGTTATATGTATTATTCACGAGTCTTAAATGCCTTTTACAACTTGCTACACGAAATATTTTATCATTTTTTTCTGCTTGTTTGTAGTAGAGCCATAGTTTTTTAGTTCTTGTGGTAATATCCATCTTCTGTATGAATAATTGAAAGTCACTCAACATTCAGTTTTTGTGGTGTTTTTTTTTTTACTTCCACTCGCTGGAAATTACAAATCTAATTTTTAGATCAACGTTCATCTTATTTATTCAAAAGTTTTACATTCTATTTCTAGTTTTTTATGAATTCTATGAACTATTCAGAACAAGTTAAATGGTGAGCTATTTATGAGTTGAATATTTGCAATGGATCCATGCATTCAGATGTTCTCTAGCCAGAAATAGCTTTCCGTGTGGCGGCGAACCCACCCTGATTTCCTTAAATACTGTTTGCAATCTTAATTAGCAGGCATTTTGTATCTATCTTTTTCTCAGAGAAATTTGCTGAATATATTTTGAGATTTTTTTTCCTTTTGTGAGAGAATCTGAAGTTAGAAAGTGGGTTACATGCAATTTAGCGATACTGAATACACTTTTAGCTTTCTTCCACTTTTGTGAGAATATATTTTTTGAAGTTGGTTGTTCATTTTAGATGTTAACCTTTTCATTCCCTCTTTTCTCTGTCTCAAGTCGATCACTTTTTTTGGCAGGTTGATGATGCTATATGCAGTGCAAGCAATGGAGCATTTATCATTCCAGATGGACTCATTCAATTTCGCACAAATTTGGAGGAACTTCTAGTAGATATCTGTCAACTTTTGGGGCCATCTATTTACATGCAGAAGGTGCTTGATGCCAAATGGTTTTTCTTGTTTGTAGATTTATGTAGTCATGCATGTTAAATAGTTTTTTGGATGGTGTTGACTTGTATCCCATCCTCCCACCCAAACGCCATATTCATGTCTCTCACAGTCCACATATCCCCAAAACAGTCTGAACAACTCTCTTTTTCCTCCTAGATTGAGCAGCGGCTCATGACACCACAATCGATTTTCATCTCACGCCTCTAATGAGTAATGATCTTCAAACTTGCACAAATAGACACAAGCATATACATGCAAATAATTTTCACACACCTTCAAACCTCTTCCCCTTTTTTATGTTTAATCCCTTCGTCTTCCAACCATTTGTCATGTATAAACAGAGCTTCACTAAGAGAAACACCTCCATCAACTTGACTTTGTTGGATGTCTGTGTGCTCCTTTGTAGAAATCGGTCAAGACTTGATGATGCACAGGCCGAACATATGTTTGGAAAGAAGTTTCTTGAAGCCCGACTACACTTGAGGAAACATCTTTGGAAAGAGATGATTGTCGAAGACATTCATATAGTATTGTTTCTTCATCTTCTTTGTTAATTGACCGACTGAATCAACAAAACAGTTGGACGTCCATTATTATCTTCTTTAATCCCAGGAAGATCTTCTTTGGCATTCCCACTTTCTTGGTACTCAAGCGAGATGTCTTCGCCTTAAGACATTCAAATGGTGCCTCGAATATTGTTCTTCAGCTACCACAACCATGGAAAGAATCAACAGATCTAGAACTCCGCCTTCCACCCTCTCTTAGACCCTCTTCCTTCCATCAAATAAAAAAAAAATAAAGCCAAGATTTTCGAGATCTTCAAGAACGCTTCCACTCGAAAAGATACAATCTTTAGTCACCGTGAATGCAGTTGTTTACTTATCGACGCTAACAATGGATAGAGATAAAAAGAAACCCAAAACTTCAATCCAAAGCAACAATGGCTGGTCGTAGGAGGGACGAATGAGAGTTGTTGTCCGCTCCTTCTGCAGATGAGTCGAACGAGAGAAAAGAGGGAGGGAGGAGCCTCTCCGCCTAGGCATGATCGAAAGGAGAAGCCGATTGTCCATCCCTCGCTTGCTGTGAGAGTTCGGTTGGAGAAAAGAACGAAGAAGGAAGCAACGCGCCGTTCCTTGTGGTTGAAGGAGTTGGATCCAGAGAAAGAGGTGATCTCGATTGGACAAAAGAAACGAAGGAAGCAACGCGCCCCTCATTGAAGGAGTTGGAGCCGAGAGAAAGAGTGGGATCGTTCGGTTGGGAAGAGCTGAGCGCATGGTTTTGGAAAAGCGAATTGAAGAGGGAGGGAACAGTTGAGAGGAGCCTGCCGTTCGTTACCATTCACTAGCTTTTTAAGGAGGTGGGAGGGAATCAAATGAAATAAGGAAGAGATCGGATTCACATGCCAAGGAGGCGAGGTTGAGCGAAGGCCTGCGGACTTTATTTTGGCCAAACTGACGAGTGTGGGTGAGATATGAGAGGGTTTTAATTTTGATTAATCACTCTTCTTTTATAATAAGATTAAATGTGCAACATTTATTTATTTAGTTAATATATACATTGTAGATTATTTTGATTTTTGAACGACGTATGCCCGATCGAGACCATTTGGTTCACATCGACACCATATCGGGTAGATTTCGGCTTAAAAATGCGCGTTGCCACTTCCAATCGCTCGACATTCGCACAGACTTGTCTAAATTGAGCCGAACAATCTCATTTAATAGATTTCGATGTTTTGAAGCTAACGACGCAATCAATTTCATGAACGGAGTTGTTTGGACATCGCCGCAGCCTTCCGACCGATAGACCGCCGACATCGATCGTTCGATCTTGATCGAATGACTAATTGTGGAATATGTATATTCGATCACTCGATTTCAACGAATGACGTTCATTCTTCCAATTTCCGACTTTTGTACGCCCCGGCTTTTCAGATTTATTTGGTGATTGCCACTCGACCGACATTTGCACATACCCTCAACACGAAGCCTCTCATTGATGATTTAAACATTTCACTAACAATCAATTTCATTTAACGAGGTTGTTTAATATCGCCGCAGCCTTCCGACTCGATATACGCCGCATTAGACGGCTCACATTGGTTGACCGTTAGATTGTGGAATATTTATATCTCGATTAACCGATTATTCAACGTGACGGTCTGTTTCGCCAATCGAGGTCAATTGACTTTTGTATCGCCGAGTGTATTTCAGCCCGCTTACTATCATCCGCTCGATCAATTCATCTTATAAGCTCGATTCGACTTATATGGCATGTATGAAGGTCAATAAGAGGATTATGCTCAAAATAATCAAACCCTCTCCTTTTCTTTTTCAGAATGGCCACACTTTTTTTTTTGCAAGAGATTTATATTTATCTCATTTTTAACCCGCACAACATTCTTAAGCTTTATATTTGATCATTTAATGTGTTTACCTGAGCACATCTAAGTGTTAGAGTTTCAATCTTATGAACACACTTTTCAGAGTGGTATAGTTTTAAATTTCATTTCATGCAATGCAACATGTATTGTAATTTAAGTGTTCATTGGAAGATTTCATTTGCTTATTGTGAGCTTGAAAGTTTTATCTTTGCTTTCTGAGTTTCTAAATTCACTCACAAGCCCCTTAATCTAGTACAAGTCTTATTTGTATTCAATTTTATTCTTTCAAAGTAGCTCAGCTCAGTTGAATTTTTTTTGAGCTTATTTTGTAAATTTGCTGATGAAGTTTAGTTAATTATGTTATTCAATTAAAAAGTCATAAATTTTTTTGTGCTCTTCAAGTTACATTTTTGGAGAATATAAGTTTCCTTGTTTCATTGGAATTATGTAAGCGTCCTTATTTTTTTGTTCTTGTTCATTTAAATATACTATTTGAGCCTCACCATTTTGATTTTCAGTAGCGTTTTGGTATCTTTCTAGCTTTTGGTATGTGATTTGGCGTATTAGTCCCTTCCACCATGCTTAAAATAACATGCATGATCGGTGTCATGAGGCACAATGGCTAGGTGGGGCTTCAAGCACCCCACATTTAAAAATAGTGCTCATATGCCTTCAATGGTATTTGTATGATGATGCAAACACATAATTTCTCACTATGTTAGAGTAATGTGCATAAATATTTTTTTTTTCAAAATTTCTTGCTACTTTGAAATGATGTGCACGTGTACTTATAATTTTTATGCTTTTTTCCTTTGATTTTTTTTGAGTGTGAGGTCATCAACAAAGTTGATGGGGCTAGATGATGAAATCAGTAAGTATAAACACAATTTCTTATGAATTTTCCTCTGTTTTCGTTTTCTTTTCAAAGCTCTCCTTTTTGAATTGTCATTTTTTGTTTTACTTTTTGCTATTTCACATTTAGAGAGAGAGAGAAAGAGCTACAAAGGGGTAGAGTGTCGCATCGGTTGAGCTTGAAATCCACAAGCAGACGATTAACGGATAAAGAAAACATAATATTTCCAATCTTTAAATAAAATCTCCAATCATACAAGAGCTACTACAATCCACAAATGGTTTAACAATTTGTCCACATATATATACTAATAAAGTTTATATGACATATAATTTAAACATAATTTACCATAACTGACATAATTACCTATCTCCTGAAGTCTCTCTACGGCGATAAACATAACTCTCCCTTCTCTCCGCCATTTAGTTAGGATGGTTACCTGATAAAATTTAAACAACTAACAACTTAATAAAATTAAGTGGGTGATTATCTTTGTTACACTATAGTAAACAAATTAGATATTATACATGTCATTTTTTTTTCATATATACATAAAAGAAAGAAATTGCTCAAACAATCAAACATATGAGAGGTAGGTACAGATAAACATTTTGTATGAACTTTTACTTTTACATTTATCATCCGTCTTAGGAGTCACCGTCTAAACCTTTATCAATACTTATCCAAGGGACAAATAACCATTATCATTTGCCAATTTCATTGGCTCTTTTTCGTCATTTTGTGCACCGGTACATTGCGTCCCTAGCTAGTACCATAAGGGGGTGAACTCTACTTTCAACATATACATTTATAACATATAATTATACAGTTATGCATATTAATTCACAACTAATAGTAAATCAGTTAACTTTATAAAATGACGTAATGATATGATCTAGCATTCGGTTACTAACATGAATAACAAGAAATTATATCATTATGAAGAAGCGGAAAATAATCACAACCTATAAGAAAAATCATAATCATATAAACGATTTCATCACAAGAAATTAAAGATATTTTATAAATGTAAGAAAATAATTTACCCACTTTAATTTGCAGTTTTCTCTTGAATCTCCTTCCCTTTAATGCTTTTTTCCTTAATTGAAATTTCTATAAAGTAAAATATTTATTGGATCAATATTAGAAAACAATTTATTTTATTCATATGATACTTACATATAGCTTTTATTATTTGACGCTCATATTCATCAATATTCATTGTTTATTTTCTAAATCAAATTAAACTAACAAATAATAATAATAATAATAATAATAATAATTACTTTGATTTAAAAATTTCTATTTTTTTCTCTAATGATTTCAATTTAAGAATCATAATATATATTTTTCTTATTTTCACATCAATTATTTTAATGACTTAAATATTCTTTTGATTCATAAGAAAAATTTTATTATTATAAATTATACTAATGTTATATTTATATACATTTATTAAGTTAAATATCAGTTAATATAGTTATAGTTTATTATGTAAAGTTTAAATAATTAAGTTTAATTTATATTATCTTAAGGAAAGGTAAAATTGTCTCAATTTATAGCTCTCAATCTATTAATATAATTAATCATACTTTTTCTACATCCTTTTCAATCATAAGTTTCAATGTTTTGCATTTCATTTGATAAAATATTTAACATTTTTATTTCTTATCAATTGAATTATTCTTATAAATTTTAACATGCTTATCTTATAATAATTTATATAAAATGAAATATATGTAAAATAAATTTTTTCAATACTAAAATTTCTATATAAAATATTATGTATAAGATTATGTCAAAATCTTCTCAGACTCCCCTTCCTTTCGCTCGTTCGCTCGCGCACTTCTTCCTTCTCTCGGTCGTGACAGAAAAAGCCCGGCTGGTCGTCTCTCACTAGAGCACGCAAGATGAGTCTTTCCTTATGTTTTCTCCTCTCTCCCTCTCTGTTTGGGAGTTGGTTTGAGCAAACCGAGCATCTTCTATTTTGCTATTTGTGACGCTTGGATTTTATATTATTATTATTATTATTATATTATTTTTGACTTTCGGTTATTACGAAGAGTGGGATAGAGAGACAAAAAAATGTTTTTCTCGTTGTTTAGAGAGAAAAGTAGAGATAGTATGAGAGGAAAGGTGGAGAGAGAAATATAGATTTTTTGTTTTAGAGTGAGAAAGGAGAAGAGAGTGAGAGAAAGATAGAGTGAAGATAATGATAGAAAGAGGAAGTGTGGAATAAGAGTGGTGTAGTGAGATGAGTTCGGGTTGAGAGGTGATTGCAGATGGAGAGGATTGTGTTTTCAATTTTGAGGTTGGATGTCATTGTGAGTTGGAGGATCGAGTGATGGAGTAGCTGGGCATGCATTTTTAGTTTTTGGGCTTGGTGAGGAGAAATGTGCTAAAGGGAGGGGAGATGGGTAGATTATGTCACGACCTGGCCCGGGAGCTTAGAATATAAAGATGAGAACAGACAGTTGGACGGATGAAAGAAAACTTTCATAATACTTTTAAGCTTAAATAAAATTTTCAATCATACAAGAGCCACTACAATCCATAAATGATTTAACAATTTCATATATATCTTAATAAAGTTCATATGACATACAATTTAAATATAATTTAACATAACTGGCATAATTACCTATCTTCTGATGTCTCTTTATGATGATAAACATAACTCTCCCTTTTATCAGTCATTTAGTTAGGATGATTACTTGAAAAAAAATTAAACTAACAATTGAATAAAATTCAGTGGGTCAATTAGACTGTTACACTATAATAAACAAGAAGGTAAAACTAGTATGCATGTCAGTTTTTTTTATTACCACATGTACATAAAAGAAATTTGCTCAAACAATCAAACATATGAATGGGGGTATACATAAATATTTCGTATGAATTTTTACTTTTACATTTATCATTCGTCTTAGGAGTCACTGTCTAAACCTTTACCAATACTCATCCAAAGACAAGTAGTCATTACCATTTGCCAATTTTATGGACCCTTTTTGTCATTTTCGCATTGCGTTCCCAATATAAAATGAACTCCACACATCCATTCATAGCATCTGATTATCTACTATCGTATTAATTCATAACTAACAATCATCTTAACTTTATAAAATGGCGAATGATATGATCTAGCATTTAGGTTATTATTCAACATGAAGAAATAGTAAACTACATCACAATTTATGAAGAAGTAGGAACATAATCACAACTTGCAGTACATGAAAAAGTTATAATCATATAAACATGTATTTCATCACAATTAAAGATATTTTTATCATAAATGTAGAACATAATTCTTCACTTTAACTTGCGGTTTTTCTCTTGAATCTCCTTTCCTTTAATGCTTCTTTCCTTAATTGAAATTCCTATAGAATGAAATATTGATTGGATCAATATTAGAAAGCAATGTATTTTTATTTTATTCATTTCTTATCTATTATACTTATATATAGCTTTTATTAATTGATGCTCATCTTCATCAATATTTATTGTCTATTTTCTAAACAACGACAACAACAACAAGCCTTAATCCCTAAGTTTGATTTTATGAATCTTCATCCTTTTATTATTGTGTCAAATTCTTATTTAATTTTATCTTAGATCATTTTTATACATCTTAACAAGTCTTTTTGGGTCTACCTATCTTTCTTAACGTAAGACAAATCTAATGTATCTACTCTGTCGGTCATTGGACGGCTTTATGTGGTAAACCATTTAAGCGACTCTAATCTTATCTACTGGAGCTACTCCAACTTTTTTCCGAACATACTCATTTTGCATTCTATCTCTAAGGGTAAAACCACTCATCCACACGCATCCTCATCTCGTACACTTAACTTAGTCTTATGTTTCTCTTTTATTGCATTCGCATAAGTCTTTGCGGTCTTACCACCATCTTATAAAATTTTCCCTTAAGTTTAAGTGGAACTTTTCTATCACATAATAGATCAGATGCATTCCACCACTTCAATCATCCAACTTGAATTCTACTAATAACATCTCCATCTATTTCACCATCATTTTGAACAATAGAACCTAAATATCAATCGCTCTTATTAATGACTTGACCAGTCCATTTATCACTAAAACTTCTACAACTAAAATTACACTCCATATATTGGTTTAGATCTACTTAAATGAAAACCTTTAAACTCTAAAGTTGACCTCCATAATTCAAGTTTTTTGGACTCTCTCTACAGGCTTATCAACAAGAAGAATGTCATCGATAAAGCATACACCAAGGTACATCTTCTTGTAAATGCCTGTAAGAACATCCATAACTAAAGTAAAAGATCGCTTAATGTTGATCATTGATGTAATCCAAAATAGGAAAATATTTTGTCAATCCTCCTTGTGTTTGGACACAAAATATGTCTAGTATACATATCCTTAATGACTTGAATATAACCAATATTTTGTCTATTTTCTAAATCAAGTTAAAATTAACAATTAATAATAATAATGATAATAATCATATTTAGTTAATTTATTTATTAAATTATGTACATTTATTAGGTTAAATATCAAGTTAATATTTAAGTTATATTTTGCATGTAGCATGTAAAATTTAAATAATTAAGTTTAATTTATATTATACTTAAGGAAAGGTAAAATTTAGCTCTCAATCTATTAATATAATTAATCATACTTTTACTACATCCATTTCATTAATAAGTTTCAAATGTTTGCATTTCAGTTGTAGGTTCTCCTAAATTTAATAGTTTTATTTATTATTTTTCTTAAAATGATATCTTAAACTTAAATTTAATTTATGCTACATATTCCTAATTTAATTTATTTGCTGAAATTGATAAACCATAAGTTAAAACTTGAAATGACATTAAAGTCAAAGATAATAACAAAATCAGATTTTTAATTAAACATATAATTATATAAATTATTTTAAACTTGACTTAGGGTTTCTTATATTATATAGAGGTGACTAATTCAAAGGAAAATTTTCAATTTACAATAATTAAACTCTTACCTTATGTTATAAGCTTTTCGATTTGCCCTAAGATCCAATAAGCCCGTCGGCTTGTTCAAAGTCATGCGCAACTCCCCGCCGCACTTGCTCCCATTCAACACCTTTCCTCCTTCTCTCTCGATGACGAAAGCTCCTGCTCAATGTCGGCGTAGAGCCGCCTCACTCTAGTAGACTCCTCTTCTTCGCGGCCTTGCAAGCCTCCCCCTTGGTGAAGCCGTCTCACTGCTAGGGCATGAGGTGAGTCTTTCCTTTTCTCTTTCTCCCTCTCTCCTCTCCTCTCTCCTATCTCATGTTTTGGGAGTTTTATTTTTGCGACAACTCCCCCCGGACTTTTTTTCCAATCCACCTCAACACGGTTGTATTTTTTTTCTTCGGTTATTACAGATTATGGCGTTGTGCAAGTTGGGAGAGGGTTGTGTATGAGGTTGGTAACTTGGGGAGGATTACGGGTTTTAGTTCTTTTTTTCCCTTTTTTAGGTATCAATAATATTCCTTCATGATGTGCAAGAGGCTATTTATCATAATCTTCTTTGAAAATTTTATATTTTTTCTCCATCATTTCTGGTCGTTTTCAAGAACTTTGCCCAAGTAGAGTTAATATGATTGTACACATAAAAGGATACACTGAAGGATACTATGTATAAGGCAGAGTGGAATAATGATATTTGTGATGGTGTTTGTGTCATAAGTATTGGATGGACAAGGTAGGTAAATGGAGATGGGGTAGCTTCATTGGTACTTACTAAAGAACTTCAACAAGATCATAAAAAGTTATGAAATGTTTTAAAATTATCATGGAATCACCAAAATCTTTAACTTCATCATGAGTTCACTTAAAGAAAGAGGAGCCCGTAAATCCAAAATCATGTTGGAACTTGAATCTAATACCAAAATTGATAGTGCTAGTTGTGGGGTTTGTGTGGTTATTAAAGGAGCTCTCTTTATTAAGAATAACAGTTATTTGGGTTATCAAAGGGTGAAGTTGGAGTTTCATGGAATTGATGTAATGATGGATTATTTTGGTTGGCCAAGAAAATATTACATAATATTTTGGAATCTAAACCTTTCAATGAAATTGGAACCTTTTGACTCCACACCTGTTATCCCTAGGGGAATGATCCCCTCAGCACCTACAATCATAAGTATTAATCTTGATCCTCCTAATATGATTTCCTTTATCCTACTAATGATGTAGTTAATCATCATATTCTTTGCACCTTTACGATTCTGATTGGGGTTTGTAAAGCTTTGGTGCTTTTATTAGAGAGGCTTAAATCTTGTTTGACATGCAGGGAAGGAATAGAGAAGAATTTTTGTCACTCATTTAGATTTGTTGGACTTTTTGTAGGGCATTGGTAATGAGTTTTGTTGTTTTCCTTTTCGGCAAAAGGATTTTGCATTGTTGCCTTATGTTATCAATAATTCTAATTTTTTTGTTGTTTTACTTCTGTGTAGAATTTCTTATAATTGTCTCTTGATGTATTAAATTTATTGGTCAAAAGACTTCTTTTAATTAAAAAAGTATTCTTGTTGAGGGTGTTGCTACTGCCAGGCTCTTTTAGGCAATTAGTGGTAAGGGTCTTGGTTGAAATGGATTTTACAACAATACATTTGAAGTGGGAGATTTGAATTGGTTATCCCACAAGTGACTATTGGCAAAATATAGGATTTGATGGCATACCTTCCTAATATTATTATTTCAAAAATTTTGATCTCTTAATAGGATGTTTTAAGGCTAATATATAATTAGGGAAATCATCTTTTATTGATTCTAGCATGCAGTATTTAAGTTAGCATGTAAATGATTAAAATGCACTTTCAATTGCCATGGCTCAGGTCTTTACTATTTTTGATTTTTTTGTACTTAAAACGTATAACTAATTGTAGATCTAAGCAGGGAATGAGAACCTTTCTTAGTTGCCCTTATCCTATCTAATCTACCGAGCAATCAAGATAGAACACTGACGAATAAAAAGAAAACTTTTCCTAACATTTTCAATCTTAAACAAAATCTCCAATCATATAAGAGACACTTCAATTCACAAATTATTTAACAATTTGTCACACGATATATATCTAACAAAATTCATATGAAATATAATTTAAATATAAATCAACATAACTGACATAATTACGTATCTCCTGAAGTCTCTCTACGACGATAAACATAACCCTCCTTTCTATCACCCATCTAGTTAAGATGGTTGCTAAAAAAAATAACAACTATTGAATAAAATTGATTAGGCCAATTATCGCTACATTATAATAAATAAGAAGGTAAAACTATGCATATGGTTTTGTTATAATATATTAAAAGAATTGCTCAAACAATCAAATATACTGAGGTATGCAAATGACATTTCTTGACTTTACTTTACATTTATCATCCATTTTAGAGTCATCTAAACCTTTACCAAGAGAAACTTTACCAATATTCATAGGACAAGTATGCATTACTTGCGATTTATTTCGGCCACATCATTTGTGTCCCCCATCGGAAGGAGGTGAACTCCTTTCAACATATACATTCATATACAATTATACATATCGTGTTAACTTTATAAAATAATGAATGATATGATCAGATTCTATTATTCAACATCGAAAATTACATCACAATTACATCACATGTTATTCATAACTAACAGTAAATCAGTTAACTTTATAAAATAACGAAGTGACAATATGATCAGATTCATTATTACACATGAAAATCGAGATTACATCATAATTTATAAAGCGAAAATAAATCACAACTTGCAATATATGAAAAAGTCATAATCATTTAAAAATGCATTTCATCACAAGAAAGTAAATATATTTTTACCATAAATATAAGAACATAATTACCCATATTAATTTGTAGTTTCGTCTTGAATCTCCTTCCCTTTGATACTTATTTCCTTAATTGAAATTCCTATAATTAAAAATATTAACTTGATCAATACTCCTAATTCTCAGTGTATCGATATTGAAATATAACTACTCATAATTTAGTTATTTAGACATTATGTTTTTCCACATAATTTCTCATTCTTATTTAAATGATCGATATTTATCTAAAATACTTTAATTTATTAAATTCTTTATCAATTATCAATTTCACTTTATTCATTACTACATTTAGATTATGATCCTACTAATATGCATGTAACATAATCATTTTCACTCTATAAATATGTTTAAATAATTAAGTTTGATTTGTATAAACAAATTTAGAATTATGCTCTCCATCTATTCATATCATTAATCATATTTTTTGTACATTCATCTAAATTATAAGCATTTCATTTATAGGTTTTAATTTAATAATTTAATTATTCTCATAAATCTTTCAACATATTTATTCAACATATTTATGATTTACATACATAACTTTTAATATAATTAAAATATTTATTGTATATTGAAATACTTATGTAGACATTTGTATAGTAAAATGGACATTTGGATTTTCACTTCTTTTTGAAATTGAAACCTATATAATATAAATACATTTTCTTTTATAATATAAATTGCATTTCTTTTATTATATAAAAAAAAAACCAAAAGAAAATAAACTTACTTCTCGGTTTGCCCTAAGCCCCTACTCATCAATGTCACGCATGCACTTGTCTTCTTTTACTCCCACAAGACTCCCTCTTCTCTCGGTCATCCCGACACGAGGGCCTGGGACCGATGTCAGCGGCATGGCCTCACTTAGGGCATGGGCCGGTAGCCTTCTCCCTCTTCTCCCTCTTCTCCCTCGGTTCGACGGAGCACGCAATCTCCTTCTTCTCCTCTTTCGGCCTTCGGAAGGTTCACGCACGAAATTTCCTTCTTCTCCCTTTCTCTCTCTCTTTGCTTTGGGAAGTCTCTGTTGCAAAAACCGAAGCTCCCCTTTTGACTTTTTCAATCCGACCAACAGTCTTTACGTTTGATTTTACATTATTATTATTATTATTATTATTATTTGTTTTCCTCGACTTCCGGTTATTACATCCTAGAGGGTGTGGTTGGCACCTTCTCTGCATGCATTATTATTGATCTAGATTCATTAGATGAGTTATCTTCTCTTGATCATTCTACTATTAAGGACATTGGTGTGCCATATCGTAGTCTTATGACTCTGATGTTAGTATTCCCAGTATAGAGCAATTTCAAACTAATACAATTGGATGCTGCTATTGCTATATCTTCAAGTTTGTTTGTTACCAAAGTTCGTTGAAATAGACATTTTGGCTCCTTGGGAGAGGGAGATATGGATTGACATTCTTCATTTGATTATTGACTAAGTGAATTTAAAGGCTTACCCTACAATTACTAGTTTTGGAAAATCCATAATTGTATTGATTTTTCAAGACTCAATTCTGAATTAAGAAAATCTTCCTCTGGGGTACTAATGTTCAGGGAAGTCCTAATTATTAGGTTGTGTTTGCAAGGCTTTTGTGAGAAAAATAAAAATGATCAATTTAAATCTATCAATATTTTGGATGTTGTTTCCCCTTGCTTATTGTCTTGCCTCTCTTGGATTGTTCTCATGCTGTAGAAGCTACTCTTGTTTCTTCTGATGTGGCTGCCAGGCCTGTTGCATATTCAAGCATCATTATTGGGACAGATATTTGCCTGTCGATTGATGAAACCACTTACTACAAACCTTGTTAAGTTCTAGTGATGATCCAACTATGATATTCCTTGTTAATCATGTTAACTCTAAAGTTGATGTTGATGGTGATTCTGGCTATGATTAGTCTTAAGGTTCCATAAGAAGCTTTCTAGGTTAGTGGATGAAAGATTTTGGGATTTTTTTTCCCAAAAGAGGCAATATCTGAAAAGGTTTTTCTTCACTTCCCTAGGTTTACCATACATGAAGCTGGATACAATAACTTGCCTAATGAGTTTAGTATCTTACTTTTTCACATTTTATGTTATCATGAACTTCTTCACTGAGTGATAATAAAATTTGATATAATAAAAAAAAAGGTATTCATGTCGGGTTCGAAATACAGGTTGTAGTGATGTTAAATTTAAGATATTGCAATCTTAATGATATGTGTGGCAAGGTTCAACAACAATTTCTTGCTGGACATATATCAGTGCAGTGAAGATTTTAACGTATAGGTTATTAATGTGCCATATCGTTTCAGTTTCTATTTGCTTGAAAGCTTTCCAAGTCATTTTTTTCTGGATGATTTAAGAAAAATGCAAATTTATGGAGCCAACACTAATACCGTGACTGTGTGATGTTATAGTATGCTCCAACCAGAAGATGTGTATTTATGAAAATTGCTATTTAAGTTTTCTGAAATCCCCCTAGACTTCATGGAAGCACTGCCATGAATTATTGACCTTTTCAGCTCTTGTTTGTCGTAGCTCCTCTCCTGTGTTCTTGTTGCTGAATGATTGACTCTAAGCATGATGTGTGTCATACATCTACTGCAACATAGTACTAACATGAGCATAATTTTTAAATAGAAGAAGGTTATTTTTGCATGCTTTCCTTCTATTTATTTATTTTTAGCTTTTAATTTTGAAATGATCTTGAATGCATTACGTTTGCATTTGTTATATTTTCTTGTGTATACCGCATTATGGTCCATGTATGGTAGTTCAGATTAATTACATTTAGGGCCTTCCTCTTATTTAATTTTCAAAGACGAGGCATGAACCATTTCCTACCTATCAATTGGCTTGTGCTAGTAACTAAGATTGCATTCAGTTGCACATTTCAAATGTCTGTGCATTTACTTGAGAAACTTTTCTTGTAGCTTTTGAATGACCGATGGACCACTTCAAATTCATCAATTCCATGGGTGGATGTGGAAACAAGCATGTTTGCACTCAATCTGGTGAGTACATTTACTTGTGATCATGTGTGTGTTTATTTTTCGTTTTTGAGTGCATAGTACTGAATAAGTGCCTTTACAAATTTAGTTAATTATGTTTTGCTTTCCTCTTTATGCATTATGTATCATTTGGGTTGGTCTTAGGCTCTGCTCCTTCCGTGATACATGGTTTGTTTATTCACTTGTGTTATCTTCGCTTGTTTTCATTTCTTGGCTTCCTAAAATAATGACATTGAATTTGAATGCTTAGATGTTTTTCTCAAAATTTTTTGATAATTTTCTTGAATTAACAATAAAATTACCTTAATCTTTGTTCTTATATGATCTTATGTGGTCATGTATTTACAAATATTTACTAGAAAATTTTCACCAAGTGCTTGATTACTGGGCCAAAGGAAATTGGTGCAAAAAATTGGGTATCACTTTTTATTTCTAAAATAAATAAAGATTACACTTGTTAGTGTTGGGTATGTGTTTTTATTTTTATTTTGAAATAAATCAAGTTGTTTTTAGAAATGTTCAAAATAAATTTTAGCTATTTTATTATTTTCAAACATAAAATCTCAATCATCCCGACTTTAGCATCTTGCTTGCTAACTTTGGCATGTCCCATGGGGACTGCCTTCTTAAAATCAATGCAAGCGAAATAGAGGTGAGTATGATTCAGCTGATTGAATCCATCTTCAACACCTACTTTAATACCCTACTCACTAGAATAGAGTGAGTTATAAACTCAATCACTTTCAATTCATCTGAAATTATATATTTTATCTTATTATCATTTATACATATTCAATAAAATTAAGTCAGCAAAATTTAGTGAAAATAATACATATGTTGCATTTATATATGTATAGAGCATCTAATAAATTGATCGCTCAGGAAAAACGACTCGAAATCTTCGCCATCTCTAAGATGTTAGGGGTTTGTTCTGCATGAGGTTGATTGATTTTTATTCAACTAGATTTTCCCCAACATTATGTTAGGTCTATTTAGATCTAGGTTCTACTTCCTATGAACGCAAGCACTCTCAATTAAGGTTGTAAATAAGTGTTAATCTCTGGCATAGATCAGTGTTTAGTAGTGTGGTATGGGTGACTCTTTGTGAAAAAAGGAGAGTAGTCTTGATCAAGAATGGTAAATTTAGTTAATACTTTAGAAAAGTGATTTTCATTAATATTTTCTATTAGATTTGATAATGCATATATACTTATATGTTAAAATAATCAAAATGAAATGTAGAGTTTTATAAAATATGTTTGTTCATTTTTGGGACATGCAAAAAGTGGGATATGATTTTTAGGAAGAATTTTCATAACATATTTTTTTTTGGGGTATTATATGCTCACACCAGCTATTAGCCGATCTCATACCTGCTATTAGCCCACACCCTCTTTGAAACCAACAGTGTCTCTATCTGATCCACCAACGCCTTAGGTCATGGCACCACTGCCTCTTTTAAATTATAAACTAAATTGATGTATGTGATATTAAATATAAACAAAACAGAAGAAAATAACATGTTAAGATGCTAAATATATATATTTATTTAATATCAAAATATAAGTAAAGTAAAATAAAATAGAAAAATGAAGTGATCCCAAATAACTCCTGTAGTCTAAACCAAATTTGAATGATTGGATGTGTCATTTTTTTTCCTCTCCCTTCAATGCTTGTTTGTGAATATTCAATGTTGTTTAAGGATGTCAATGATTGATTAATTTTCCAATAGATGTTTCTGGTGAACTCTAGACGTGGCTTACATCCTAATACATGTTGTTGATTGAATGCAAAGATAGCTTCGGTTTTGAAGGATGATTTCAGCTCCTTTCATAATACCCTAATAACATACGACATTGTAATGCTCGATTGCATGAATGAGTGAGCATAAAATCTTAAATTATAGGAAATATAAAATGAAATTACAAGAAATAAGAAATTAAAACTAGTACTACAAACTAACAAACAAATAGGAATGAACTACATCTGTAAAACTAGACTAGAATCTAACATAAGTATAAACAGATAACTCTTGCTAAAGAAGTAAATATTAAACTTAAAGAATGTTTTATGCTGATGATTATGCTTTTGCTTTTTCTTTCCACTAAGCAACCTGACATATTTTGTTAAGATAACAACAAATTGGATTTTTTCAGGAAAACTTAATAGGTGACTTGTATTTATTGAAGTACGATTGACACAACATAAGACATGCAATGGTTAATAAAAGAGGCAGTGCTTTCCCTTGGCAACTTGTGAAGAACTTATGGATGTTTAGTTGGACGAGACTTTCAAGATTGTCTGATTTCTCTTTTCTATCATCTAACTTGAAGGCCAAAAGCTTTATAACTTTCTATGACTTGAGAGAGGTTTTCAAGAAGTGCCCTTTTTGCTATCAACTGTAGCACTTAACAAAAAGTGGTGATTCGAGCCATATATGTAGAGATAGAAATGAATATTTGTGAAGAAAGAATTCCCCAAAAAATAGAAGAATTGAAAGACTCGCTGAGATGCTACCAAAGGCAGTATTTGTCGAGAATTAGTGGATCAAGCCATGTATGTAGATATAAAAATTTATGCTTTTTTTTTTTTGTAGAAAGTCCTCAAAGAGAAGATTACAAATAGTCAGGTGAGTGGAGGTCCTAAAAAAAACATTTGAATTGCATCTAAAGAAGTTCAAGGGCAACTCCTGTTACCCTCACAGTGTCAACAGATTTTCTGTATTTTGTAATTTGATGGTGAGCAAGTATTTTCTTCGCAGTTTCACATATAATATTTAAATCATGGATTAGGGATTAATCACTACTCCACTTGTTATTTTTCCTATTGCGACTTCTAGCCACAAAAAGTGTCACAATCCCTTCTCCCTTGACATTACTATTACTGCCACTCTATCCTTGACTGATTCAAGTCACTATATAGGTGGTGGGGAAGGCTAGGCTTCATTGTTGGTCTTTTCGAAGTTTTTTTGAATTTTAGGATTATAATACAGTTGTCACTTTGGACCTGTGCTTTTGCATCATTTGCATGTTTAGGAGCTGTTTCATTCATTGCTTGCATCGAGTGGTTGTGCCTATACTAAATTTCATTGGGAACTACCTTCTTTTTATCTGTGTTGGTATTTATAAAATCTAAAATATTTGGTTTTATGTTAAGAAAAACTTACTATTTGTTGTGTAGGAGCCGCCTCATCGTTGTCTAATCAAGTTATCTTTCAGGTCTCTGAAACAGTTCTGCAGCATGGACCTCCTCTTTCTTTTTCAATAGTTATGCAGCTAGTGACAATTCTATCTACTACCTCACCTGGAGATCTTACGTGTTTTTTGTCCTTTGTAAGTTTAGTATTCGAGCATCTCTTGAAGTTCTTGCCTAGCTTGTGTACTACATACTAAAATAGTTTGGCCCGGTTACTTCCTATTATTAATTTTAATCCCAGAATATGTATGTAATAGTGTATCTTCATTGTTCCTTTGTCAATTCTTTAATGCAGGTCTATAAATCTTTAGCTGATGTTGTTGGCTCTTATTCAAGATGGTTATTACTGGTCCCTGATAACATTAGGCCTCTATTGTAAGATTTTGTCATTGATCTGGATCTTTATGATTTCTTCATATGAACTTACCCATCGTTCTCTTCAGAGTTTTTTGTGCTTCTGGGATTAAAGAATCAATATGCAGAACTGCTTGCTCATCAGCCCTACGTAAACTTTGTGAAGATGCCCCTAGTTTGATTCATGAACCTCAAAATTTGGAGTTTCTTATATGGATTGGAGAGGTGCTGTTTCTCATCTAAAAAGCAGCAAAATAGCAATACTGAATGTTTGTTAAATTTGCAGTGAGATTGTTTACTGATCTCATCTAACACTTCAAGAACATCTATTGATTGTTTTGTTTAGTTATGTATGTTTATTTCATAGGATTAGATTTCAATTCATGGAAAATGTTGGTGCATATGGTTTTGCCACTGTGTGGAGTTGGTTTCGAGCTTTCTTTTATAGGCCTTTGGTAGTTTTGATGAATGGGATGAATGGTGTAAATAGATTTAAAAATTTGTCATGTTTCTATTTTCAAATGATATACTTGAATTAGGTTCTTTTAACTATGATTAGTTTTAATAAAAATTCAAAAAGATGAAACCTGGAATTGAAGTGTTTTATAATAGTGAGGTGAGGCGTAAGCTTTAAGGCTGACCACAACGTAAATCTTGAATAAAAAAATAAAAAATAAAAAATAATTCATAAATATGTCATAAATTATCGTCAAATTAACTTAATTTGTTATCATAAACTACAAAAAAAAAAAATATTAATCTTAAATTCTGAACCATCTTCTTGCACTACTGATCATTATTCCAAGTTAAAAAATAATAATATAAAAATATTTAGACAAACAAAAATAACAAAAAATAAATAAATAGTGAAAGAAAATAAAATTAAAATGTTTAAAAAATTGATGATAAAATACTAATAAAAATTACAAAAATATTTAAAAAGAAGTGAAGAAATATATATTTTGAAAAAAATAAAAAATTAAAATTTTGAAAATCAAATAATGATTATTTAAAAGAAAACAAGAAAAACTTGAAGTGTTTGCCTTAAATGCCTTGAATCATAAAGCCTTGAGATATGCATCTCAATCGAAAAGAGGCATATGATTTACTTAAACCATCATGACGTAAGCCTCGTGGTGATTTTGAGTGCCTCATGGTCAGACGTGCTTTGAGGTGCATACCTTGAGCACCTTTTTAATCCATGGTTCATGTGGCAGCGTCTGTGTATGAGGGGCCAGTATCCCGCCAGCCTTATATTTCCTTGGATTTGTCCAAGGAGCTTGAACCAACTGGTCTAAGGATCTTTATTGCAAGGGCTCAGTTATCTTAGATTTAGGAATTGGTTTTTAATATACATTAATTTTATGTGTATTTGGGCTTAGTTTTTTGTTGCTGTCTTGAGTTTAGAAACTGTTCTGTTATTTAACCTTTTCCTGTGGATTCTTTCTTGCACCTGACCCCATTTGCTGCTGATCTAGTGCCAGACCAATGATTCAGGGTGTCATTCAGCTGCCCAGCTGCTGTGCAGAGCCCTTCCAGCAGGCAATTAGCGGTCGAGCATTGGTATTTTTACAATTTTAGGTTCTTATTTTGTTCTAGCTTTCTTCCCCTTTTTTGTCACCTTCTTGTCTAGTCAAGAATGATGTCCATTTGATGTCTGAACTAGATTAATGCTATCTATCTTGGATATATATTTTTTTCCTCGAAATTCAATTTTCCTAATCCAAATTTCATCCAGAACTCCTCTCTAGTTTTTCGACTAGCCCTCACACCAACTCCAATCCACCCCAAACCTAAAACCAAAAGGCTATTTGAAGAATGACCATTATGTCACTAAGGAGAAATAATGAAAGAGGAGTTTAGGAGTTTTTTATGAAGGAAATGCAACGAGAAATGCTACAAATACAAGGTTGGATCATTGAATTTGAGAGAAGTAATTGATAAGAAAACTAATAATGCCATAATGATTAATATTAAGTATAGGATAAGTGATAATGATATTGGCGTGAAAATTGATTTACCAAATTTTGAAGGGCGTATGGATCCATTTGATTCATTGAGTGGATCCAAACAATGAAGTGTATCTTTGAATGCAAAGACAGTCCTTAAGATAGAATAGTCAAACAAGTGACCATCAAACTTAACAAGAGTCCTTTCCTGTTGTGAGAAAACTTGAAGTGAATGTGTCAACATGAGGGCAGGAGAAAATCATGATATGGAGTAAGATGAAAAGTGAGTTGCCATATAAGGACCTTCTGACACACTACAGACATAAGTGTTCTTGAAGCTTCATCATCTATAGTAAAGAGATATGTCAGTGGAGGATTACACAGTAGAGTTTGAACAACTCATTCTAAATTGTGAATTGATGGAGCTTGAGGACACAATAGCTCGCTACCTATTCCTTCTCACTTTAGCTTAAGAACACTACACTCATTCACCATTGAACCTAGCATTGATGTAGATGTCAGAGTCAAGGAGATACTAGACTTACATGAATAGGTGAATAAGAAAATTGCCAAATGGAAATCTAGATATTAGAGGTAGGCTAATAAGTCTAGGAAGGCTATTTTCTTCAAGGAAGGAGACTTTTTGTGGACTGAATTGAAGGAGAGATTTCCTATGGGTACATTTGGAAAACTTAGACCTTGAGTTGATTATCCTTTCATGATTATCAAATGGATCAACGATAATGCCTACAAGGTTGATCTATCTGGTGATTATAACACTTTAGCAACCTTCAATCTAATTGAGATATCATCATATTATGAATATCCGAAGAAGATGACGCCTCCCAAACCAAGGAGAGTGATGCAGGAGCATGTTGCTTATGAGGGGCCGATATCCTACTGGCGCTATTGGTTGGTTTAGGGAGTTTTATTGCAAAGGTTTAGTTATCATGGGTTTAGGGTTTGGTTTGTTAATATAAATGATCTTTTAAGTGTATCAGGGTTAATTTTTTGTGCTGTTTTGAGATTACAAAATGTTCCTGCTATATTTTCCCATTGTGGGAGCCATATCCTATTTTCTGTCAAGTGATGTGATTATAACTTGATAGAGATTAGGTGGTGTAATCAATTACCAACTCAGAAATTCTTTAGATTGATCCAAATCCTGCTGCCTAACAAGTTTGGAGCACCTGTTCTCCTGCCTAACAGTTAAATTCTGTTGCCAAACAGCCACCCAAGCTGTTTCAGATCTTCCCCGTGGATTTCTTTCTGCAGTGACCCCATCTGCTGCTGTTGCAGCGCCAGAGTAGCGATCCAGGGTGTCCTCTAACCTGCCCAGTCACCGTCCAGAGCTCTTCCAGCAGGCAACTAGTAGTTGACCATTGGTATTTTCCTGATTTCAGGTTTTTATTTTGCTCTAGTTTTGTTTCCCCCTTTTGTTACCTTCTTGTCTATTCAAGAACGGTGTTAATTGTTTTAATTTGCAAGTAGTTTGTATACAAGAGTTTGAACTTTGCTTTGTATTGGGTGTGTATACGGAACACAATCACATGAGGATCTTCTGTCATCTGATCTCACTAAATAATTCCCTCTGTTTGGATTAGGTGTCTCTATCATCATTATTCTTGGCCTTTATTTTTGTGATCGATTAAAATTCTTGAATTTTTATTTTTTTAATTAGTTGTCAACTATATCTTTTAACTATTTTAATTACATCAAGGATTAGCTTTAAGCTCTTATCTTTTTGCTTTAGTTATGAATGTTCTTACTTGGCCTTTACAAGATGTACCTTGGTGTATGCTTTTTGTTGATGACTTTCTTCTTGTTGATAAGACTAGAAAAGGAGTCCAAGCGAAATTTGAATTATGGAGGTCAACCTTAGAGTCTAAAGGTTTTCATTTGAGTTGATCTAAAACTGAATATATGGAGTGTAATTTTAGTTGTAGAAGTTATAGTGGTGGTGTTGTGACGTTGGGTGACCAAGTCATTAAAATGAGTGGCGATTAAATATCTAGGCTCTATTGTTCAAAATGATGGTGAAATAGATGCCGATGTTATTAGTAGAATTCAAGTTGAATGGTTGAAGTGGAGGAATGCATTTGGCTTGTTGTGTGATAGAAAAACCACTTAGACTTTAAGGGAAAATTTTATAAAATGGTGGTAAGACTTGCAATGATTTATGGCGCAGAATGTTGGCCAATTAAAGAAAAGCATAAGACTAAGTTAAGTGTTGCAGAGATGAGGATGATCAGGTGGATGAGTGGCTTTACTCTTAGAGATAAAATGCTAAATGGGTATGTTCGGGAAAAAGTTGGAGTAGCTCCAGTGGTAGATAAGATTAGAGTGAGTCAGTCGCCTTAGATGGTTTTGTCACATAAAGCGTCGGCCATCCGATGACCCGATTAGGAGAGTAGATGTATTAGATTTGCCTTATGTTAAGAAAGGTAGGGATAAACTTAAAAATACTTGGTTAAGATGTATAAAAATTGATCTTAGGTTACTTGAATTAAATGAGAATTTGACACATAATAGGACATAGTGGGATAAAGGCTTGTTGTTGTTGTTGTTGTATATCTTTTAACGATTGCTTAGTTCATTTTACGTTTGATTTATCACTTTTCTTTCTCATTTCTTTCTAATTATTTCTTACACTTGTCCCATTGATGCATCTTTGGCCTCATTCATTATATGCCAAAACAACTTGAGTCTATTTCAACAACCTTATTGTCAATGTGTGCATCTTTGACCTCATTCTTAATATGCCTAGGCAACTTGAGTCTATTTTGACAGCCTTATTGTCAATGGGTGCTATTCTCCTTTTCTTACCTAAACTCATTTTTTTCACTCTATTCTTTCGAGTTTTTCTATCTTAGTGTTCTAATTTCTTTCACAATAAGTTTGATTTTTAATGTCTTAGTGATTTTTTTTGCTAATTACTCAGATCCTTATAATAAAGTTGGTCTAATTGCTAGCTTTATTATGTTTACCTTGAGACTTGAAGATCTTCAGAGTTAATTCTTCATTTTAATTACTAGTCTTTTATTTTTGCAGTTGTACCATCATTTGTGTCCCATCTTTTGTATAATTGTTTATTATATTTAAACCTGTCACATATAAGTGTCATTTGATCTTCAAATAATAATGACTAATTATCAAATATCAATGACTAACAATTTCACATTAAATCTTTGGTTAGCGATAAATAATCATTGTAATTAGTTTATTTTTTTCTTTTGTTGTTTGATAAGACTCCAAATCTAATTATTTTTTGGTAAACTCAAATCACAATACTTTACTGCGTGACTTCTAAATACACTGTTGGCGTATTACAATGGTTAATGTGATCGGAACTGGATGGTGAAAAATAGTTTTTTTTTTTTGTACAAGACTTCATAATATTTTTTGGGAAAAGAGAATTTTTTTTGATTTTTTTTTATATCTCAATTAAAATTTAATAAATATAATTATGTTTATTCAAATTGATGGTAAATAATTCGATAAATCAAAAAAAAAATAATTATTAAATTTTAGTTTATTTAGCTAATTAATGAGTAAACTATTTATTAAAGAAAAATTATTTAATAAATAAATATTAAATTATAACTTGATGATTAATTTATTTAATAAAATTTCTATTAATTAATTAATGTTTAATATAGTAATAAAATTATATATATATATATATATATATATATATATATATATATATATATATATATGTTATATTAAATTTTCATTATGTTAATATAAAATGATAATATTCAAATTTTATTTATTTATAACACTAATAATTAATATCTTAGAAAATTTGTAAATTAATTACTAATAATTAAATATTGATACATTATATTTGTATTTGATTTTATTTATTTTTTTAGTCAAGAAAAATTTTATTTATAATTTATTTATATTTTAATATATATTTATTTTTTAATTGAATCGTTTTAATTGAATTAATTCTATAATTAATTTCTATAAAAGTATTCAGGAATACAAATATTTACTTTACATTCATCCAACCAAACGAGAAAAATAGTTTCTATGTATTTACTTTACACACAACCAAACAACAATAAAAGATTGAATTGTATTCACTTTACAGATTTCTTTTTTTATTATTGAGAAACCAATAAAATCTCATTTCATGTAATCCCTATATGTTTTTGCGTACTCTAAGATGTCTTGTAAGAGTTGCACCATTATTCTAATTATTCTCTTAGAAGAATTCTCACCTCTTCAACCATGTCATTTACAAGTAGCATATACCAAGGCAATACTTTAAATATCTTTTGTTGGCTTCTTTATAATCAATACAATAGGTAACAATGGTTAATGCTGATCGTTGATGCACTGGTATAGTGATTTAAACACTTTTGTTTTTTATACACTACTTTAAATTTAGTCATTGCTCCATATATATTTTTGTGACACCCTTTTCTTTATAATGCTGACCATATCAATTCTCATTATAATCAATTAAACACATTTTCTATAGGTCTCTTCATGTTCAGTACAATAGGTGATCGTAGTTAATACTGATCATTGATGCACTCATATGGTGTTGACAAATCTTTGGTCTATCTACACTACTTTAATGGTAGTCATTGCTCCTTACATATGCCTCTTTTTCTATAAACCCATCAAAATACATGTGATCTTTGAATGATAAGCAGAGTCCTTTAGTTGGTGCCAAGGCAAATTAAATGAGTTATTTTCTTTATGTCAAAAGATAATTTATATGATTAAAAGCTTCATTTGTCTGATATATTTTAGTTCTCCATGATTAACATACTTGCTGCATCAGCCCAATCATTTACATGCTAAGTGAACACTTCTACATTTTGTGAATGATTCCACAATTTGCTGCAACTTTTATGATTTCCTACTATTAAATGTTTGAGCTTGCATGATGAACGCTATCCTTGGTGCCAAAATTTTCCCTTCTTTTGAATTTTTTCTTCTTGATGGTGATGTGCTTATATTTGATGTTATATGCTCGTTTCTATTAATGATTTTCTGTAGTCTTCAGGGTTTAGAAGAGGATTTTGTCACTTGAAGAAGAGGAGATTGTTAACGCTATAACATTCACTCTTAATTCTGTTCCAGACAAAGAGTTTAAAAAAAGGTCATTGGCAAGGCTGCTTTCCTTGAGCTATGGTGCTATTGAGAAACTCGTATGCTTTCTGATGTACTTCAATACTTTCTTTTCTCTGCAGTGGTTGATTTATTTTTCATCTTATTTTTTGTAGAAATGTGCTAGTTATGTGGCTTTCTTTAAAATGGGGTTGTGAGACAAAATAGATCGTTAAGAATTTACTGATCTGATTCTTGGTAGAAATGGGACAGATGTAGAACATTGTCTGTATTTTTGAAGTACCTGTAAATCATATCCGCTATCCAAAATTTCTACATAGTTGAAATTTCTTCTGATAGTCTTTTGAAAATCCAAATAAAATTCTAAAGAGTCTTCTATTATTTGTCATATGCAAGTAACGGACCATCAAAATAGTTGCTAAATTCCAATTCTAGAAAAGTTGCATGGCCAAATATAGTGAGCTATCAACATCTAATGAATACTCATACTTCTAAATTGCAGTAATAGAAAAAATACGAAAATATTATGCATGCTAGTCAAATATAATGAATTGGTATAAAATAATTGATAATTTATATTCAATTATGATCATTCAAAGATTTAGCACATTTTATTGTACATTATAATATCTTATCATATCTATATTGTTACATACATCATAAACCACCATCTAAAGTTGTTTTCATTTAAGTTCAATATCAATATCCTTTTCTCTTGCATGGTATTTCTTGTTCAACTAATTTACCTCAAAGAGACACTCCTTTTTTGTCAATATACATATTGTCACCCACAAAATATGGAATACCAGCAATGAGTGTACGGATAAAATAAAAGATTTCTTAACATTTCCAATCATAAATAAAATCTCAATCTCCAATCATAAAAGAAGACTTGTTACAAACCACAAATAATTATACAATTTATCCATACATAAATATTATAACAAAGTTGGAGAAAACATTTTAAACATAACTCAACGTACATAATTACCATCTCCAAGTCCCTACTTGGTAAACATACTTTCCATTTCCATAATTGGAGGTTACAAAGATTTGTCAAATTAATATAATTGATTAGATTATTATCTTTTTTATAGTAGGGAAAAAAAGATGCTCCATCTTTTATTGTCACATGTACATAAAAACAATTAACAAACAATCAATATGGGAGGTAGGTATATATAAATATTTATCGGTAGATATGGAGATTGGTATATAAACATTTATCTTTATATTTATCATAAACATTTATCATTAAAACTTTTACTTTTATCATCCTTCAGAGTCATAAATACTCTTCAAAGAACAAGTATCTATTACCATTGCCATTTACCATTCTTTTATTATTTGCCATTTATACCCTTTTGAATCATTTTTGCAGAGTAACATTCGTCTCGACCTCATCTGTAATGTTCATAGCATCTATTATCTCTATCTCATTAATTCTGATTAAGTCATCGGTGAACTTATATAAAATGATAACGTGTGATATGATCTAGATTCTTATTATCACATAAAGAAAGCATAAAAACTACATTACTTTAAGAAAAGCAAAAATCATCACAACTTGTAGTATGAAAAAAGTTATAATCATATGAACATGCGTTTCATCATAAGAAATTAAAGACATTTTTACCATAAATGTAAGAACATAATTACCCACATTAACTTATAGTTTTCTCTTGAACATCATTTCCTTTAACGCTTCCTTTCTTAATTGAAATTCTTATAACATAAAAATATTAAGTATTAAAGATTTTATATATTGCATTAATTGATTAACTTACTCCATAAATGATTAATCTAACGATAATATAAATACCTTTCCTTCATAATATAAAATGCATTTCCCTTATAGGTTCTCCACAAAATTTATACTCCTTTCTTATTTCTTCTTAAATTAATTCAAATGATCTTAAAATTAATATTTGTAATTGCATCTAACCTATTACTTATTCTAAATTAACTTTATTCAAATCGATAAACCTTAAATTAAAATTTTTAAACCCTAAGTTAAACTTGAAATAGTACAAAATCAAAGTTAATAACATTAAAATCAGAATTTCTAATTAAACATGTAACTAAATAAATCATTTACTTACCTTGTATATTCTCGGTTTTTTTTTTGCTAAGTCGCATAAACCTTCTCTCTCCCTTCTTCCTCATCTCGCTTTCTTCCTCATAAATTTCACTCGGCTCCTTCGTTAAGCGCGGAAGGTCTCTTCTCCTCTCTGTTAGAGGGCTCCTCTTTCTTCCTTAGCGACACATAGTTCAATCTTCTTCTTCTCCTTCCTCGATCGTCGATGAATGGCAGAACGCCTTGCGGGTAGATTCTTCTCTTCCTCTCCTTTCCCTTCTCCTCTCTCGTGTTGGGAGTTCTGAACCACGCCTCCCTTTGATCTTTCTTTTTTCTAGATATATATATATATATATATATATATATATATATATATATATATATATTTCTTTTTTTTGATGTCTTCCGGTTTGCATATAGACATTCTTACATAGTTCTTGACACTCATTCTAATCTCATTTAATATTTATCTATAACCTATGATTGACACTTCTAAAAAAGAATTTGCAATGTTAAATGTATCGCTGACTTTGTATGTGATATGGTTGAATCGTGTTAAAATATTAAAATTAAAAGAGACACGGGTGTCCAACTCACGTGTCATAAATAATTGAATTAATGTTATATAAAAATATTTTGAATTATAATTTGTCATATTCTAAGTTTTTATAATGGGTTTAAAGAATTCGAAGAATGTGATTTGAGTGAAAAAGAGGAGGTTATAAGATATATTTATTATAAATAATTAAAATTATAGAAGATTATAATTGGATTTATAAATTTAGAATTGGTAACAAATTATATTCATTAAAATTATTAACGTACAATAAAATAAATTAGACATATATGTGTTATTTAAGTAATTAATTTAATTTTTACGATTAGATGATTTATCTTTTTTATTAATTTTAATATTTTATTAATTTAATTTATATATATTATTTTTAATTTTTATTATAATCTTGAATGCGTAATATGTTTCATATTTTTGATAATAAAAGTATCTCGACTCTATTTCATGTCGTGTACTTGCAGTGCAACATAGGCTATAACACGTAAAGCTTAAATAAACATTAAAATTGAAAAAAAAAAATCTAAGATATTTAATGGAACCATTTCTTAAAAGAATAGATAAATCGAAAAATATTGCAACAACAATTAATCTAAACAACTATTAATGACATTACAAATAATCAATGTAGAAGAAAATAGCAATTTTAATATAAATAAGAAATATGAGTACTCACACTATGGTGTTGATCTTCAAAGATCTAATTTAGCTTCTTGTTAACTTTCTTTTGAAATATTGCACTTTGTATTAACAAATAAAAAAAAGTACAAAAGTATTCACTAGGGGTGTACAATATGTGAGCCAAATCCTCTTTGAGAATTTGAACAAAAGCAAAACTAAACCTTTCTACTTATACATGTATCACCTTCACAAAATATAGAAGAGAAGAAGAGTTTACATGATGAGTATTTCTCTACAAAAAAGTATGCAGCAACTTGTGCAGTCCAACCTTGTTGCCTTATATGGATAAAACGGAATAAGACTTGTTGAAACTTGTTGAAGAAATCTAATATCGCTCCATGTTGTGGTTGGGTGTGCCACTTTTTCATCTGCAAACTTTGTTGGAAATATTGGATTACATTAGCATTATCCCTTTAATAATTATGCCTTTGGCCTCCATCATCTATGGTTTGATGAGATTTTTGATTACCATAGCTTCCATTTTCATAATTGTCTTTGTCGATGTTTGTCTTCCCGCCACAATGATTAGCTCCCCATATTCATCTCTAATTGCTCTAAACTAGCCTAGGGGGAAGACAAAAGTGCTCCATCTATGTTGATCTTTATAATATCCAACAACAACAAAAACAACAACAAAAAGCCTTAATCCCACTAGGTGGTCACATGAATCATTCGTCTCCATTGTGTCCATTATGTGTCAAATTCTCATTTAATTCAAGTATACTAAGATCATTTTTTATACATCTTAACCAAGTATTTTTAGGTCTACCTATCTTTCTTAACATAAGACAAATCTATCTCTCTGTCTTATGACGGACTTTATGTGGCCAAACCATCTAAGACTCTCCCTAATCTTATCTACCTGAATCTCAACTTTTCCCGAACATACTCATTTTACATTCTATCTCTAAGAGTAAAGCCACTCATCCACCGTGTCCTCATCTCTATAACACTTAACTTAGTCTTATGCTTCTCTTTATTGGCCAACATTCACCATAAGTCATTGTAGGTCTTACCACCATCTTATAAAATTTTCCCTTAAGTTTAAGTGGAACTTTTCTATCACATAATATAGCCGGATGCATTCCTCTACTTCAACCATCCAACTTGAATTCTATTAATAACATCTCCATCTATTTCACCATCATTTTGAACAATAGAGCCTAAATATTTGAATCTCACTCTTATTAATGACTTGCTCACCTAAAGTCACAACTATCACTAAAACTTCTACAACTAAAATTACACTCCATATATTCAGTTTAAATCTACTTAAACGAAAACCTTTAGACTCTAAAGTTGACCTCCATAATTCAAGTTTCTGTTGGACTCCCTCTCTAGTTTTATCAACAAGAAGAATGTTATCAGCAAAAAGGATACACCAAGGTACATCTTCTTGTGAATGCCTCGTAAGAACATCCATAACTAAAGTAAATGATAAGGGCTTAATGTTGATCCTTGATGTAATCCAAGCGAAATAGGAAAATATTTTGTCAATCCTCCTTCTCTAATGACTTAATATTCAATCAATATTAACTCCTTTCGTTCTAGAACTCTCCAAAGAACATCTCTTGAGACTTTATCATAAGCTTTCTCTAAATCAATAAATATCATATGTAGATCCTTCTTACTTTCTATGCTTCTCCATCAAACCTCTTAACAAATGTATAGCATCCATAGTAGATCTACCGGCATGAAACCAAACTGATTGTGAGAAACACATCGCTCGTAACCTTGCTCAATTACTCTCTCCCATAATTTTAATGTATGACATTAACTTAATTCATATAATTTGCACACTCTTGTGCATCACCTTTATTCTTAAATATAGGAACCAACAAACTCTTTCTCCACTCATCTGACATCTTTATAATATCCCATAAAAAAAAATCAATTTAACCAACTAAGGCCGGTTCCCCTTATTAGAGTGAGACGGGGTTATCCCATCATTTTGTTGAGAATGAGAGAGGAGGCGGTGAGGCAGGTGAGGGAATTAGGGCAACAACGACTTTGGCGGTGGCGTTAGCGCAGAAATGTAATGGTGTCGAGCGCCGATGACTAGTAGCTAAGGTGACGAAGGAAGGTTTCTTTGAGGGTTTTACGGGTTGTGAGATTTATGCTCATCGATTCACTAGCATTATTGAGTCGGGGACAAACTCGGCAGTAAAGGGCCAACTAGGTATGACTTTCATGCTATAAATCTAGGTTTTCTTTCTCTTGATTTTTGCTAGAATAATATATATATATATGTTTGGTTTAATTTCTTTTGCAAATTTTATATTTGATTTACATTTAAAACAGTGTTGTAATTATTGACAATCTATTTAAATTAGAGAAATAATATAAATACTTAAACGTGTATTTTGTTTTGTAGGTAAAGAATATAGTAAATGAGCATATAAAGTTAGATATGATTTAAGTGTTAAAAGAAAAAAAAATAGAATGATTAAAATTAATCTATATAGTTATATATTAATTAAATTGTTAAGAAAAAGATAAAATGAAATATGATTTTGAATATATACAAACATACATATTTTTGATTTATGCAACATTTATATATTGTATTATAAATATCTTTATGATAGAATCTTCTTAGGAGAGAAAATTATAACAGTAGGATTATGGGAAAATATTTTCAAATATAAATAACTAATATAAGGGCTAATTAATAAGATTAAATTAAAGATTTACTAATAATAATGATGGCTTTAAAATTTTAAATAAAAAGTATGTTTTTAATTAAATATAATTGGATAAGAAGAATGGTCAAATAAAAGAGAGTAAATTAGAAAAAAAAAATCAAATAGTGAAAATGATAAGTATATATATATATATACATACATACATACATATATTCACACACACTTGTATTTATATGTTGAAATAATGTATAAAATTTATTTTATTGGATTTTAAAAATTAAACTTATATATTTAAATGAAAGGAGGTAATGATATTTAATAATACGGTTAGTTAAGATAAATAAAATAAAAAATTTGTTAACAAGATTATTAAATAAATAAATAATTTAAGATATGATGCTAATTATTACGACTAAATAAAAGATGGATTAATTTTGGTTAAAGAATTCAACTTATTTTACGAGGAAATTTACATAGAGCAAATAACATATCTTCATTTATTTCTACGTGTCTAGTTTAAGAGACAAAATCTAAGTTGGGAGGTTGAAGTTTGAATCTTTTAAAATTTAAGGTGAGTACTCATGTTTCTAATTTATAGTAATTTCATTGCTTTCTTCTAATTGTTATTTGCAATGTTGTAGATATATTTGCATTAAATTTGACTGTAATATTTTCATTGAGTTATCTTTTCTTAGATTTATTGATCATATTGAAATGTTAGTGTCAACTTTCTATTGTTTAATGTTTACTCAAGGCACTAAATGCAAATGAACCAGGTGAATGAAATGAATTAGATAAATTGTTTGCATGTGTATGCTGACTGATGGAGTTTCATCCCTTATGGTATTAAATCAGACACGCATTACGATTATATGAAAAAATTATTGATATTGAGTACTTTAAATTGTACAAATTTTATACGGTGACTCTTGTGATGGATGTAAACATTTTATATAAAGATAGGATATTGTACAATAGTATTTAATGTGATTTAAATTTTCTTGAAAGGCTTATATTTGGATATTAATTGTCACTTGATTGGTTACATATTTATTTTGTTTAATTATCATGTATAATATTTCTTTTTTGTTGTGTTACTGCATATTAGAGACATGAGTATTCCCTGGCTATAGCTTATTGTGATTTTAAATCTAACACTTGCATGTTGAAATAGAGGAAAAAATGTTTATGGAAGACGAGTTCAAAATAGAGAGATGTACATTTAAAGTCTTCTAATTTTCTTTTTAACTTTTTGTGGCTCTTTCCTATGTTGTTATATCATCATATATTAATAGATATTGTAATTTTTTGTCTTTCTGCTGTCCGACTGTCAGTTTCCATCTTGAAAGTTTCAAGCCTTAGGATGGGTCGTGACAATCTTTGTTCAATTATGAGGGAGGAACAATAAAGAGAGTTATGATGCAACCTAGAGGATTGAAAAGTGTCCCATTGCTCCTAGATGGGGTAAAAGTCAACCTTAATGAGTGCTCCAAGATTAGTGACTGCCATGATGATAGGTGTGCTATTATCATGACCCAGCCCGGGAGCTTGGAATATTAAGACGGGAAACAGACGGTCGGACGAAGAAAAGAAAACCTTACTTAATATTTTCAATAGAAACAAAACTACACAATATATTTCTCCAAGTCATATAAGAGCCACTACAAATTCAAACCACATTTTATAAATTTGTTCTCGCATATTAAGCATCCAAAAACAGCAGTCATACACAACACAATACAAATCATAAAGTAACATAATACCTATCATTTGAAATTCCTTTACGACGGTAGACATAATTCTCACTTCTATTCTCCACCTGTTTCATGAGCCACCGTCTAAAATATTTTCCATAAGAAAACTTTTTTCATAACTTATCCAAAGGATAAGTAACCATTTCCATATACCATTTTCATTTTCTTTTTTTCATGCTACATTAGTCCCATTGTAATAAGAGGGCAAACTCCACTTTCAAACATACACATTCATAACATACAATTTATACAGCTATGCATATTAATTCATAACAGTAAATCAGTTAATTCTATGAAATGATATAAGTAACAATATGATCTAGCATTCAGACTGTTCATTCAATATGAAGAAAGGAGAAAATCAATCACAATTATGTCACGCGACGGAGCAGGCTTGGAATCCAAAGGCGAGCAGTGATTGGACGGATAAAATAAAACATTTATTAACATTTCCAATCATAAATAAAATCTCCAATCTCCAATCATAAAGAAACTACAACCATAAATAATTATACAATTTGTCCATACTTAAATATTCTACAAAGTTCGGGAGAAAACACACTTTAAACATAACTCACATGGCGTAATTACCTATCTCCATACGGTAAACATGCCTTTCATCGGTATTTAATTAGTAGGATTACCGAAAAGATTATGAATGAATATAATTATGGATTATCTTTGCTATTATAGTAAATAAGAAGAAAAGAACTAGTATGCATGCCAATTTTTGTTGTCACAATATAAAAGAAATATCTCAAACAATTAAACCTATGGGAGGGGTATACATAAACATTTATAGATATGGGGTCGGTCATAAACATTTATCAATGATAGGTGTATACATAAACATTTATCATATAAACTTTTACTTTTTTACTTTTATCATCCTTCCAGAGTCAGTCAAAATACTCATTCAAAGAACAAGTATCTATTACTTGCCATTTCAATTTCTTGGAATTTTTATATTCTTAATTTCATTGTCTTTTATCATTTTGTGAAATCATTCGTCCCCGAGTCATAAGGGTGAACTCCAGGTTTCAACATACACATTCATAGCATACAATTATGTATGGACATTAATTCATGATTATGATAAATCGATGAACTTTATAAAATGATAACGCATTAATGATAGATTCGGGTTATTATCCGGCATGAAGAAAGCGATAAAATTTCTCACGGTTTAAGAAAGAAAGCGGGAAAAATCATCACAACTGCGATGTGAAAAGTCATAATCATATGAACATACGTTTCATCATAAGAAATTTAGATATTTTTTACCATAAATGTAAGATCATAATTATCCACTTTAACTGCGGTTCTCTTGAATCTCCTTTCCTTTAACGCTATTCCTTAATTGAAATTCCTATAGAATCAAATATTTAATCAATACTCTTGAACCTCTTTACATATAGCTTAGCATAAGTTTAAGATTTTATTACATTTGATTATTTTTTTAGGTATGTGAGGGTTTAACACTTAATTAGTTAAGCGTGATTCATCTCACATATTCCCAATTTACATTTCTTGCTTAAATCTATGACCAAGTCAATTTATAAACCCTAAATTAAACTTGAAATAATATTAAAATCAAAGTTAATAACATTAAAATCAAATTTTAATTAAACACATACTTACATAACTCATTTACTTACCTTGTATCTCTCGGTTTGCCTAAGGACGTTCGAGCTTCTTCTTTTCCTCCCATGCATGGTCGTCCGACAGGTTATCTCCTCGCCGCCTTGAGCTTCTCTCGGTCTTGCCCAAGCGTCGCTTCTTCCGCGCGCAGCGCGCCGCGGCTCGTGACTCTTCCTCTACGCTCGATCCAGAGCTTCCTCACGCGCGCGCACACAACGTCTTCGACTCTCCTTTATTCGTCGGCCGGGCGGTCGTTCTCCTCCTTCCGCCGGTTGACACCAAAATTGAAATCTCCTTATCCTTCGATTCGTCGACGCGCGTCGGCCTGCAGTGAACGCGGTAGAGCCTTCTCCCTTCCTTTCTCCCTCTCTCAGTGTTTTGGGAATTTGGTTTGGTTTGTCGGCTCACCCTCCCTTTGGATCCCTTTCTTTCCTTTCCGGCCGTAGCATCGGTTATGAAATTTCTTTTTTTTTCTTTTTTTCTTTTTTTTTTGGATGTCTTAGGTTATTACATTCGATCTAAAAAAGTCATGTCATAATGATTGCATTTCATCATAAGAAAATAAATAGGTTTTTACCATAAATGTAAGTACATAATTACCCACTTTAGTTTGAAGTTTCCTCTTGAATCACCTTTCCTTTAGCACTTCTTTCCTTGACTGAAATTTCTATAATTAGAAATATTAACTTGATCAATACTCATAACTATCTAAGTGTGTACATTATTGAAATATAACTATCTCTCTTATGATAAATTTATAATCCTACTAATTCATTAGGGGCATTAAAATTTTCAATTAATTTTTCATTCTTATTTAGATAATCACTATTTATCTAAAATATCTTAATTTACTTAATTCTTTTTAAATCATAAAATTTATTTTATTCATTATTAATTTAATTTACGGTTCTACTAATATGCATATAACATAATCTTTTGTAAGAAGCACTATCTATTTTGTTCTACTTTCCCCATTTAATTATTTAAATTTATTTATATTTCTTTTATTTGCCTCATAAAATTTATACTTTTTACATTCATAAGAAAAAGTAATTTATATATTATTATTAGTACAAACTATACTATATGATATATTAATTTGCATTTATTAAGCTAAATGTCAACATTTAAGATTATATTTTATATGTAAATATTTAATATTTAAATAATTGAATTTGATTTATACTTATATGGAATGATAAAATTATGCTATCTTTACATTAATAAAACCAATAGTGTTCTTACTACCTCCATCTTATTCATAACCTCAATTTAGATGAGTCTTACAATTATTCTCTACATAATTTTTGGCATAAATAAAATGTAAGCTATGTAGAGATATAATTATAAAATCATACTAGTAAGTTTACGAACTTTATTATTCCTCACTGAATTTTTATCTTTCATTTCAATCCCTTATCAATTTAATAATAATTATTTCAAACTTGACTTAGGGTTTCTTATATTACATAGAGCATGATTAAATTAAAAGTAAAATTTCAATTTATAACAAATAAATTAAAATTTACCTTACCTTCCTTATATATTCCTTCGGTTAGCCCTAGATCCAGCCCGTTGGCTTCCTAATGTCATGCACGCACACCCGACTCCCCTTCCTCCCTCGTTCGTTGCTGTTTGCATGCACCGCCTTCCTCTTGGTCGCACGCCTACAGGAGGATGCAAGCTAGTGGCATCGAGAGTGGCTCGGCACCAATGGCGGCGGTGAAGCCGTATCGCGCGGCTAGGGCACGCACGAAAGGTTTCCTTCTCTCAACCCTTCCTCTTTTTCTCTCCCTTTCTCTCTCGTTAGTGTTTCGGGGTTTGGTTTCGACATATCGAAATTGAGTCTTCCCCCTATTTGACTTTTCCAATCCGCGGCCAACCGTCGCGGTGGTTGGATTTTATATTAAATATTTTTGTTTGTTTTTTTTTTCTGGTTATTATAGCTATGAGGTTGGCCATGTTTCCTTGCATTTCTCCCTTTCCAGTTTTGGTAGACTGCTCCACATTATATTTGGCTAAGAGATCTTAGTTGTCATCCTTATTGTTGAGTGTCACGACCAGGCCCAAAAGTTTGAAATACCAAGGCGGGAATAAGGCAATCGGAAGTCACATTTACTTAAACACATTCCAACAAATATAAAATACAAAATATCTTCCAAGTTCATAAGAGCTAATTAGAAACATCCAACACATAAGTACTAAATTTTGCTATAAGTACAAATATCCATAAACTGAAGTCATAAAATATAAACTAAAACTGGACCTATCTCTTGAAGTCCTTCTACGACTGTAAACATATTAATGTTATATAATTTTATTCTTTCTTCAATATTATGTCCTATCATATGTCAAATTCTCATTTAATTCTAAAAAACTAAGGTCATTTTTTTTTACATCTTAACTAAGTCTTTTAAGGTCTACCTATACTTTTCTTAACGTAAGGTAAATCTAGTACATCTACTCTTATAACTGGATCATCGAACGGTCGACGCTTTATGTGGCCAAACTATCTAAGACAACTCTCTCTAATCTTATGCCATTGGAGCTACTCTAGCCTTTTTCTGAACATACGCTTTTCGCATTTTATCTCTAAGAGTAAAACCACTCATCCACCTGAGCATCCTCCTCTTTGTAACACTTAATCTTATACTTCTCTTTTAGTAGACAACATTTTGCACCATAAATCATTACAGATCTTACCACAATCTTATAAAATTTTCTCTTAAGTTTAAGTTGTACTTTTCTACCACATAGCAGGCCAGATGCATTTCTCCACTTCAACCATCCAACTTGAATTCTGCTAATAACATCTCCATCTATTTCATCATTATTTTGAACAATGGAGCTTAAATATTTGAAACGCTCATTCTTTTTAATGACTTGATCACCCAATGTCACACCATTAGAACTTCTACAACTAAAATTACACTCCATATATTTAGTTTTAGATCTAGTCAAATGAAAACCTTTAGACTCTAAGGTTGACCTTCATAATTGAAGTTTTTCTTGGACTCTCTCTCTAGTCTTATCAACAAGAAGAATGTCATAAGCAAAAAGCATACACCAAGGCACATCTTCTTGTAAATGCCTAGTAAGAACATCCATAACTAAAGCAAAAAGATAAGGGCTTAAAGCCGGTCCTTGATGTAATCCAACTGAAATAGGAAAATATTTTTTCAATACTTCTTGTGCTTGTACACAAGTAATAGCTCTAGTATACATTCCTTAATGACTTTAATATAATTAATATTAACTTATTTCTTTTCTAGAACTCTCCAAAGGACTTTTCTATGAACTTTATCATAAGCTTTTTTTAAATCAACAAATATCATATGTAGATCCTCCTTACATTTGATATTTTAACTATTAGTAGATTGTGCGCAACTTAAATTTTAATACAATGACTTAAGTTATATACTTTTAACTATTTCTTATATATATATATATATATATATATATATATATATATATATATATATATATAGATTAAATAAGAAAAATAAGTAAGGGGAAAATGTTTTTCTCTTTTCTCTCTTCAATCTAGCTCTGTCCTGCATTGTTTCTCAGCGTGGAGATCCTGGCCTAACCTCCTTGCTCGATCGACTCTACAAGCACACACAAAAGATGCTTATGAGGCTGTGCTCAATCACATACCTTCTACATTGCTTGTGAGAGCACTCAAACTCGATTTTCCATGTAAAAGGCTTCTCGATGTATCATGACCTGACTCAGAAACTTGGGATACGTAGGTAAAAATAGACGGTCTGATAGAAAGGATTTAATTTAAATACTTTCAAGAAAATACAAAGTACAAAATATCTTTCAATTTCATAAAGAGCCAACTAAAAATCCACACTATAAAATACACAAGTATGTCTAAAAGTATAAACTTCTACAGTTGAAATTATATAAAACATAAATTAATCAAGTACCTATTTCTTGAGGTTCCTTTAATCTATAAACAAAGTTCTCTTCTATTTTTTAGTTTAATTAGAAGGTTTGCTTGAAAAATTTGTAACAACTTGCAGCTGAATTATAGATTTAGTGGATAAATATATTTCAATATTACAATAATTCAAGGCTACAAAAAAAATGCATGAAAATTTACGTAACAATTGAACATGTAAGTAAAGTGTGGTTAAATAGTTTAACATAAAAGAAATTAGTAAAATGAATCTTACTTAATCGATACAGAAATTTTATTTTTTATTTTCATTCATTACAGGAGTTACCATCTAAAGAAAAACCTTTTTCAAAAAGAACATTTTCCAAATTGATCAAATAGAAAAGTAATTATTTCATTTCCATTTATGTCCGTGCGTTACATCCCGATTACCGAGGAGGTGAACTCCATCCTCAATATGCATATTCATCACATGATTATTACATCCTATTATATTTTTTTAATCAACTTTTATATCATCTACTTAATGTATTTAGGAGACTATTCATGTAGATTTCAAGATATTTAAATAATATATTGTATAAGAAACGTATGCAATCATCATGAAAGATTTTGTAATTATCTATTCAACATGAGGAGTGATAATTAAATGCATCAATAAATTATATAAAAAAATCTTTTTTAGTCACATCTACCTATAATTAAATGCATCTAGTTTGAGGAAAGAATTTGATACTATAATGAGAAAATATAGTTACCTGTTTAATGTGAAGCTTCTTCAACTTCCTTTTCTTCGAAAACTTCCTCTTTACTCAGACTACTTAAAAATATGATCATTACTTTGATCAATATTCAAAAGAGCTTTTATATATAGTATTGAAATAAAATATGTTTCACATAATATATTTTTATACCTTTTATTTAGTTTAATTGGATTTTATTACTTGTCTCCAGACTAATTTAAATAGTATTGACTATCAAGTTTATTTTGTTTAAAATTTAGTTTATATAACATATACTATACTCTTTATTTATTCTAGTTAATGTATATTTTTTCTAAATTAATTTGATTTAAAGATTTCCATAATTCTTTATATTTAACATTTATTTCATCATAACATGATAATATTATATTCATCTTTACATTTCTATGCTTGCTTACTTTTACTTTTTGTTTACATATTTATATATGAAGTACAATATAATATTTTCCTTATCTTCTAAATCTACTTAATACCATAGATAATACTTAATAGTCCCTCAAGTTTTCATACCCAAATACTTACCTCTCCTCCACTTTTTCTTTTTTTCTCCTTCCTCTTATTCTTTTTACTTTTTTTTTCTCTTGTTGGCTCTCTCTCTCTCTCTCTCTCTCTCTCTCTCTCCTCCCAAACTTCCTTTTTTATTTTATTTTGATAGCCATCCCCACCTCTTTCCTGTAAATAGGAACAGTAATGTCGATTAGAGAACTGACGCTATTGTAGTTTTGTTTTATTTTATTTTATTTGTTGTAGTTACAAGATGTTCAGTGTTTGCTTTATTGCTTGCTTGATTGAACCTTCCCACTTGGTCACCTCACTCTCTGTGGGCTTCGAAAATTCGCCACCGACCTCTTGGCAATGTTGTATTGAAAAGAGTATGATTGATTGTGTCGGTGTAATTTTCAGAAAGTAGATGAAATAGTAGATAAGCACTACCCAGAGGTTTCGTCCTCATTTGATGAGGACTTTAGATCTGGTTTTAGGTTTCTATAAAGCAGTCCTAGTTAATTACCCTCTTAATGCGAGATAGAATTTTGATTAATCTAGTTGTTAGATCGTTAAATGCGTAGTGTATAGTAGCAGTATGTGGAGTTTTAAAATTTAGAATTTATGAAATTAATCATTTAAGCGATGGTTGAGGAATGATGGCGTGCGTTTAGATCTGTAGTTCCGTCATCCAGTTGTGGTCCCAAATCTACTTCGAGAGGTAGTGACCGGCCGAATGATTCTTATCAAGAACACGTGGTTACGTCCAAGAAATCCTGGACGCAGGGTGGTGTTTGTCTAGGAGCTTTTAAGTCCTAATGGATAGAGGCTTTGCCTATCAAGTATATCCTATAATTCACAACTCAAAGGCGAGCTATTGGGAGCATACTGGCTACGGTCGTGATCGTAATATAATGGAGCTTTTCGGGTCACCGATCAAAGAACTCGTGTGCGATCATCACGTGGAACTCTTGTGAGCCGCATTAGAGGACCGCAGTACGTTACTGCGAGAGATTGATTGAGTAAACATAGTAAAACACGATTTGGCATTACTCTTTTGTGAGTTAGAGTTTTCTTAATTTATTAATAAAACAATTGCTGAAGGTGGATAGATTGAATTTTGCTTTAAGCTTTTTAATGATAGAGTTTCATTTAAATAGTTTTTTATATTGATACTCAATTTGAGTTAATTTGATTTGAAATTAGAATAATGTTTTGATGGAAGTATCCGCTCCGGTTGAAATCACCATTCAATATATCGGGTATTAATTGACTCGAATATATTTGAGATCTTTAGATCCTATCAATTCTGTTTAGCTCTAACAGAAGATCGGATCTCCGATGACAATTTACCGATATTTTGAGTTGAAATTCTTATAATAGTTTTAGTTTTGTTAACGGGACCCGTCTTAAGACTACCGGGATACAACTCGGCATCCGAACACTTGAATATAAACATTCAGCACAGTGTCGGGGCACATGCGGGTGTATCTAAGAATGCCTTAATTAACGCCGTCTGTTCGCTTGTACGATGTGTTGCGAATCCGGTGACATTGAAGGCGTTTTGATTTAAATTATAGTTTAAAACATTACTTACATTTAGTTTACTTGTTGAATTTCTCAATTCTCCTAACTTGATTATGTTCAATTCAAAACACTTTTAATAAGTTATATCAATTTCATTGTTTATTGCTTTAGCTCTCCTCATGCTTATTAGCTAGCATTGTAATCATCTCTATATTCATATAAAAGTTATTAAATCCAATTTAGATTCATCCTTAACTTTACATCAAGCTCTATGTTTATTTGAAAATTAGATTTTAAGTTTATTTTAAATCTATGAGTTTAGTATTATCTCCCAAATTTCAAATAGCTTATTTAACTTTGAGGAATTTACAAGAATGCAAACTCACTTTATCGAATTTACATTTATTGTTCTACTTCAATTTAAGCAAAGTTATACTTGCAGAAAAGCATTGTCTCATACAATTTTTACTTGTGATAATTGCCATCTAATCCTGCCATCATATTTAATTTAAACAAAGATAGGTCTCACATTGCTTCTTTCCATTTCTTTAGATAGGGCTAATAGAGGGCCTTCCATTTTATATAGTTTGCTTAGGGTGCTTTGGAGTTTGAAAGGGGAGAAAGATCTGATTACATTCCAAGTAAGTGTTTCATTCTTCCAAAGTTCCTTTAAGTATTTCCTTTGATTTAGTGTTTGTCATTTTTTTAATTTGAATTTAGCTTTAGGTTTCCTTGCTTAACATTCTTAAGTCGGTTCTTTTTACTCTCCCATCTTTTTTAAGTCAAAAGATTTGGCGTAATTTTGGCGATCTCGTCATCCCCGCGTAGGGGATGTATCGAGTATTTTGACTTTCTCATGTGCCAATGAAGCGTGAGTGAGTGGTCATGACACAACCGATTTTCATCTCGTCAGGCCCTAATGAGCGTGATGAGGCCTTTAAACCTGAAAGAAGATAAATGTAGGACAATATATATATTCATTTCTCTTTTTTTTCTAAGTTTAGAAATTTGACAAAATTTCGACAACATTTCGGCTAGGGGAGCGACATCTAACGGATGTTGGCTTACTCGGTCATCAATGAAGCGTGGCCGTTGTCTTCGACATTAACCGATTTTTCATCGTCGTGCTAATGATATATATATATATATATCCACATCACATGATCCCACATGTTCGACTCGTTTTTTAGCGTTGCAATGATCGGTAAAGACGGAATGGGTGTTCAAATCAAGAGAGGAATCACTAATGTGTTCTTCTTTGGTTGTGTAAGAGAAAAGTCGAGGAGGAGATAGAAGAGGCAGAAAACACGGAGAAGAACGCTTTAATGATGTTCTTCTCAGGCTGCGAGGAGAAAGTCGGAGAGGAGATAAATAGGAGAAAAATGAGAAGTCGCTAACGATCTTCTCAGTTCTGTGAAAATAAAATAATGAAAGAGGATGATGCTGAAATAATGATGGTGTTAATTCTGGTTATGCATGAATTGGATTGGTGGAAAATGAGGGAATTTTCGGTTTTGGAAAATTGGGATTTTCAGTTTAGGAAAGTGAGGTGGGAAGGATTATTAAAGAATGAGGAAGGAGGAAAATGGAAATGATTAAAGAGAAATGGGAAGATTTTAGTTTAGCTTTAAAGGAAGGAAGAAAGATCTTTTAGTTTGGAGGAGGATCAGAGAAAAAGATTTTGGATGAGGAGGAGGAACCTCAGTTTAAGGAAGAAAGAGTGAGCAGTTGGAGAAGGACTCATGTGGGAGTTTATGACTCGATCCTGTGTGGAGGAGCAGCCAGCGATTGGTTGAGGAGGGGCGTTCGCTCTCACGTGAAGGAAACCTCACGTCGGTCAGCGTGAAGCATAGAGGCGCTCAGTCGTGCGTCGTGAAGAGGAATAAGTCGGTTGGTGAGTGAAATGAGAGGATTTAGGTTAGGTTTTATTTTTAAACTGATTTTTTTAGCTGAATAATCGACTTTAATTTGGACTTTAATAAAATCATATGGTCCATATATATATCAATCTTAGCTTTTTTGATGTTGGGGCAATGGCGATCCGTTTATAATCGGAGTTTGTTTGGTTAAGTCGTGTCAAATTGAGTCCATTTAGCTCAAAATTCGCATCGCTGCTTTTGATCGCTCTATTTTCGTGCAGACTTGTCCGAATTAATTGCGAAGTGTCTTATTTGATATATTTTGATGTTTCGAAGCTAACGGCACAATCAATTTCATGAATGGAGGTCGTTTGGTTCGCGTTGACGCTTCCTTACCTCGATATGCGTGCAGACGCGTTGACGACTCGATCGGTTGATCAAGTTGTGCAATATTTATATCGACCGGTTTTGGCGTTACGACGCGATAACGAAGTCGTTCGTCGTCGGAGGTCATTTGGGTTTATTTTGGCGTGTCAGTGAATTTCGCGCGTCTTGTCACTTCAAATCATTTGACATTTGCACAGACTCGTCCGAATTAAGCGTGGATAGTCTCATTTAATAGTTTTCGATGTTTCGAAGCTAACGACGCGATCAATTTCATGAACGGATGTTGTTCGGACATCGTCGCAGCTTCCCTTCCCCAATATGTGCATCGGTACATTGATAGCTTTCGACGTCGATCGGATCATTGATTATGCAATATTTATATTGATCAATTTCGATGTTACGAGCGTGGCGACGAAGTCCATTCGTTGATCGGAAGTCGTTTCGATCATTTTTGGTGACGTCCAATGCATTTTGAGCCCCGATTTGCACACTGTCACTTCCGTAGTCTGTCAAATTTGACTTGTGGGTTTGACTCGACTTATGACACATATGTGGAGGTCAACACTCTCCAACCCTTTCGATCTCTCTTTGTTTTGACCGATTTTATCTCCGTCTCCTTCCTCTCGCTTCTCCATTAACAATGTGAACCCCCTGCCATCATCGTCCCTTATAATAGTGGGACCTGCTAGTGCTGATTCAATTGAATTGATGCTAGACGCTTCCGATACCCTATAGTTGGTTGACTTTAGAATATAGTGATTGGATGCAAGATGACCATATAACCAACCATGGGAAAGAAAAATATGGTAATGATATCATGAAAAACAATTTGAAATATCGCCATCCGAGGAATGGTAGGAGTTCGTGATCGAGATTGATTTTATTCAACTAGATTTCCTCCAACATTATGTTAGTGTTTATTTAGATCCAGTTCTATTTACGGCGCAGCAGCATCCATAGTTACCCTCTTATTGTAGGATGGTACTTTCGATTAAGGTTGAAAATAAACATTAATCTCGATATAAATTGGTGCTTTGTGGTGCGTGTGATTGGTTTTTGGAGTAAATGAGAGAAGTCGATCAAGATTCCATGGTTCCATCATCCCTGAGCTAGTTATGCCAATCTACCAACATCGGAGGACAATTAGCCATAATGCCACGAGAATCGATTAGCGACCATGGATTGTCATCTTAGGAATCTTGAATAGACTAGGGTTGTTATGCAAGTATTTATTGAATTATTTAAGCTAAAACTTAACTTATAAGTTTGCCCAATAATTTAGTTTTAGACATAAGTTTAGCATATATCCATTGAAATGCTTATTTGAGTTATATCCATTGAAAATCCATTAATTTATATTGGTGAAGAAGTCTTGTAGACACACATTGGGCTTACATCCATTGGAATGACATAAGTTAGACTTACATCTATTAGAAAGGTATATGTTTAATATGTGAGATTCACTTTGTGAACCATAACTGAGCTTACATCCTTTGGAATGCCAATTATTATCTGAATAAAGTCTGCTTTGCAAACATGAATAGGGCTTACATCCATTGGTATGCTGTTATTAAATGCTATTCTTTTTTATGAATATATGTATTGGACATAAATTTCTTTGAATGCTATTGTTTATTGTGATTGAAGTCTTGCAAACATACATTGAACTTATATTCATTGTAATGCCGTGTTTTGTATGTAATTTAAGTCTATTTTGAGACAAGCATATGACACATCCATTAGAATGCCATGATTGATATGATTGAAGTCTGCATTGCAAACATGCATAGGACTTGCATCCATTAGAATATCATAGATTTGAATGATTAAAGTTTGCATTGTAGATATACATAGGACTTACATTCATTTAAATGCCATAATTTATGTGAAGTGTTTGCCTTGCAAAGACATATTGGACTAATATCTATTAGAAAATCATATGTTCTATATAAATTCTATCTTATGAATATGAGTTTGTAATAACCGGAAGACATCAGGAAAAAAAAAAAAGAAATTTCATAACTGCGGTGGTTGTAAAAGGAAAGAAAGGGATCCAAAGGGAGGCTATTTCATAAACCAAACTCCCAAAAAAAAAAAACACTCGAGAGGGAGAAGGAAAGGAGATGAAGAGAAGACTTTACCTGTTGTGCTGCCTGTCGTTACCAAAGAAGGAGAAGAAGATTTGAATCAGTGTCGTGAGGAAGAAAGAGGACATTAATGAGAGAGAAAGAGCCTTTCATCGAATCATGCTTTAGAAAAGCTGACAGGAAGAAAAGGGAGTCAAGATTATGACTTAGGAAAAATCGAGAATATCTGAGGGTAAGTAAATGATTTGTTTAGTTATATGTTTAATTAGAAATTCTGATTTTGATGTTATTAGCTTTGATTTTAATGTTATTTTAAGTTAATTTGTTTATAAATCATTGAGTTATAGATTTAAGCAAGAAATGTAAATTGGGAATATGTGGGATGAATCACGCTTAAGTAATTAAGTGTTAAACCCTCACATAAATAATTTCAAATGTAATAAAATCTTAAACTTATGCTAGGTATATATAAGGAGGTTCAAAGTATTGATTAAATTAATATTTGATTTTATAAGAATTTCAATTAAGGAAGGAAGCGTTAAAGGAAATGATGTTCAAGAGAAAACTATAAGTTAATGTGGGTAATTATGTTTTTACATTTATGGTAAAAATATCTAAATTTCTTATGATGAAACGCATGTTCATATGATTATGACTTTTCATGACTTTGAGTTGTGATGATTTTTTTACATTTTTCTTAAAGCTGATGTAATCGTTCTTCATGTTGGATAATAATCGAATGCTAGATCATATTCCATTATCATTTTATAAAGTTCTTGTTCTTTGTTAATGTGAATTAATGTCCATAATGGTATGTATCTTTAAGAATGTGTATGTTGGCCTTAGTTACCCTCTTATGAATGCTTGAGATTTATACTATGCACAAAATGGTTAAAAAAATCTAATGATATTGGCAAATAATTCAAAAGACATGAAATTGACAAATAACAATGACAATAAGAATAGATACTTTGTTCTTTGAATAGTATTTTTGATGACTCTTGAAGGATGATAAAAGTAAAAGTAAAAGTTTATATGATAAATGTTTATGTATCGAGCATATATCGATAAATGTTTATGTATACCTACCTCCCTTTGATTATTTCATATTTTTTTATGTACGTACAGTGAGAAAAATGGCATGTACTGATTCTTTTCTTGTTCTTATAGTGTAATAAGAATTGACAATTATATTCATTTGTTATTCTTATTCTTTTCGGGTAATCCTGTAATTAAATGGGCGATGAAGGAAAGTCATGTTTACCGTCGAAGAGGACTTCAGGAGATAGGTAATTATGTAATGTTGAGTTATGTTTAAAATGTGTTTTCTCCTGAACTTTGTTAGAATATTTATGTATGGACAAATTGTATAATTATTTGTGGTTTGTAGTCTCTTTATGATTGGAAATGTTAGAAATGTTTTATTTTATTCGTCCAGGTCTGTTCCCTTGTGTATTCCAAGCTCTGCCGTGACAGTTAGTCTTACATTCATAGAAAGTCTAGACTAATTGTGGGGCCCATCATCCACAAATAATTGGGACATCCATTAGAATGTCGTGTTGACGTAATTTATTTTATGAATATATGAATTGGGCTTACATACTTTTGGAATGCCATAGTTTATGTAAATAGTGTTTGCTTTGCAAACACATATTAAACTTACATATGTTAGAAAACCATATGTTTAAATCTTAATGCACATACGTTGGACTTACATCCATTGAAAGCCTTTTATTAAAATGATTTAGCCTCAATTTTTTTGTTTTGAGATAAATCTTTGATTGATTTTCATTTAAGTTTCAAATGAATCTTTAATTCAATTTTCTTTATCATTTGAGATAAATCTTCATTTCAATTACATTTTATGTTTGAAATGGGTCCTTGATTCAATCTGATTGTGTTCAGGGAATCTTTGATTCCAGTTTTGCTTTACATTTGAGACAAATCTTTCCTTTCATGTTTGGGATGGATCTTTGATTTAATCTTATTTGATGTTTGAGATGAATTCTAGTTTTATTAGAATCAATTTTGATGTATTTTGATCTTCAATATTTTGGGTCTCGTTAAACTTTAATTGATCAATCAGACTTGCATTTATTATTTATATTAATCGTTAGATTATATTCGGACTCTTAATAGATTGTGTTTGATCAACTGAATAATTGCTCATGACTGTGCTAGATATGACTATGTAATGTCCATAAATTGCCTTACCTGGCCCTTTTACTTTGTCAAATGTGCTGCAAGTCCTATCTTTTAAATTGATGCATATATTTTGCATATTTTTGTTAAAAGTTGTTCTTGAGCTTGACAATCTGTATGTTATTTTTATCGTTGTTTATATCGTTTTACTAGATAGAACCACTTATGCTGTTTAATTTGCACTCACTGCATTCATGAGATTCATATTCCTTACAGATTGATGAAGATGATCAGTATTCTTTAGCTCGAAATCCTGCTGCTCTTACATTGATCATGAACTTTACCGTTAGGGGCCTATACAGGTTTGTTCCACAAGGCTCTCGTGCAATATGTTCCTATTAATATTGTGCTGTTATACATTTATCTAGAGTTTTTTATTTGGTGATGCAAATGAGATGTATTGTGATGTAATGCTAAATCAGATGGGCCTTAGTTGCACTAATTAGTAAATTCGTATGGAAGCAAGTTATCTAAGACAAACAATTTTTTGTTATTATTGACACATACTAGTAAATAAAAAGAAAATCAAATTTGCTTGGAATATATGTTATGACTGATGCATTAGAAATTTAAGCTGAACCAAGAAACGGTGTTTTAAAGTTCAAAATGCAATGTGATGCACAAAAGTGTATTTTTTTTGTGAAGAGCAAAGTGCTAAGCAGTGGTGCTTCTATTAACAAAGCTCATAATGTATATAAGACAATTACTTATTTAATGAGTATTCAAAAAAGTAATGCTTCTGCATTTTGTAAAGTAGAGATTTGCTTTGGTCATATTTCACTAAGCATATTAAAGTTTCTTGCTTTCACTGGATGAGGGATGAGGTGCAACTTACCTGAATGGGTCGGGTTGGAGAATGCAGAGTTGATGTGTCGATGGGTTGGGGTTGAGAGGTATTGTTGTCGAAGGTATCGAGGATGAGCTGAGCTGCTGCATTGTGCTGATGGGGTTATGCAGTGCAGCTTGTGGATTGAAAGGTCAAGGGAGCTGTTGGATGAGGTCAAGGCAAGCTGCTATGGATGAGGTTGAGTCGAGCTGTTGTGTCAATAGGCTGGGAATAAAGTCTAGTTGAGCTGGAGCTGCTACTTTGATAGGTCCTCTTCGTTTTTAGTGCCACTAGAGTGAAAGGGATTGCCCTAAATCCTAATAAGCAAGCATGATCCACACCCAATCTGGTCTGCTCCTGCTTACACTCGACCTGCTACGTGTCCTTCCCACAGTGCTACATGAACTTAGTGCTTTGCACATAGTGGCTGTACTACTGTAAAGCATAGCGAAGGTTCCCCGTTCGCATCGTTTGCCTTCAAAGCACGCTTCAATGCACCCTTGATTACACTGTTGATAAATATAAGAGATTCCAGTGCAAAGCTTTCATGCAAAAGATTTCAGAATTTAATAAGATCTGAAATCAATCTGAAATCAATTACATCTAGAACTAAACTATAAAGAAGATAAAGGAAAAAGATAAATGGTATAAATAAAGGGAAAGAATCAAGGATTGACTAGATTATTCGTCTTTATTTTGTTTCATATTCAACTAAGATAGGGTCAAAATGAGGTGTGACATATGGACTTTGAGCTCCATCTCATATTGTCAATATGTTCAAAAGTAATATGTTAATGGTCAAGAACAGATTGCCACTCGAGGAACTTTATAATTCATTGGTTTCCGTTATGGTTTTAAGGACCTGAATGCTCTATTTTCGACCGATTAACAGTAGTTACTATTATTTTTTAAAGGGCTATTATTTGTCTACCTGATATAATTGCTCATATATTGAATTCGTTCTTATAATTGTATGTCCTTTATTTTTCTGTTTCTCTTTTGTGCTTTAGCACTATGATGTTGTTTTATAACTAAGTCAAGCATCTGAAGTATAGTAATTGATTTAGGATTGGAGTAATTCTTGGCCATTTAGGGGTTTCTTGCTCAAGTGACCTGGCTGATGATGACATGACGTTAGTGCTTCTGGGGACGTTCTGGCCACTGCTTGAAAAACTCTTCAACTCTCCTCACATGGAGAATAATAGTTTGTCAGCAGCTGCATGCCGTACTCTTTCTCAGGCAATCCATTCTTCTGGTACTTGTTTGATCATTATAATCTTCATTATCAGAATCTGGATTATGGCATGGAACTTTCTAATTAATTTTTTAAGCTTTTTATTGAGTTTGATTTCTTTTTTTTTTTGCAGGTGAACACTATCATATATTACTGCCCAAAGTACTTGATTGCTTGTCTGCCAACTACTTGTTATTTCAGAACCATGAATGCTATATTAGAACAGGTATTGTTATATTACAATTGATGGTATCGGTTGTCTTTAATGAATATTTCTATTTATCATGGAATACTGAAGGGAGTATGTACCTGCAATATTTGTGGAACAGAATGAGCTAATTCTTTATATTTTAGATAGAGCAAAAATATCCTTGCATATTTTAGTGTTGCTTTTGATGGGTTACTTCCCTTAAAGTTAAAAAAAATCTTTGTCGTGAAAAATTCCACCAAATTTTATATATACTTGGTATATGACCTACTTAATACCTTTATATACACACTCACACATTAAATGCATTGTTTGCTATTTATTTATCTGGTATGATCCTTATGTAATTCATGAGTTAATTATAAGCAGTGCTTCACACTTATGTGTCCGATCAGCTATCATGCCTCAACTCATTTTGGAAAATTAATTATTTCATTTTGCTTGATAGGACAGGAAAAGGCAACCTTTTCCCTTCGGCCTTAATTTGTTGAGAAACTTGGGAGTTATTTTTCTTTGAGATAGATTAAGTTTCTTCTAATTAGATTTCCTCTGAGATATTATGTTTGGATTTTTCTTTTTTTTTTTATAAATTGGGTCAAAAATTCCTATGGTCACAAGTCTTTATAGGTGGTTAACTTTTCTATTGCAAGAGAGCACCTGTCACGATCTGGCCCGGAAGCTTAAAATATCAAGGCGGGAACGGACGACCGGACAGATAATAAAAGAATAACTTTACTTAATATCTCCAATAGAAATAAAAATTACATAATATTTTTTCAAGTCATATAAGAGCCACTACAAATCTAAACCACATTTAACAAATTTATCCCCATATAAAATGTCCACTAACAGAAGTTATATAAAATACATATAAAATTAATATGATCTTTCTTTTAAGATTGTATATATAATCCTCTTTATCCTCTATCTTAAAAATGTTAATATAAATACTTTGAATAAATTTTTGATATTATGTTTTTCTTTTAAAAACAAGAAGGAATTAATATACATGATTTATAAATATATACTTGTAATATGCGATTCAACAATTCAACATATAAGAGGTAGATGAAGATGAATATTGCTTAAAATTTTATTTTCTAATTTATCAATCATTTCAAGAGTTATCGTCTAAAACCTTTTTTAGAAAAAAAAAACCTTTTCCAAAACTCATCCAAAGGACAAGTAATCATTTTCATTTACCTTTTTTCGTGCACGAGTACATTGTGTCCCTAACTAGTACCATAAGAGGGTGAACTCCACTTCGCGAGATACATTAACATAAAATTTATAGGATCATATTAGTTAACGATGCATCGGTTAATTACGTACATAATAGTAATAACGTGATCCATTTCTGTTCAATATGGAGAAAATGAGAAAATAAATCATAATTTGAAGTCATGAAATTTATAATTATGTACAAATGCATTCCATCACATAAAAAAAGTAGCTTTTACTATAAATATAAAAACATAATTACTCACCTTAGTGTGAAGCATCTTCTTGAATCTCTTTCTTTTTAAAACTTCTTTTCTTAATTTGAGTACCTATAGAATAAATATATTAATTTGATCAATATTTGAAAGAAATTTATTTTATTTTATTTATTTCTTATCTATAATATTTGTGTATGTTGGCCAATAAAAGAGAAGCATAAGACTAAGTTATTACAGATGCTTATGGATTCTTTACTCTTAGAGATAGAATGCAAAATGAGTATATTAAAAAAAAAGTTATAGCTCATTAGATAAGATTAAGAGTGCTGATGGTTTGGCCATATAAAACGTCGCTCGATGACCGTTAAGAGTAGATGCATTACTTTCTTATGTTAAGAAAGGTATACCTAAAGACTTGGTTAAGATGTATAAAAAATGATCTTAGTATACTTGATTTAAATGAGAATTTGACACATAATAGGACACAATGGAAAGCGATTCATGTATATCACCTTGGATTAAGGCTTGTTGTTGTTGTTGTTGTTGTTGTTGTTGTATGATATTTGTGTATGTCTTTTAATATTTAATGCTCACATTCATCAAAATCTCATTATTTATTTTCAAAATCAAGTTAACTAGTAATAATAATATTGATTATTGTATTTAGTTGATTTAACTATTAGTTTATATAATACACAATATCTTATCATACTCTCCTTTAAATTTTATTTAAAGATTTTATTAATTCTTTTCATTTAACATTTACTTAGTTTAATACATAATATTTATACATATATAATATATTATAAGACTCTTTTAAATCCTATTTTTCTTAATATAAAATATTAAGTGTTAAGTGACTTAATATAAATTTACTTTCATTTAATATTTATCATTCTTCTTAAAATGATTATAATTTATTAATAATATTATAAATTAGCATAGGTTTAAGGTTTCATTTATTTTGCAATTGTAATTATAAGATAATTAAATTAAAAATATAGTTAATGGTGTATAAATCAATTATTTATTGTCCTACATACTCATAAATTTTTTAATATTTAATATGAGTAAATATACATCATATATAACATTTGAAATCACAAAATCATACTAAATTCTTAGTTTATCATCTTTGAATCCCTCACCTTCATAATCTCTAATAATTTTTAATAATCATTATTTAGGATTGAATGAAAATCTCAAAATTTATAATTAATTGAAAGTCTAATAATCGAACTTTAAAATTTAACATTTTAATCCTAAACTATTAGCTTTTCTTAGTTTTGCCTTAAAATCCAACAAGCCAGTTGGCTTGTCCAAAGTCACGCACGCACATCCGGTTCCCCTTCCTCTTGCGCTTGCTTAGATGCCGGCTTAGTGTCTTGTTCCCGGTTGCATGCGCTAGACTCCTCCTTCTCTCTGTGTATGGCGACGAAAAGACGGCTTTCGGGCGTCTCTTCGACTAGACGCGCTTCCTCCTCGACCCTTCTCTTGTTTTCTCTCTCTCATTGTTTGAAGTTTTGCAAACCGAGCTACTCGATCTAACTACTCCAAGTCATGGCCGGTTGAAAATAAATTTTTTTGTGGTTTTCCGGTTATTACATATTCTTACTAGTCATTGATTCTAATTTTAATTAAAGGTTGTGAAAGTTAACATTAATTATATCTTCATAAATTTTTATAAAGCATTACCTTTTGTTTCTTCTTATAGTAAAATAATAATACATTTGAAATATATTAAAAATGTAGATGCCATTATAGATTTATAAGATAAATCAAATAAACATTCCCAAATTAAATTCCTTGCTTATAACACCTAAATCAAAATTGAAATAATATTAAAATCAGATTTCAATTATATATATATATATATAGATATTTATTTATTTATATATATATATATATTTAGATATATATATATATATATATATATATATATATATATTTATATGTATTATAATTACCTTTCTTTTCTCCTTCCTCATTGAGCCCTAACCGTGATATATGCACCCTCTCATATCTGTAGGCTCCCTCTTTCTCTTCCTATCGCATACGAACGGCTTTTGGGTTTAGTGATCCGGTTGATGGCGTGATGGCTCATGGCGGCTGGCGGCGATGGAGCAGAGCTTCTAGGGCATGCATAAGATAGAGTGGCTTCCTCCTCGATTCTCTCTCTCTCTCTCTCTCTCTCTCTCGCGTTTGGGAGTTTTAACAAAGAGCCGATGCCTTTGATTTATCTAGCGGCCAACCGGCGATGGTTGAAAAATAAAATTTATTTATTTTTTCTGTGGTTTTCTGGTTATTACAGCACCATCAAGCGTGGAGACTGTTCAGGTTAAAATTTAGGCTCAAATTTTACATTTAGGTATAACTTTAATTGAGTGGGGAATATTTAAGGGGATAGAGCTAGAGCCTATCAAGATATGGTTTCATCATTCCATGTATATTAGTTGATCTGATCTACCAACGTTAGTGGGCTGTAAGCAAGACATATATGGAATCTAATCATCAATTAGGAGTTGCCTTCTTTTAGGTATCTTGAGAGCAAAATAAGGTAAAAAATGTGTTGAAGTCGTCGACTTATTTATGTGCTGAGGTGATTGTTCTGGCTTTACCTAAATAGTTTACTGACACAATATGTTTGATTGTAGTTTAAAGATACTGGACATGCCTAACAAGAGCTCATAAGCTTGGCTTGGTCATTAATTATTCATATTTTTAGCTTTACTCTAAAAATGCTTCTAAGACGTGAGATTTTAATTTGTATGATTTAAGTTGTTGAATTTGATTTTGATTATTAAGCTTATTAAATTAGACTTGACTTGAGTTTGATTCAAGACAATACTTACATCTATTGGATGGCCCATATATAGAACTTATGGCATTGAGGATAAGGAATGTCCATTGATTGATCTTATAGTCTTACCTTATCGGCAAGGTGGCTTGAGTTTAGTTTGTTTAATTTTTCAGGTTTTTTTTTTCTTGTTGCCTTATTAATTGGGATAGAGTTTATATTTATTGGAAAGATGATAATTAGGACTTAGTTTGAGGACAAAGAAATCCCAATGGGTCTCTTTCTATTTTATAGATAAGTAGGATTATTTGATAAAGATGGTTTTATTTTCGTTTTCGATGTGGCATGTAATTTAACATGCATATTATGGCACATACTTACCAAGATCTTTGGATCAATTAAGAGATAATAAGATCAAATTTGTGTTCTTGGCCTATATAATTAATCGATTGAATTGGGCCTTAAGATGCTATCATAATGAATTGACCACCTTATAGGGGTGATAGACATTGAGATTAGTAGGGTTTTATTGGAACACTTGCCCAATTTTTGAGACACTTTCAATGTTCAAGGTGCGTTTGCACAAATTTGAGCTTGTTTTTGATGCTCCTCATGGCTTCTTGTGTGATGCAATCAAGGGCTAGGGGAGAAACTTGAAATTGGGTAGATTTTTTGGGATTGATTATTGTAGGGAATGATTCGGGCAGGTTTGAAGGTTGGATGGCAATAGAATGAGTGGCACATGCCTTTCCTATTGCAGGTATGATCCCAAATAGCAACAAACAGGTAGGTTGAAGGCAAAATGGAGGTTGGCTGAGGCAAGAAGAGCTGTGGAGGACCTGAATTGGTCGTTAGCTGACTGAATTGAAGGTTCCAATTGTGGGAACATTGATCTGGCTGGGAAAAATGACAGTCCAATTTGATTTTTGATGTTGTAAGATTATTGCAAAATATCAATTCAACTAGGATACAACTCCATTGAAAGGTGGTTATAACCCAAAGGAGGGAAAAGCAGAGAAAATGAGTCTCCACACTTCAAAACAACCAAAATGAACCCTAATACAATATTGAAGACTATATATATGCATTTAAACATATCCTGATTCTAAGATAATTGAGCAGCATAATAAAAGATCTTAGACCGATCTTGGTTTAAGAGTGAATCGGCCAAGAGTAACAGTGCAGGTTTGAGTCAGGCCCCCCTGTCATGGGCACGATACTCTCGTGTCATTGTGTTTCACTCTGATCATTGTGTCTTTGTATTTGTTTGCTTTGACATATAGCTTATCATCTCATGCTCTCCGTATTCCTTGTTCTCGCTCATGTTCCATTGGTGACTTTGATGTCTTCTTCCATTCACTTTCTTTGTTGAGTCCTCTTCCTCTTACTTTTAGGCTTCTCCCTTTTGCTGGTGCTTCTTGGTTCTCGCATCAAGGTTTTGCCTCATGCTTCATCTTTATTCATTGCTCTTCACCTGTCATATTTGGAATGTCCCGTGATTTGTCATCTTTTGCTCCATCTAAATCTCTCTTAATATTGGTGCTTACCCCTCATATTTTCTACTCTTTTTTTTTTCTTTGCTGACATTGTGATGGAAAAGTGTTCCTTGCTCTTTGATTTACCTATTAGCTTCAGTTTACTCTTTTAGCTTAGCATGAAATTTGTTAGTCACAATCCTATCCTACATGTTAAACCACTTTTTTAAGACAAATTATTGATATGACAACTCCATTTTTCTACATTTACTGGACAAATTTTCCTTTATTATCTTTTTTGGAGACTATTTGTACCTTCACATTGACACTTACATGAGGCATGGAGATAACATGAAACAAACCAGTTGACATGGCATAGTTTCAAAAAATAGGGCGATATGTTGTGGATTATTTTATTTTATAAATTTTTTTATGAAATTTCATTTAATTCATAAAAAAATTTATAATGATAAAAGGAAAACATCTTGTAGTCAGAAAATTTTCCACCAATTTTCTCAAATATTAAATTGAAGAGAGAGTGATTTGAAATATGTTGTAACTTTTAAGGCAGATGAGATAGTAGATAAGACACTACCCAGATTTACTCATTTTGTGAGGATTTTAGATCTGTTCAGGTTTTCTTATGCAATAATTATCTCTGTCTTGAGAGAACTTTCGATTAAGGCTAGTGGTTAATTGCATAAGAGTATAGTAGCGATATGGAGTTTCAAAATTTAGATTATGAAATTCATCATTTTACTTAAATCGAGATGGTTGGGGAATGATGGCGTGCGATCTAGATCCCATGGTTTATCCCGATGGTCCAAGTACTTAGTTAGAGGAGGTAGTGCCAACATAGGATTATGAACACATGAGTTCGTCGTCAGAAATCCTTGTAGAGTTGGGTGATGTTTATTTATGAACAATCTTAAGTATACTTTAGTTAACATGATTATTTCCCTATCAAGTATCTGCTATGATTCCTCACAAGCCATTGGGGAAACATCTGAGCTACGATCGTGATCCTTATAATGGAGTCGGTCAAACCATCCGTCGGAAGGACTCGGTCTTAATTCTTCATCATGGAGTCTCTTGTGGCCGGTCGGAAGACGTCCCTTATGAGATTGATTGAGTGTGAACATAGTAGAACACTTGATTTGACATTGGCTCCTTTGTGAGCTAGAGTTTTCTTAATTTGTCACATCCGACAAACAATTGCGGAAAGTGGATAGATTGAGTTTGATTTAAATTTTTAATGATAGAATTTCATTTAAGCAGTTTCAGATTGATATTTAATTTGAGTTAATTTGATTAGAAAAATTGATTAATTTGAATATGTTTAAGAGCTTTAGATCCTGTCAACTCTATTTAGCTGCTAATAGAGGATTAGATCTACTGTCACATGATAGAATCAATTTCTCAGATATTTCACTGATTTGAAACTCTTATGATAGGTTTTTAGGTTTTGTTAGCAACGATCCCAAGACTAAAGAAGCAACCGTCAGTCCTCGAGACACTTGAATTTAAACATTAGTAATGTTGGGGTCATCGGTGTATTTAAGACTTTATGTATTTATTTCTTAATTATGAGATTGATTTGATTTTCATTTAATTCCAACTTAGCCCTTGCCTTTTAGATATTAAAATTTACACTTGAAATCTCTATGTCCGAGTACATATAGGTGTTTATAGCTTAGCTAATTTTATCTAATTAATGAAATCATTGATTTTAAAAATCATAGTTAAAATAAAATTTTTTAATTTTTGATTGAAGGAAGTCCTATGATTTTTGTAGATTTTGATTTAGTATCGCTTTCTGTCTGCTTGTACAAAAATTGCAGATCCGGTGGCGATTGAATTGAATATAAAGATATCTTAGAAGTATCCAATTCATTCATTGAAAGCTTTAACAAGCTTTGAAGCACTTGGACAAGGCATATAGTTACTTTAAAATATATAGCACTCATTCTCTTGCTCTTACATGTATTTCAAGATATCTAGATCAAGAAAGTGATTGCCTTAGCATATGCACAAATATTTGTTTCTTTTAAAATGCTATGTGAATTTTAAAATATATAGTTTGAAGCAAGAATATTTGCCTTGAAATATACTCCACATCGTATATTAAGCTTTTCATATATATATATATATATATATATATATTGATCAACTGATGGATGTTAACATATCTCATAGTATATGAAAGTATCACATCGTTACATTTAAAAGCTTGCACAAGTTTGACACGAGTGAATGAAATTACGAATCACTTCGAAATATGTGCAATCACATTTATTTGAAGTTCGTTACATGCTTGTTGTTGAACTTTCAACTTCATTATCAGATTTCTTTAAACTTCTCTTTTTTATCTGCTTTCAATTCATGCATCGTGATGATGAACTTTATTTTAATTATCTTTAAAGAGCCAAGTTTATACATATCAGTGATTCTTGTTCTTAATGAGCTATTGAATTAAACATAATCTCATTTGAAATCGATATGAATTCCATCATCCTTTGAAAGCTAACACTTCTGGTCGTGTATTTTACTTAACTTCTATTTCTCAAACATATGTTATAACCTTTTAAACCTTCATTAGAAATGTTATGAAATGCTCATTGATAAGTTGTATGATTGTATTTTTAAGCAAACTATCAGACTCTATAAGTCCTTGTATTTCTTTTATGCATTTGTAACTTCACATTTGTTATGCTCAAAATTTCGATTGAAGTCTTTTATTTAAATTCCATTTAGACTCTTTGATTATCTCTTTTTTATTTTATTTTCTAAGTCTAAAAAGTCGACGAAATTTCGACGGCCTCCCGGCGTCATCCCCGTGTAGGGGGCTGCATCGGGAGTGTTTTGGCTTTCTCGGTACGCCCTCATGAGCATAGCGAGTAGTGTCTTGCGACACCAGTCGTCTTCACACCCACTACACCCTCATGGGCATTAGCGGGGTCTTGAAACCTAGAGAAAGAAAAATGTAGTGTAATGTGTATTCATTTCATTTTTTTTTCTAAGTCTAGAAATTAGACAAAATTTCGGCAGCATTTCATCTAAGAGGAGCGACATCTAACGGATGTTGCACTCGATCGCCTATGAGCATAGCAGTGGTGTCTTTGCGATCTGCGGCCGGTTTTCATCTCGTCGCCCTCTCATGAGCATGACGAGACCTTCAAACCTACAAAGAAACACAAGCATGTATATACATCCACATTCATACATCCCACGTATTCGACTCGTTTTATGCGCGCAATGATCAAGAGAACGGGTTGACGAAAAAGAGAAGAACCCGCCGTGACGGAGTTCCTCTTCTTCTGTGGCGAAGAAGGGTTAGCAAGGAGGAGAAGGAAGGAGAAGAACCCGCCTCATGATGTTACTTCTCAGTTTCTGCCGTTTGCAATGGAAGAAAGAGGGGTTGTTTGGCTGGAAGGGTAGTGAAAACGCCGAAAACCTAGAGAAAAATCCGCCTCATGATGGTGTTGCTTCTCGGTTTCCGTTGTTTTGAGGGAAGAAGGAGAGCTGTTTGGTGTGAATGCAGAAACAGAGAAGAACCCGTCTCATGACGATGTTTCTTCTTGATTTCTCGTTGCAAGGAAGAAAGAGGTGGCCACAGTCTTCATGCTTTCAAGGATTACAATATCTGATGGAAGGCAGGTTGACAAGTAGTAAAGCTCCTGAACCAGAGTAAAGAGAGTAGCAAAGAGAATGTTTTGGTTCCACACAGTGGTGATGATGAGGAACATAAGGCAGGTTGTGACAAACGTTTACTGTGATCATTGAAAGTCCATATGCATTTCCAATTGATTTGATATCTTTAAAGGCAAATGAATGATATTAAAGAACAAATGAAGACAAATCATTACAGAGAAAGAAGGCACAACCAAGCTTCCTCTCCTATTTCACATATTAAGGAGCAGTAGCATGATTTGAGCAGGATTAGCTTTGCTTGCGTTTTGGAGAGGAGAAAAAAAAACTTGCGGTTTGGAGAAGGGAGAAGAAGTCGCTGCCCTCGGCTACGGGAGAGTAGGAGAAATGCGAACAGAGGGATTTGTACAACGGAATTGGAGAATCGGGAGGAGAGAGGAGAGGTGGAGGGAAGGGAGAGACGGTGAGAGGATAAATGTGGTGGCAGGAAGAAGACCAGCTCCACTGATTCGGCAGAAGACGGCGAACTGAGAAAGGGTCTTCAGCAATTGATCTTACACTGCTTCACATCTGGTCCTATGGCTCTCACCACAAATGGATTTATCCTCACCCACAACAGCGAGAAGATGGAAGCCAAGAGAACTGACTAGATCACGACGATCGTCGGCGTTCAATTCTGCCTCCCCATAAGCCCCTTGAGGAATGGGTAGAGATGGATGATCACCTAGAAGGAGAAGAACAGCTTACCAAACAGAG